>OX453238.1:1437642-1693176 GCA_949709995.1 Arachnomyces sp. KDTOL00113
CTGTACCTCACTTCAACATGCCGGGGATGAAGACTGTTGGGGGGTGTTATCCCCCTTCGCTATTTTCTTGCAGCCCAGAACGACATTTTCCTGGTTTCAACAAGTCTCCTCCTTCAACAAGGTCTTTTTTTTCCCTCATGCAGTTATTCCAATGTGTTTCCCTATCTCTGGAATCTTCAGCATCTTTCAATCATGAGTCGCTGCCGCCCACAACTTCTATCATCCCTTACTCTGTGAGACGATCAATCTTCTGCACACCGCCCGGCGGCATGCGGTTGACATGCAAATTCAAGGGAAAAAAGATCCCCTCTCATATCGATACCTATTGACCCTGTTCTACAGGCCAGCTGCATAGCAGCCTTTCCTGAGCAGAACCTCCTGACAAAAGTAAATATTAATAATAGCGGTCTATCAATATCCCTGATCACGGGCCCTGTATGATGCCGGGCTCCTCATTTCTAGAAGAAATCCAGTGGCCCGTCTAGTGCGTTTCTTCTCCATTGCCTAGTCTGGCTCTTTACCGGATCTACTATCTCCCATAAACTGACCGCCGGAATAGGCTTTTTTACGGGCTTGCAGAGCCGCTCGCCGTGGTAGTGTTTGTTTGCTATTTTGTTTCCTATTTTTGTCCTTCGCATCTAGGGATATTGCATTTTGAAATATACGTGTTTTCGATGAGCAGGCAAAGCGCTCTCATGCATGGAAAAGGTGTTGGTTTCTGCCGATACCAAAGCAGCCGCCTACTAATCCAGCACGGAACAGCCGCTTCTCCTTGTGGGCTTATCTCAGCCGCACTCTTGACCTCCCTTTTTTTATTTCTCTGTTCTAGGTTATCATTGACGACCTAGACTCTTGCTGTCTTCTTTTAGCTGGCGGCAGTTATGGAGGCTTGCCATTCTATGATACTGTGGTATCCTAGTATTTTTTATTTTCTTAAGGTCTAGCCTAGACACAACTAACTGCCGGAAACCCACTTTGGGGATGGAGAGATGATAATCGTGATTGGGTAGACTCCAAAGACGATATCTGCCATGTCAACTTGTTTGCTATTGACTGTCGTGTTGCCGAGATATCGGTGTGCTTGAGTTACTGGGCGCTCGGCAGGAAACCGAGAACCCGGCTTTAGTATTCAAAGGAGGCAAGAAAGATTTACCATAATCATCGTGATCGGTTCTTTCACGATGAGATCCTGTATCCCTCCCTATAAAGATCAGGTTTCTTCGCTCAAGAGAACTATTATTTTTACTTCCTCTTTCTTTTGGTCTTCCCTCTCAAGCATATATTGGATAGGGCCTTACAAGATTCCACCCCTAATCCACCGTCTGTTATGTTTTTGGACTCATGTCATCACCAGGTTAGATCTGAGATGAACATTATATATATCTCTCTTTATATACTTTCATTGATATCTCGTCCCAGAGCTTCAAAGCACGAACAAACAAATCCTTCAATCCGATCTGTCGTTCAGGATCGAAGGAGTACAGCTTCTTGGCCAGTAAGCTGATACCTGAAGTGGAATGAATCCAGAACTATCAATCACTGAAGCTTTGACTTTGTTCTAACAAGCACTTTAACAAGCATTGAGATCGAAATTTTGGATGAAAACGAATGTTCTCGATGACATGTTTGGGGACAACGTTTTCGGCCGACGTTGCGCCAGCTCGCAGATTCTCCATCTGGGCCTCTGATACCTGCAAACATTCTCTTGACTTTGAGCTTCACGCAATATCCCCCGTACTTGACCGATTATTTTCTCTAGTATGTACCATGGCCCCGCTGCCAACCCCTATCTTTCCCCGTCGATTAACTCTAAGTGACTGACCCCATCTTCAGTATATATTTAGAAGGCCGTGGCAACTTGAAACGCTTTTACAATAGGTTCAGGTCTCCGTCAACTCTTTCTGGTTCGGTGCATTTATATACGGGTTTCATCATGTACTTGCTTCTCTTCACGGGGTGTTGTGCAAGCGTGCACCTGCGCACCGTATCGTCTCCCCGTCGTCTCCAGACACGGTACCAGCTTGCATTCGACCCTGCCGATTCGCTTCAGTGGTTTACCCCTTATCCCCCCAGGTTCTAGGATGTCTCCGAGCTAGTTTTCACCAAGGACCCGAGCCCAGGGTCGAAGAGCACACCGGGCAAGGTAGCTTGCCGCCAGGCGAAGGTTCACACTTTCGTCCATTTGATGGCCCAGTACGGCAAGAAAGTGGACGTATGGCCAGCTTGATCGCGCATGACACTGCCTACCCAAAACCATCTTAAAATTCCCGGAAAACACGTTCCTAGATAATTTACATCAGAGCAGAGATGCTCTAAGTCTACGACCCAATAATCTATTGTGCGCCCACAACTTCTGGGGCTTGCTACTCGGATATCGACGAGTTAATGGGTGGCCGCGAGCTCTTCGATTACAGTCTCGACAACACTTTGAACTATGGAAGGTTCTTTTCCAACACAACTCACTTACATGAGTCTTAGGAGTATCATAGTACCGAACTTCGAGATGTTGAAAACACGCTTCGCATTTCAGGCTTTTCGTTCTAGGTGGGCGATGGGATGAAAACGCACAGCAGTCTGCGTTGACGAGGAGGAACTTCGAAAGGCCAGACAGATAGATCATTTATATCACCTTGATGTAACGGCCGGGCTCCAGTCCTTGACGACATGGCATAAATACCAGCACGTCCATTAAGAAGTGAAAGCGATCCTTACCCTCCAGGACGAAATAGTGCACCCGTTTGGTCGAAATAAGCGAATCCGTCGAGGCCTTATGTCTCCTAACGAAAACTTAATTGGGCCTCTTCTCTTTCGGTCTTACAGCATCAAAAGTTCTTTCGACGTCAGCCAGAAGTTCGACACCAGCACACCTGCTGGGCAAATGTCGATGGAACATGTGCAAGATGGTCGTTTCATTTCCAACGCGGAGTCGTTATCAAAAGATAGAAATACGGTCACTTTCGTGCCGTTTTTGGAACCTCAAGTGTGGTGGGCAGGGTGGTTTCAGGGCAAGCAAGGATAATTCGCCAATCGAAATATCAAACCTGACTGGCAAGCCCAGAACTTTATCCGGCAAAAAGCGAGAAAGACCCCTTTGTCAACGAGCTCATAGTCTTTCGATTTCTCTCTACAATCGACGCTCATTATTACCTACATCATGTTACTTGGAAAGCTCTACTCTCGGAAAAGCTTCGCTAGACCTTACACGGAAGACGGAGACCCTATAACGACCGTGGTGAAGTTCAATGCCTTATACGCTTCAACGTGGGCCGGAGCAAAACCGAGCATACCTATTACGAGATAGAATCTGTCGAAAGAGAGTCAACTTGCCGAAATGACACGGTGCCGGTTATTCGTCCCGGGGTACATCAGAAAACATAGCCTGAGTTCCCTCAGGTAGACGTGATTTAGGAGCTCCTCCGGGATACGGATGAGGGCACGACGGAGGTCGACAGAACCACGAAAAATGCTACTTTTCGATCATAGCCATTCCCCTTTTATAACAGACGCGGGAAATTCGCTCTTCCCATGTCGTTCCGGTTGATAGTTGTTTACAGTGACTTCCAAAAGCTACGGATGTCAGCTCATTCTGGCGGATCCGGTACATACCGATAAGCATGTAATGGCAACGGTAAGCGTACAGGTTGGACAAATCTTAAAAGGCTTCACTCCACGTATCGCTAATTTCTGCTCTATTAGGAAAATCTGACAAAAATCTGTGTGAATGTCATGACATGGTTCACCCACCTCCTTATATTCAGCAAACCTCTCGCACATCAAACCCAGTCGAAAACACACATTATACTCTTCCATGGAAATATCATATTCATATATACCCCATAAACCGATCGTTCAGAAAGCCATATTTCTAGCTTTCATAAACCTCTCCGGGTTTCGGACCGTGAAGATACCATTTGACAACGTGGCTCGGGATCGCATATCCTCCGCTTCCAACAATGAGCATGGGCGCACTTCGTCGGGAATGGTCACTAGACCCAAAAAGCTAACCCTCTCTTTCGTTCAACCTATCGCTCTCGGAGTTTCATGGCCGACAATTAGGCATCAAAACCGCTTAACAAACATCCGTGGCTCATTGGAGACGAACAGCGGAGGAATCACGCAGCCGAACTATATAAAATGAGCCAAGGAAACGGTTACTTCGAATCGTCGTCTCAGGAATGAGAGACCTTTACCCTCTTTTCGTTGCGTCACGGCTTATTTCTTTCTTTTTTCTTGCACATGGTGCTGGACGGGGAGGAAGCATATACCATCCAGCTCAAAGATTGAACTGGCGGAATTCGGTGTATGGGATATCTGGGGGGAATCAACCTTTGGAGACAACTGGAATTTTGTTTTATGCAAAGCCATCACTACAGAATTATACGCGTTGAGCTGTTTCACGAGCGTTGGGACAATTCTCTTGTCGCATGGAAGCAGACATCCTATCCTGACGAAGAGCAGTGTGCATTGCTCAATATGGATCGACTAAACGCAGTAATTTTTTATTGACGCGGACTATGCAATTCCACCAACGAGGGGGCAGCCGTAAGGCAGGTTTCGCTCGTTTGATGCGCAAGGAATCCTCGCTCCCTTCGGAGGACATGTTCTAGCGGATAGCTGTGGTTGGCAAAACCATGCAGAAAAGGAACCATTGTCCCTTGCCTCTCTAGCGTCAGCGGACATACTCGAACTCATGGCCAACTGCAATGCTTGAGAAAGACCTGCCTTCCACTCACCTCGCTCAGCACTGGCGTAATTTCACCATCCCTATCCCTCCAAACGACCGCGATCTATCCAGATAGATACCTATTCTGGCCACTAACTTTTACACGAGGTCTGCGAGCTTCGGCAGACACACGTTTTACTAGATTCAAAGGACGCACAACCCCCCTTGACGATTGAGGTTCACCGCACAACCTTAGACACCTACCCTACTCTTCGTCGACCAAGTTAAACCCACCATTTTGATCCAAGCTCAACGAGAGACGTGGCCATCGACCACATCCATTCCCAGCGATTCAATAGGAGATTGACGGGAAACAATTAACCTGGATATACAGGAAAGTCCACTATGATGAAACATCCGGAACCCGTTTTTTCTATGTCATCCAGCCGCTGATACGGGTAGAAAGAACGTAACTCTAATTCGACCTTCATTTCCTTTCCCCTTCTTTTCGTGTTACGACTCAATGCGACTTCCCCCAAGTGAAAGATACATACGATTCCTTTCTTGTCAGCCTATATATCCCCCAGACATTTATTCCTTCCCAGCTGACACCTTGGGACCAATCAATACACACATTCTATCCCCTACCCCTGAGACTGGCTCTCTCTAGAGAAACAAAAGAACCAAGTCCGGTCCGGGCAGAGGGGAATACGAGGGAGGAACTGCGATCAAACCGTCAAACCACTCAATTATCTATGCTGGAGGAGATCCTCAGAAACTTATTGAAGCCTACCAATATAGTTGCCGACTCTAGGGTTAAAGAACTTCGCAGTTCGAAGTGATAGTTGTCTCGGTCGGTCGGCGCAGAGTTTTCTTTTCAGGTTCCTCATGACCTACCTGATTCTCTTCACTAGCATGCTGGTTGACTGATGCTCCGAGAAAACATATATATATATATGCCTTGCTCACGTTCTCGCCCTTATCCTACACAAGCCGACGATCGAATCAGAACAAATAACAGCCACGTAAATCATTGGATTTTTAGTATATATAGCTATTCATTTCGCACGCAATGCAATACATGCTGAGAAGAATTTGATATATGAATTGTCTCCATTTTTAATTTTTTCTCTTTCTTTCTTTCTTTCTTTTTTTTGCGCTTCTGCACAACCCAAGTGAAAACATGGGAAAACAAAGGGGTTTGTTTAAAAAGAGGGAATACTTGTAGACAAAAAAAAATAAACATAATTGCCACAAAGGGGAAGATAACAGGAGTAAAGGGGAAAAAAGAAAACATCTATGTTGAGCTTCTTCACAGTTCACAACTTTCCTCAGGGGATCAATTTTATGCTAAAACAGGATGATGGGTTGAATGCTTAGGGGGAATATATGGAGAGTCGTGATAATCGGGAAGGTGGTGATGGAGACTTAAAACAAGATTCCATCATGGGAACACCTAAAAGTGACGTGGAAAAGGCTGACGGTGCTGGTGATGATAGTGGTGGTGGTGACAGTACTAGTAGCAATGGTATCAATAGATTGTTGTCCTTCCGCAACCGAGGTAGGGTCGGTCTTATGATTGTTCTCCATAAAATGCCCTCAGACGCTTGGCAACGTCCCCATAGTCTCTCCTGACATCGGCCAGGGTCTGTTTGATATTTCCCAGTAGCACCGATTGGTCCGCTACATCGATGGTTCCGGATTCGTCCTTGCCGGCGCCAAAATGTTGGATCTTTTCGCATGCGTCTTTGACCTTGTTCAAACCGAGAGTAGCCGATGAACCTTTTAAGAAGTGCCCTAACTGAGAAAGTTCTCCGAGGTTCTTATTGGAGCTTATAGGTAATGATGTTAGCATTTTCCTAAAAAAGGGGTTGTACGGGAATCTATCCCCTGTTATAAGCGAAGGAAGCTCGGTCGAGGAAAGCTCGAAAAAGCTTCAGCGAAACGTACATTGCTTGGTCCATCTTGACGAAGGTTGACACGGCCTGTTCAAAGAAGCCATAGACAATTTCCTTGCTGAAATCCCGGTCCTCGTCATCGTCCATCTCCAGAATTTGATCAAAGGTTGCGGTGTCAACAGTATCTCCGAGGATGGAGATGTTGCCTCGGGCCTATAGGAGACGATTAGCACAGATACTGAGAATCGGGGTAAAATAAACGTACCGAACCGTTCACTGCAGGAGCCATGGTCGGTTGTGTAGTTTATAGTGTTTGGAGAAGAGTGTGGAGGAAGATAGCTTTAAAGCACCTGATGGACGCCAATGTTAGTAACCAATCAACCCTAGATTACCTCTTTCGAGATGAACTTTGAAAAAATTAATTGAGGAGCAGTTCTCAGTTGATAAAGTGACATGCCAAGCGAGGAATTTTTAAGGAAAGGCCCCTAGAAAAAGACGTAGTAGAGGGCGCAGGACAGTTGGCTCTTTTTTGTTCTGAAGAAACAAATTATAGTCTTTTTGTCCAAACACCAATATAAAAACTTGAAATGTGTGCGAAACTGATATGTTCAGAACGGGTATGGCTTGGAGAGAGGAGCCGAGAGATTATGCGCTGGTCAGGTGAGAAACCAGATGTGGGTGGAAAGGGATGACCCTGGAGATGTATATACCTAAATATTGGTGTGTTGTTTTCGTCTGACATCAGTTAGCATGGGTTGTTTGCTTTGATGAAGCTCCATGGAAACAACGATTCAGTAGATCTAGATCTAGCCAACAGCAAGCCACTACCGGAAAAAGGCCTGCCATCTTACAGATCTTTCAACACCCTCTTCCCAGTGTGTTGGAAAGTACAGAAAAGGAGGCCTGCAGCATCCAGCAAAACTTGCTTTTCGCTGCATGGAAATGGGGCAATGTGACAGGGAGAATGTACCCTTTTCGAACCCTAGGTAACGGCTCTTCAGAGAGGAAAGGAAGAAAGGAGGTATTCACCTGGAATCGGTCCTAGAACGACGGCAGGTACCGTCTCAACAATGTAAAACGCCTTTAACCCTTCCGTAGGGGGTCACCTGAAGAGGAGAATGGGCGCAAACGTTCCTAACGTGGGGAAAAGAGGAGGTGCGAGTTGTGTTTGTATCGGGAGCGGAATATCAACGGGAGATATTAACGGGAGAAGGTGAAGTGACTTGGCTCTAGAATTATTAAGCTAAGTCTTATCGGGAGGACAAGACTGAGGTGATATCAAGGGAGGCTCTGTATGAATCCCAAAGCGGTCAGAAAGAGTGAGCGAGAAGCAGGGAGGGGGGGTTGTTCTTTTAACCCACCTCTTTGAGATATCGTGATCTTCACTTGACCACACAGAGAGACTGTGGGGTGTTCTGTATTCTTTTGATAGATGCAAAGACTGAGATTTGCTTGGTGAGTATACGAGAGATCAATTCACTGGTAGGAAGTATGGGGGAGTTCTTCAGTTGGTGGTTGTAGCAGTAGCTGGAGAGACAACATCCAAAGGGAAAGAGACGAGACAGAGATCCAGCATGGCGGGTCGAGGGGGAAAAAAGAAGAAGAGAGAGAGGCAATCACAAGGCAAATCAGATCAAATGAAAATAGAAAGAAAAGGAAAATAATTAAGTCCGCAGTAGTGAGAAGAAGTGGGTGATATGTGCAGCGTGATGTGTGTGTGGTTTGCAGTTTGTAGTTTGTGGTTTGTGTTCGGTTTGCCTGGTGGGGTGTGGGTAATCATGATAAACCGATGGTGGGGATAGAAAAAAACAATCCCTTTCACACACACACGACGAAGAAGAGAACAAAGAGACAGAGAGAGATAATATTCCGACAAGAGATCACATACATGAAACTAATACACGCTCTTTGATCTGAGATCTTGATGATAATGATATATTCCTTTTCCATTGATATCTATATCTATATCTACCTCTACATCTATAGACGAGGTTGAGAACCATCGTGGTTCTCCAGCTAGATCACGACAGTGAGCAGACCCAGGCTGATGCTAATACCTCCGATTTCCCGAAATCGTTTTCCAGAGATGTTTCCTGACCGCAGTTCTCATCTCATCTCACAGACCGTTTCCACCCCATCCAAAAGCACAGGGGATGCTCGTATACCCCAGGTTCCCAGCACAATCCCTTCCCACCAAGGGATAGACGAAACCATACTCTGGATATTTTCCGAAATGGTTATCAGTCTGGCGCGCCAAGAACGTCTGACGATCGAGCGAGCTAAACTCACACGGACTCATACCTGAAGAGAGGCAGTATAGACACAAATCAAATCAAAGAGAAAGGATGATCAACGATGTAACTGAAACGAGGGGGGTTGGAAAGAACTGATGGAGCAGACGGATGCTGATCTTATTACTTGATCACTTCATCTGATGATATGCAGGAAGGGTTATAACAAACCCAGGGCTCCTCTCTTTCTTGACCCTTCTTCCTTGTTGTCGGATTGTTAATTGGTCTTCGGTGGCCCCTTTTAGCTTCTTTCTTTTCTCCATATATACGGATGATGTGAATGGAGGGCACAACAGAGACAAGAAGACAGATGATGCGACACACCTCTCTCAGACTACGGTCAAGGTAACAGATGGATAACACACATCTCCATCTCGATATATCTTCGTGCTGGGTGCTTTTTATACAGATCCTGGAGCCGCAACGATACCACATCCGTTATAGTTCCCATCCATCGTGCTATCAAGCATAACGCTAAATAAATAAAAACAACCGAGCCGATGACGTCAAACGGTGGATACGATTCGTTCCACTACCGAAACACGTTCGTCCCAGCCATCAGTCATCGAGATCCCCTAAAAATGGCCAGACCACACAGTAAGGTTAACGGAAAGCAAAAATCGGGTAAATTGATGAGAACAAGAAGATAAGAGAAGAGGGGTTTACCGGTTGATGCAGTCAACCGAAACCAGTGTTGGACGAAACTGAGATTGCGCCCTCAGTTGTCCATCTTCATTCTTCAAATATGAGTGAAAAAAAAATACGTCAAAAAAGATCCGACAAGGGGGTTCATTTTGCATTTTATATGACATCAGCCCGCATGCGAACCCTTTCTCGATCAAATTCCGTCATCCCGCAAAAAAAGTAAAATTAAAACAGCGAAAGGGAAAAAGAGTTGAAAGACCCACGCGAGAGAAGAGAATTCCACATCCCTTTTCGCATATTTCTCATGACTGCGCGCGTGCGAAACTGCAGCACATTTTCTCCTCCAACAAGAGAAGACGGAAGTCGAGGAATGGAGAGCGAAAACATCTCTTCCCCCAATCAATGGATGTCCTTTTCAACGACTGTTGGAATGCTTATTTTTCAGTCCATCTCTCGACTGTTGATTCCACACACTCAAGCTTTCCCATCATCCAGAAACATGAACATGCATGGCATGGATTCTTCGGATACGGTGTTCAGCCACTTGTCCAACGACCCCCTCTCCCGCCTCCTCCAACACTCCGCTCAGAACACCCTGAAGAGTGAACAGGCCCTTCCAGGCTCGGGATGATCTTTTTCGTTCTGGGAGATCGTTAGAAATCAGTTCTTTTTCTCTCCCATCAATCCCAGCCATTTGCTTTCCCATTTGCCCCTCCTCTGTCAAACGGATCACACATATATGCACGCGCACAATGATAAAATATCCCAAATTCCCTTCCAAATCATCAAATCTCGTCAGTCCGTTTTCGTCCATTTGCCGAACCCTTTTGAATGGCCAAAGCCACAGTGTCATCGTCGATCAAATAGATCTACAATACACCCCCAAAAAACGTTCCAGCCCACCCCCCCCCCCCCCCTCCTCCCACCCTGACCGATTTTTTTGTCCCGATCACTATGACGATAAGGGATGAGTTGTACAAAAAAAGAGATGGCAGGGAGATATACGCGACCCAAACGATCTATCCGCTGTCACCTTCACCCAAAAGAGGAAGCCCGACATGGTACTGAGACGGTTATCGGAAATCTCAGACCAAAGTAAAATTCGATCTGATTTGATTGTATATCAGGCTACCTCTGGTCTGGTGATAACCATAATTTTTCTCTCTCTCACACGCTCTCTGCAGTATGCATGTGGCACAGGAGAAGAAGCCGCCTGCACTGCATAGAGGAACATGGGCTCTTCCAAGAGGGAATAATAGCCGGACGTTACAAGCCCTTGAATCTTGATAAATGAAAAGAAGAAACAGACTTTTGTACTAGACATGTGGCATGCCATATCTTCGGTACTGAAGGTCCCACCACACCATCTGTCTAACCTTACTGCTGAAAAAGAAAAACGAGGGAGAGGGAAAAGAAAATAATAAACTCGAGGTGAAAAAAGCCATCAAGCAAGGAATAAGAGGGTTTGAAGAAAAAACTTTGAAATATACGAGGAGTTGGTTGTGAAAGGGGTTTTTGGGTTCAGGGTAGTAGCGTAGATGAGAAGACGTCTATTATACAGACGTAGCGGTCGAAGATCGTCAATAGAAGTACGATCTCGAATCGAATCTTTATTATATGGACTGTTCAGACAATGGCCAAAACCAGCCCAAAAAAGAACGAGCGTGAAGGATATTCATAGAAGACTGTTGTTAGTGTTGATATATGCGTTTACCTAAAGCACAACCACAACACTATCACATACTTCATCACTCCCACTCTTTCTTCACTCCCTTTCCTGCAGGCAGGAAGACAGGAGAGTGCAACAATGTCACAATCATACCGAAACCTTGTAGACCTGTTTCTACTCACTCTATCATATTCCTCTCTTCTCGAAGTATGTATAGCGATCCATCCCGAAAAGGGGGGTTAACCAGAATGTGTTTTATGATAGTACTCTTTTTTTTCACCTACCACATTCTCTGAGACCCCTTCATATCGATAGATAGATACCGAGCAAAGATTAACAAGTACAATCACCCCTAGATGGCTTCCTGTTTCGTTTCGTTCCCCAACTCCAGTTTATCTTATCCTCGTTGCTTTTCTTCTCCTCTCCCCCTTTTATCCACCGGCATCGCTCATTTTCTGTTTCTTCTCTTACCAAAGCGTACCATCTCTATTGCGCTGACATTGGGGGAAAGATAATCACTCTCTGATTTCTCTCTGCTTAAAACGTTCGACTCAACACGTTCAGTCCTCTGGGCATTAAAGGGGCTTCGATTCTCTTCCCGGAAGCAACAGCAGTTGATAGAAAGCTCCCACGTCTCATAAAATCAATTCTCCTACCCAAACTTCCCCCTTTTCAGTCTCGTCTTTTTGGCTGGTTCTTTGCCCACTGACTGCATGATCAAGTCTTCATAGAAGATCTGCGAGAGAAACCTGATGAAGAAAGGGGAAGAGAAAGGATTCCCAAAAGAAAATTATATATATAAAAACCAAGGACAGGGAGGGAAAAGACGAAGGTTTGATGCTCATCTTTCCGAAGACATCTCGTCCAGAGAGGTTGGGCCGAAAGCGAAAGGGATAGATAAGTGATTGAAAAACAATCCCAAACACGGAAGCTGAAGAGGGGCGAAAACATTCTAAAATAATTAATACAAACCATCCTATGCCTTTGACCATGCTGTGTCCACGCAAATCAAAGGCAGCCCCCAAAAACGAAAGAATCAAGAAGCAAAAGAGCTAGACTAGGTAAGAAACTAAAGGTAAGTAAACATCGTCCCTTCAGAACGTGGTGGTCAAGCACAAAAAGAAATAATAAAAGAAAAACGAGGCTTTTTTAGAAGTGTGTGAACAGATGGTATATCTCGCCCATTTTATTACTTGATGATGCATAGAAATACATGATTCGGTAGATGCTTTTTCCAGGTCGGTTTTAACCCGCTCACTAAAAACCTCCCCCCCAAAAGAAAATCCCGACGCTTTGCTTTAAAAAAAACAACGGATTTATCCAGTCACCTTGTAGATGGACTCTGCGAGTCTCTTCACGTTGGCGCTGGTGATTCCGGCGACGGAGATACGTCCGTCCTTGGTGGCGTAGACGGAGTGCTGTTGGTAGGAAATGAAATTGTTAGCGTTGTTGTAAACGTTGGATGGAGTGTTAAGCTGGCTGCTGCGGATAGTGACGAAATAAAACAGCATGCAAATGTAGACTGTATGAAAATGCGCGTGGGGGGAACAAGAGAATATATCTTACCTCCTTAGCTAAGGTGTCCATCTGCTCCGGTTTCAGACCAGTGTAGGCGAACATTCCGATCTAGAACTCGTTAGTTTCGGTCCTCCGATTACTCATTGTGAGTTAAGGACGCACCTGGCTAGTGATATGGCTCCAATCATGCTTGCTTCCAAGTTCCTCAAGGTGCTTCTTTAGGAGAGCGCGCATCTCAATGATGCGGTCGGCCATTCCCTTGACTTCACCGAGCCACTGCTCGTTAAGAGCAGGGTCGTTCAGGATGGTGGATGCGATGCGTGCACCGTGGATGGGAGGGTTAGAGTACAATGGGCGCACAAGGATCTTGATCTGAGAATCCACGCGCTTCTTCTCCTCTGCAGAAGCACAGACAACGGAGAAAGCACCAACACGCTCGCCATAGAGACCCTTGACATCAATTAAATTAGTTTCCTGTTTGTTCATAGGAGATATAGGAGAGTTGATGAAACTCACCATGTTCTTAGCAAAGCTCTGGGATAGAACCATCTCGTGGCCTTTCTCAGCAAAGTACCGGACAGCATAAGCGTCACGGTCGGTGTTTCCACTGGCGAAACCCTGGTAGGCGGAGTCAAAGAAAGCAATGTGCTCCTTCTCCTTCATGACCTCGCTAATCTGGCGCCATTGAGCCTCAGTTGGGTCAATTCCGGTAGGGTTGTGAGCACAGGCGTGGAGCAGGATAACACTCTTGGCAGGTGCAGCCTTGATGTCCTCAATCAGACCGACGAAGTCAAGTCCAATGGTGTCCTTGTTGTAGTAACGGTACTTGACGACCTCAAGACCAGAGTCCTTGAAGACGGCATTGTGGTTGGCCCAGCTGGGAGTTGGGATATAGATCTTCTTGCTTGGGGAGAACCGTTCGAGGAAAGCTCCACCTATTCTCAAGGCACCGGTTCCGGAGATGGTTTGTGTGATGGCGACGCGGTCCTCCTTGATGACGGGGGAGTTGGAACCGAAAGCGAGCTCGGAAGCGGCCTTGGTGAAAGCTGGGACACCGGTGATTCCAGCATATTCCTTATCCATGCGAGAGCTGACCACCTTGTCCTCCGCGGCGCGAACCGAAGGAAGAACGTATGGCTTTCCCTTATCGTCACCTAACCATCAACATAGCCTGTCAGCCCATTGTCCAAATATCCAATTGCCGTATCACATCATCCCAAGGAAACGGGAATCCCTCACGGTAAGCTCCAACACCCAAGTTGATCTTCTCCTTGTGCGAGTCGGCCTTGAAAGCCTCGGTGATACCCAAGATGGCATCCTACGGAAAACGGATAGCCCGTATAGATTAGTCAATGATTCACATAATAGCCAGATATCCCCCTTAAAAGCCAGAATCGCAATAGAGAGCAGCTCACAGGAGGTCCTTGAGGCACATTCGCCCATGATGAAGCAGTTCGAGCTCCCGTGGTCAGGGCGCGAATCCCTGACTCACGGGTTGAGACTTGCCGCGTAGCTATCCTAAGCATCGTGAGAAAAGAAAGGTTCTATATGATGACAGTCTGAAATTTAAAACGAAGGAAAGATGAATTTTAAAAAAGAATTGAGACTGTTGTTGACACGGGTGAACCAAACTCCTGAAGCTGGAAATCTTTTTTTTTCTCACTTGCGTGGAGATTCGGGGTCTGGGGATTTGGTTACCGTGTACAGAACTTCCGTGTCGGGTTTAAGTCCGTTCATGTGCAAGGTTGAAGCTTGCCCTCTCACTGCTCAGAGCAAAATATGAAGGGAAATTTGGCCCGAAATCGGATCAACAGCAGCTTTACCCTGCAATATTCGATAGAAGAAAAAGAAAGGAATTTGATTCAATTCAATTTACCCGGTGGCCACCGGAATTATCTCCTGCGTGGGGTGTTTACTCTGGCCATTCGGCTTTTGGTCACGATTTAACAAGTGAACACTGATATAATCGGCAAACGGAAATACTTCAGCGAAAGATTGAGTGGATTCTACTACTGTATTTGAGCTGGCTTGGTGTATGAAACGTTAAGCTAAAAAACGCACCTAGTTCCTTCCGGATGTTTCGGTGAAGAGAGAGAGCTCTTTCTGAGCCCATAAAAAACATCCTTCGCCCCCAAACGATCCCGCTTAGGCAAGCCGAACACCAGCTTGGCGATTCTTTTTCGCCGTCGCTCCCATCGCATTGTTCATACCGGTGTTCTGACTGCTATCTAACGTACTCATAGTCTCCATCTTCCTTTCATCCTCAATCTTCTTCAGGTGTTTCTCAGTCTTCATCTTTCCACTACCTTTCCCGTGGAACTGGTGACTGAGTTGTTTGAATGCCTCCTTCTGGTTCATAACACGTCCGTGCTCATCAACGTATTTCAGTTGCACGTCCGGCTTGTATTCGCGATTGAAGATGTCGGCCATCTGGCGGGATTCTTGCTGGTCTCGCTGCTTGTTCTCATATCGAGCGTATTCCTCGCGATCACGAGCGGACATCCGATCAAGCTTGCCAGAAGCACGATCCCTCTCACGCTGGAGTCGTGCGCGATTTTCGGCCTCGGTTTCTCGCCGTTGTTTCTCTTGAAGGAACTTTTGGCGATCGCGATGTAGCGCATTGAGGTCTCCTGTGTCTTCTCCCTTGACTAAACCACGTTGTTTTAGCATAGCTAGGGTCGCACCCAAGCCCTGTTCCAATGCTTGATCCTCATCCAAACCAGTCGCAGTCATTCGGTTTGGGGTAGATGTCTCGCGCTTAGCACGTTCCGCGTGGGCATTTTCATCCTCAACGTCCTCATGGGGCCGATCCATGTCAACATCTTTAGTCTCCGTTTGATCGGGAACATCTGGAGAGGCGCTCTTCGAAGCAGCATCGCCAGATGGCTGAGAAACAGCCCGTTGCGGACGATCAGGAATTGTAGGTTTTTGTAGGTTTGCCACGAACTCTGACATTTCATCAATCACCAATCCAGGACCTTCTTCGGAGGCTTCATCATTGACACCCTCCATTGGCGTTACCGATGCCTCCTCACGCAGCTGTTGAGCAATGTCTTCGGGACGGACCTTCTTTCTCTTTTTAAACGCAGCCCGTCTTTGCCTCGCCAACGATGCTTGTAGATCTTCGTCATCGGCAAAAGATTGCTCCTGGGCAGCAGGCTTTCGGCCATTTCCCGCCTTTGAATCGATATCCATAGCATCTCCATTCGGTGTCCCGCCGTTGGCATTATTCGTAGACTCGATAGTAGGGAATATATCGTCCTCGTCGATAGCCTTTTGCCTCGTTGACTTCGCCTTCTTCTTTTTCGGTTTCTTGATCTTGATCTCGGTTGGCTCCAGGTAATCGGATGTAGACGCTTCGGGCGCAATATCAAGATTGAAACTTTGAGATTTTAATTTCGAGGACACATCCTGTCTCTTTGCTTCTCGTTCCTCCGCCGTAGTACCCTGCGCATCAAGAGTAAAGCGTTTCCGTTTCTTGCCGTCAATTTCTTCGTCGTATTGCGCCAAAATAGAACCACCCTCTGCATCGTTCGGGTCGTAAACCGGTTTCTTTTTCTTCAATTCCATTCTCTCCTTCAGCGCCTCCCTTTCCTTCAAATTCATATTTTCCAGCTCATCCCCTTCTTCATCATCATCGACAGCAGTATCCTTCAGCGTTAAAATTTGGTCCCCATCCTGATCATCAAAATCTGTAATCTGATGCGCAACCTTAACCCCAGCGAGGTCCTTCGACGTGTACTCCGCCACCTGTTCTCGCTCCGCAAGCTCGGCCGCCAACTTCCTCGCCCGTTCCTTCTCAATCTTCTTCTGCTTCTTCTTCTGTTGCATCAACCATGTCTTAGTATCCAGCGCATCCTCATCGGCTTCACCAAGACCCTTGCCCTCCAATTTAGTATTCCTTCGGGCTAGGTCGCGAGCTTTCTTGATCGCTTCATTCTTCGCATCCCGTTTCTTTTTCGCTTCGGCTTCATCTTGGTGTTGCTTCCAGTTGTCAAAGCCTTGGGCTTGACGAGTTTCTAGCGTACTTGCCGGCTCGTCCTCCTCCGATGAAGAGCTGTCATCGTCCTTAGACTCCTTGAATACAGGCCCAGTGGCGGGAGCTCCAGGAACTGGAAGAGGTTTGAGGCCGAGAGCGACACGGATTTTATTATTCTGTTCAATAGACAAAGCGTCAGCCATGATGGGTGGCTGAAAGTTATAGAAATCTGAGCACGAGAGTGAACGTTGAGGGAGTTGGTAAATTAAATAGTGAAAGCTGCATTCCTGATATTCTTGCAGTTGGAATCAGCCTGCCACCTTCACCATCAACAAAGTTGTTCCAACCCGAGTCCAAAAACGTACTAGCGGCATCTAACTCTTGGCGCCTCAGCTCCACTACAAATAATTTTTTCTTCATCTTCAACTTCTCTCTCTTTCTTCCTCTCAACAAAACAACAGATCTGTGTCCAGCGATCCTGTTCCAACCTCGTGTTGTGTTTCGGTCGCATTGCTGGACAGTTCGACGATATATGGAGCCATCCTTCTGTCATGATGTCAATTTCCGGTCGACAGATCTGAGAGGAATCCCGGCGCCAGTTCACTCTTATCTTGAGCTCCCTTCTGGTGAGCTCGGTAGGATGGCCTGGGTCTGCTGAAGGCGTCATATTCCACCTCCCTTTACCGATTATTCTGGTTTCGATCAGAAGCGGCCGTCGGCTGATGAGGTCAGGGAATAACCATGACTTGCCAACATCACTTTACTACTTATAATATTTGCTTTTCGCGCGAAAGCGGAAATAGCAGTTTATGCTCATCCCGTTATTATCCTCTGGACTTAATTGCTCATATCAAGGTTTTTTCATAGCACTAGTTCTCATAGCTAATTGGAATATTTATCGCTTTCTAAAACAAGAACATAACAATCATTCCCGTTCTCAGTATCTAAAGCAGCTTCAAGTGTCCCGTAACTCCATCCACAATGCTCTTCGGGCCCAGTATCCCCAGCACTGTCCGACTTCCGCTTGCAATCTGTGTGCGTCCAGCATCTTGGATCACGCGAGCACATAGACCCAAACTGATAGCCTGAGCTTGAAGCATCAACAGGTCGTCCTCCGACTTAATCTGTAATGCGACTTTCGCCTGTCCGTTGCGCTCCCATCGTCGGAGGATAGGCGAGTCGGGAGACTTGGTAAAGAAGTATTTGTAGCAAGCCAAAGTGGCATGAGAGCATTGTGCGGCGATTTTACCTATCAGATAAGAAATTGAAAGTAATCAGTCTCACGCTGTCTCAAACAATCGCCCCGTCCGCATAGGATTCCTCCGAAATAAGGAAGAAAGGATACGACTTACCCTTCCCCATCCCAAGATCAGTCCTCACAACAAGAACCAGCTTAACCTCATCCGTATTCCCCTCAAACGTAGCCAATTCCCCAGCATCATCCTCTTCTTCCTCTTCTTCGGTCTCCTCCTCACTCCCCTCATCATCCCCCTCCCCTTCATCGGACGATTCCGCATGAACCTTCACATCATAGCTATTCGGCCAACTCTTCTTAACCCCTCCCTTCCGTTTCGATGAAGAGGAAGACGATGTGAAGGGTAAAAGACCCAAGGAAGCTCCCTGTCCGATAAAGAAACCGAATACGCCGGCTAGGATGGCGGATGCGATTGCGATGGCGGCGGTTGTGGGTGGAGGCCGTTCGCCGGATATTAAGGGAGAGGAAGTCATGTTTCCGTTGAGGTGTTCGGGTGTTATCTTCTTCGAGTGAAGAAGTTGTGTTTTTAAATAGTAGTTGAGATGTGAGTGAACGAGGTGATCGAAAGAGCTTCAAAGAAAGTTGAGTTTAAAATATCATGATTGGTTCAAAGTTTGCTATCAAACCCACACAAAGCCTGCAGAGAATCGACGCGACGTCACAATTGCCGATAGCATCAGAGAGAGCTTTCTACTAGAAAAGATATTGACAGTCACGGAAATTACGGCTCAACAGAGGGAATTGAATAGAAATAAGGTCGATTACATAGAATTTTTTGTTGTTAAAACACATCAGGATAAATCGACAACCATACCCATCGTAGTACCCCAAAAATAGAAGATATATAAACTAAAATAAAACAGCATCTCGAAACCTCAACTATTCTGTCCTGGAAAGTCGCCCTCCGTCCTATTAGATAGATACTACTCATTATATACATCCCTAAATCCAAGTGAGTTCTGCGAAGAAAGCAGGTCACCATAGCTTTCCTTGACTGACAGCCCAGTCCTTAGGAAGAGCCTTCGGCAGGAGCTGCGGCTTGCGGGCGGGGTGCTGGTCCGGCCCTTCGGCTCCTATTGAAAGAAAGTTCGGTTAGTCAAATGTCATACTTTCGAGGTTCACAATCACGAAAGAAACGTGGAAAACTTACATGATCGTCCTGCTGAGGAAGCTAACACCGATCATAAAGAGCCAGCTGGGAACAACGCTGAAACCAAAGAGGACGTAACCGAGAGGAACGTTCAAGCCGTTCTGAGCGAGCCAGCCATCAAACGGGTGGAAGGCGCCCTCGTAGGGTTCCTTGCTCTGCCATGTCTTATCGGCATGGACCTTGTAGATGACTTCAGGAGTAACGGTCGTGGCGTTCAAGTGGTTGAGGTGGATTGGAGTCGCGGGACGGGGCTGGCCTGGAACGGTAACTGGAACCTGGAAGTGCCAGAGTGACGGGGCACCAGCTGACCACACGGAGCAAAGGATCTGTTCCTTTTCGCAGTTGACGTAGCCAAGGTTGGGAGAGGTCGGGTCGGCAGCGAATAGACCAACGGATTCCTATGAGTCGGTGGACGTTAGAATTGGAGCCCCAAACGAGCCAGAATACATGTTACACTGTCAAACCAGCAACTTACATTGAAAGCCTTTTCGGCAACACCGCAGCGTCCAAAGCAGGTCTTGTTTCCTCCTGTGATGAAGACCAACCACTCTTGTGGTCCCTCTTCTTCCGACGCAACCAAAGTTGAGTCCCAGTTCGTCAAGGTCAGCGGAACAACGGCCTTGTCCGCCACAACCTTGTGCTCAGGTGTAGACGCCGTGTCGGCAGCCTCCTCACCGGCTTGCTGTTCAGCAGCGGGTGCAACTGGCTGCGATGGAAGGAAGGATTTCGCCTTCTCTACCCAGTTCTGTACCTGCCCTTGAACCTGGTCCATGAGCGGAATCTGCTCCTGGGCCACAGCGACAGCTGGGAGGAGCATGAGGAGCGTTGAAACGCGCATTCTGACGGTCTGTTCGGGAAAGGGGTTAAAGTGATTATTAAATAGTGCCTAAGAACACGGTAGAAGAGAAATCAAGAAATGGCGAAGGGAGGACCTGGTGGACGGGCAAGAAGCGACAGTGAAGAAAAGAAGAAATTTTCCTTTCCAATTTTATTTTTTTGGTCAGCGTCCTTGGATAACACGAACGTTGTTGTTTATCTCAAGCAGCTCGAGGTTGTCGGGGTCCGATCCTTGGCGTAGGCTGAAAGGGGAAACGTCTCCTCTCGGTTGCGGGTAAACAGAAGGTCCGTCCAAGCTCGCGCCATAATAGACTAGCGTCTATTATGTCAACAGTGCACGTGAATATATAGGGGTCAACATCAACGACAACTCTTTCCTGATAAACAACGATGGCAGTTCAGCGATTTCGATGACTTGAAAGGCTGTCTCTATTAGCATTTTTACCCCAGAATTAAAGACAGGAACGATGATGCAAACAATCAAGAGATTTGCATTTGCACCTACCTGTGATCTCGGTATGTCGCCTCGAATGGCATAGGAATGACTGCTTCTTGCTTGTTAAGAACCTCATAGTTGAGCTTATAGCTTCTATAAGCTCAGCCTTTTCCAGTACACTAGTAGCCAGTGTATTCTTTCTGTTGTCTACCTCTGTTCTTGATAACCGTAAACAAGTTGCCCATCGTTATGGAGGAATCCCGGCCCAAAGACAAAAGCATTCTCATACGTGACTTCAATGTAGATATGGTTCACTCCATAAACTGTCTCTTTTTTTAATCCTTGACCGTGTTTGGTACCTTCAGATATCCCTTTTGAGTAGGTACCCTGGGTACGGTTAGTGTTTATAACCTAGTATTCCCATGCTTTGTTTCCAGATACCAAAGGACTCATTCTGACCATTGGTGCTGGCAATGGCATACCAGGGATATATTTCCAAGAGCAATGAGCCGAATTCCAAAAGGAAAAGATATGGACTAGTAGCAAGAGTATCGCTTTTGCTTCAGTAGGTCACCAGAGGTATTGATATCTCGCTTCGGTAGATCGACATATTCTGAGGAGAAAGAAAACGAAAAAAAAAAAAGAGAGAGAACGAAGCCATTTCCGCAGATTATCACACAACAGCGCCGCTTGAGTGCTTGATTCGGTATATATGTCTGCAAAAAAGAAGAGAATACTAATAACTAAATAGCTAATTAATTTCAAATGGCAAAAAGATTACACTGGAAGGCGAGAGGCCGTCCAAATGCTACCAAGATCTACCAGTAAACAAAGGGTAAATGATCTTACTTCCGAAGCTGAGGATCGAACCCAGGCGTCCCAAGTTCGATTCCCGCCCGGAGTGGGGAGTGGCTCCCTCGAGGGAATGACTAGACTGCTCTAGCCAACTAGGCCACCTGCCCACTCCGTATTGAAATATTCTCAAGCTCACAACGTTATATCCTCTCATTTCTAAAATTTCGCCCATATATCTTTTTAACACCATTTTCTATAGATCCCTTTCCCCATTCCTTTTTGGTTTTTCAACGTTAACTGTCCCTTTATTATTTTGGCTGAACTCACCTCCCATGATCAGTATTTGGACCTTCGTGTGTCTTATTTATGCCCTTGTCTGCTCTATATACTTAGGGATGATAGAGGCGAGGGAAACGATTTCTGCCAATTGGTCTGTCAACCGCCATCCCTGAGCAAGAATAACAGAAGATATCATCACAGCAAAACTCCCTGATGTGCAAGCAACGTTAGGAGATATAAAGAACCCTGAACTCCAATCCAGTGTAAGTGCACTTTTATCTCATCCTAGAGAAAGTGCGACTCAGAAGCCCATTAGATATAAACTAACGGAATGGCTGATATTTATCAAGTAGTACAATCCCGGAATTCCTACACCTCGCAGCCCGAGCCAGTATCTCCGAAAGTAATATTGAAATTCCTCGCAAAACCGCCTCAATCCGAATTCAATACTCCGCAGATTACGTTCACAGTCAATACTACTTCATCTGGTTGCCATTTGGTCGTTTCTATAATCCCTAAATCTGATGTTGTCCAGCGGTCATAACAGCAAATCCTAGTTGGGACTCGTCCAATGCGTTCCGTGACTATTAGCAAGTTCTTCCGCTCGGTCAAGGATAGCAAGGGTCCACCGATCCAGGATCAGTGTGTGACCAGGCAAAGAAACGTGCTGGAGTCGATCCCATGTCTATCCTGATGGTCATCAGACATCCCCAGGGGTCATGACAGCCTGAACCCCGGATCGGATGTCTTGGACGCAACCCTCCTTATCTCCGACGTTGTGACTGACCACTTGGTAGCCCAATCTTCCCATTTTACCACGGCGATACAGCCGTCGATTCCACTACGTCATACTTATCGACAATAAGAGACAGGCTGAGGATATCCTTGAGTATAGGGCGCTGACCAATGCCTCTATCTTATCGATGCTTGCAATACTACACCCGCAAGTCTCCCACCACCGTTATCGATACGGTGTTTCCCATGCCGAGCGTTCCGATCTGCGTTCCCTATTTACGTTGTGAGGCTGATCTTAGCAAAGATCAAGCCCCAGCCGGATGAAGCAGAGAGAACGTCTACATTTTCATCGAGTACGCAAGGAACTGAACTTCGTGTGAGTCTTGAGTGGCAACCTAGAGAAGCCTAACTAGCAATATTTGGGTAGAAATAGGGATTAGAGAAGCAAATAATTACGCTGACAAAGGTATGTGTTTGACAGGCCTCCAAGAAAACCCCATGTGAATGTTTTGAACACCTTATCGCTGCGGATACTGGAGGCTGACTTTATTTGGATGGGATAGTTTCATACCAACTCTACGGGGATACTAATACGTATCGCCACCTTGACACTATAAACAATGACTCGAGCACAGTGGCATCTCGCTTCCATCGGTGCTTTTCTTCTACAGTTTCAGAATTGCTCTTTAAGCTCGTTATCATTAACAATAATTGGTATATTCTAGATATATTCTCCTCGACATGCTAGGCGAACGTCCGAAGACATTGAATAACATCTCAGCCATATAGCAGCCCCAAAAACCTTTTGGCATAATAATTGTCAGGAAGAGATATACCATCCACCTCCGCAAAGCTACAAATCCAGCACATTGGTTAAGTTTTCTTTCTGACCTCAACAAACCCCATACTGTGATCCACCTATCCAGTCCAAACAGCTGGGCCGGGGAGAGTATATGAGGTGGGAATCGGATAGTAGATGTTCAACATAAGGCCGGGGTCAGTCTCCTTATAGGCACCCGGGAACTCGACAGTCGGGCCAGGAGAACCACTTCCGCCGCCAGAGACGTTGACCTGACCACAAGAGATGTAATATTGAGCTCCTCCCGCAGTAGAAGCGCTGTGTAAGGCGATATGCTCAACTCTCACCAAGTACTCGCCCGATGGCAATGAGCTAGGGATATCGAATGACACAGTCGTGGCATCTAAGAGGCTCAATTAGGCTTGACATCTTCTAAGATCAAAGAGCAATTCAAACCTTGACTCGGCCATGAAAGGCTTCCATCTCCAATAACCGGGCCCTGTCCGAAGACCTTAAACCACACAGAGCCAGCGCCATCCCAATCGGCGGCAGTACTTCCCTCCGGTACCTTCGCCATGTAAAACTGAAGTGTTCCAGGATGAGAAATTGAAGCCTTAGCCGTGAACCCGAGTGACGAGCCAGCAGTGACGTCTAGAGTCTCTGCGTTACCACCCTTTGACCCATCTTTGTTGCAGCGGATATCTATCGAAGAGACATCCGTCACCGGGCCGTTGGATTGGTAGTTGGTCCATTGGCGAACGTATTGCCATTCCGGGGTTGGGCTTCCATCATAAACGAGAGACGGGAAGGTATCTAGAAGAAGAAAAGAAAAAGAGAAATATCGTTTCTATGTTAGCATGTTGGATTTACACATGGGCCATGGAACAAAAGAAACGGGGATGTCTCCGTACAGTGTGCGTTAATCTGCAGGGCAGATGCCAGAAGGGTCAAGGTGGCTGCGACCTTCATGATTGATTGATGGTGATCGTTGGTAGACTACGTCCTGAGAAAAAAATATATATCGAAGGGGATTCGATCTAGTTCAAGTGCCAATAATTGTTTTCTTATCAACAATTTCGACTTTGCTTGAGAGATTGTTCACCAGCAATGAGTGGCGACAACGAAGAGATCCTCTCGATTTATATGCATCTTTCTTTCCTTCAATTCTTCCCCAGATTTGTACGAATTTGAATTTACCCTTGAACCTCCCCAGAGTCTTTTACCGCAGAACCTAGTAGGTCGCGAAAATTCTGGGGAGAATTCAATGAAACGGCGACGACCATCCGGAACGAGGTTTGGTCTTCTAGATACCACCTCCAGATGGAACGATTATTGAGAGTTTTAACGTGGTGCCGTAAGTGATTCTGGCCTCGTGAGGTTTAGATTGATTAGCCTAATTTCAATCCTAGATGGTTGTGATGATATATCCAAGATATTTAAGATCTCTTTTGGTCATCGGTATAAGATCATCTCTGGGGTCGAAGGTTAGCTGGAATCCAGAAGAAAGCGATGGAGACAAAAAACACTCAACATCTACCACGGACCCTCGTTAATATCCTTCTTTCCTTCTCGACCTTCGCTAGGAAAACACCAAAGCATCCCGAAGAGGATGTTGAAGGACATGATTCGTTAGTCGACACAATCAAATATATCTCAGTTTTATCATCAAAAAGGTGCGACCTAGTGTCAAAGCCACCAGGCCAAAATACCCTAAAGCGAGACTTCTGCAATCTATCAAAACGCACCGTTTCATCACAGTCACCTGTTTTGCAAGAAATTCAAAGCTAAAGATCCCGAGCTATATGATGCCAGGGGCTCGATAAACAAATAGATTAGCGGGGTTGCTGATTCACTCCCCGTTCATTCATCACGGATGCGGGAAGGGGGAGACGAGGGCGACGACGGTCCGAACTCCGCCACCGAAGTTCCCCAGATTGCGGAGATTCAGGGAACAGATACCCCCCCCCTGTTTATTTTCCTGCCTGAAGAAAAGAAAGAGAAGAGAGAGAGAAAAGGGTTTCATCATGTGCGGGATGCAGAAACATATATACGAGGGGAGGGAAGATGTGATAAAGAGCTCGACGATCCGTTATTCTGGTCGATTCTGAAAGTCTTCCTCGATCCTTGAGCATCCTTCTTGATTATTTCTTGGCCTCTTCTCCCTTCTACATACTCTCTACTACGTATAGAGATATTTAATAGCTGTTTACATTTCAAAATGCGTGTCGTTGCAAGCACTCTCACCGCGGCGCTCTTTGCGTCGACGGTTGCAGCTCACGGCGCCGTCACAAGCTACACTATCGGTGGCACAGAATACCCAGGGTATACTCTCTCTTCCCGACCTACTCCTCCTTATGCCGACCTTACTAACCCAAACTACCAGCTTCACCGGCTTCAGCCCAGATACCTCCCCAGACACCATCCAACGCCAATGGCCCGACTACAACCCCATCATGGACGTTACGGACGAAATGATGACCTGCAACGGTGGCACCTCCGCCCAACTAAGCGCCGAAATAGCCCCTGGTGACGAAATCACCGCCAAATGGGACCAATGGACCCACGCCCAAGGCCCCGTCATGGTCTGGATGTACACGTGTGAAGGCGACTTTGACGCCTGCGACGGCAAGGGCGCCAACTGGTTCAAGATCGATCAAATGGGTCTGAACTCCGGACCTCTCAGCGGAGAGGACTGGGGTACGGGTAAAGTCATGCAGGATTTGGCTTGGACGTCTACTATCCCCGAGGGACTGGCGGCTGGTAACTACCTTATCCGTCATGAGCTGTTGGCGCTTCATCAGGCGAATACGCCGCAGTTCTACCCGGAGTGTGCGCAGATTGTGGTTACTGGGTCTGGAAGTGAGACCCCAGATGCGGATTTCCTTACTGCTATTCCGGCGTATGCTACTCAGGATGATCCTGGTGTTATGGTAAGTTCCTTCCTTCTTCAAGTGTATTTACCTTTTCGGGAAACAAATCTATTAGACATAGTTGCTAATAACTTCACCACAGGTTGACGTCAACGGCGGTGCTACTGAATATACCTGCCCTGGTCCCGAGGTATGGAGCTAGATGCACACGTCCTAGTAAGAGGGGAGTGCATATGAGAGCAAAGATGATCAGTTACTTTATAACCCCATATTTATCAGCATAGTGAACATATATGAAAGAAGTCAGGTGGAAATGGAAACGTTCTTTTCATTTACTATTCCATCTCGGGGGGGAAACCTCATCGTGTACTGCGGACCGTGATGAAGCGACGAACGTATATAACCTGTTTGTACCTGTTTCGTGCGTCAAGTAACCAAATAAATACCAAGCAATGAGAAAGAAATGAAACTCTTCATCGTGTTTCTCCGAAGTATAGAATTCGTAATAACAAGTAGTAGATATCGTGGGGATTGACAAAAGAAAAAGACAGGCCATTTATGTGTCCCAAGACCACAGGGGGAATACCGAAAATCATCTAAAAACCAATATAACACCAGCCATAAAAACCCCAGATAATGCAGACTCTCCCTCCCGCCCCTACCTACTCCAAAGAAAGAACTCTGCTGACGACAGTCGTCACAGCGAAGATCTGTAGTTGTCCCCTGCAAAGTGCAAGTCGACATCCTCAAGCACGTCGTAGCTGTAAAGCATCTTTAGCGTTGCCGGATCATTCAGTTGGTTGGGACTTTTCCCATTCGCGGCTTCTGCTTCTGCTTCGAGTGCTGCGTCTCGAGCTTCTTGTTTGGGGCCTACAGTGTAACAAGTTAGAAGAAGCGTTCAACCATAAAAGAAAACTCTTAGAAGGTGTGGATGGATCCTTACCATCTGGATAGTGATAGTACTCCCGGTTCGCCTGGGCCTTGTTTCTCATGGCTTGTGTCCGTGGGAGACGTAGAGCTTCGTACACCTTTAGCACATCTCTAATACTTCTCTGCCTCGTGACGTATTTCAAGCAAGCCGCCAGTGCCACCGCATCCTCGGCTGCGCTTGCCGCTCCCTGAGCAATATACGGTAGCATGGGATGAGCGGAATCTCCAAGAAGAACTAGATTTCCCTTTGGATGTACCCAACGTTTCAGCGCGGGGCGATCGCGAAGTTTCCAGATGAACGACTGGTCAATCATCGAGAGCATCAAGCGTATCCGTGGATCCCAGCCTTCAAACTGAGAGCGTAATTTGTCCATATCCCCGCGTAGCTTCCACGATTCCTCGCCTGCTTGCTCGTCTGGGACGATCACGACCAGGTTGTAGTAGTCACCACCGCTTACATAGTAGCCGACGATGTGGCGGTTGGGCCCAATCCAGGAGGTCGCATATGTGGAGAGTTCGAGGTCGGCTAAGGAGGGATGAGACATTTGCTCTTTTGTGAGGAGGGCACGATATGCGCTGTCGCCCGTGGGGAAGCTCCGGACAGGCTCGCCAACGACGAAAGAACTGAGTGTACTTCTTATGCCATCGGCGGCAATGACGAGGTCGGCAACATGTCTTGAACCGTCTTCAAGGGTGACTTGGTCCCGTTTTGAACCGCTCTGTAGATACTCGTAGCTAACTACCGGTTTGCCGGTGAACACTTTAGCTCCAAGTTCCCTTGCTCGATCCAAAAGCATTCTGTGGAGATCATTTCGATGAATATGGAAGTATTCACTTCCATAGGAGTTTCTCATCTTGTCGTCGGCATTGACGGGGAATTTTGTAAGACACTTCGAGTTCGACCATCGAACTTGCCGGATATGGGGAGGTCGGACACCATATTTGCGCAACTGAGGTCCTAGTCCCCATCGGTTCAATATCCGGCTGAGATTCGGCGTTACTTGAATACCGGCTCCGATTTCTCCAATTTCAGTTGAAGCTTCAAACACGACGACATGATGGCCAGCTTCAGCGAGAGCTAATGCGACGGCGAGGCCTAGCTTTAAGGTTAGACTCTAAACGGTAGCATCAAACCAAGGTGATGTTTTGCAGTAGGAGAAGGATTATGTGATGGAATTGTGAAGGCGTCACCCCACACTTACCACCAAGACCGGCCCCGCTAACAATAACATCTAGAAACATTGTAGTAGTCAAAGTGCTACTGCAAGGAAACAGATTGTGGCAGATCGCGTTTAATAAACGTTGAAAAACAAGTTGGATCTCCGTTGCCGATTCCGTGAATTATATCCCCGTGCACTCCTTGAGATGTAGCATCCTGCCATCCTCCGGATAACCGGGGTAGCTGATTCCATATATAGCAGTGAATGCGAGCAGCGGTTTAGTGAATGCAAGCAGGGAATATAGACGTGGACCATAAGTTCTGTTCCATGTCCAGGTAAAAAAGAACAAAAATAATTCACGGCACAGGTGGTGCTTGAATCTTGTTTCTGGGCCTCCGAACTCCGTATATCATAGGCGAGTCCCACATGCCTTCTCCATACGTACATGCATGAACTCCTCCTGTTTGGAGGATGCTGAGAGAGTCGCCTACGAGGAGTTCGTTGAACCCTGCATCCGCGTCCACCCGCGGCCGTGTGCACATTATCTCTGCTTTTGAAACCCTCTGCATCAACCTGACACTTTGAGTGGGTGCAGGAACCAATGGCAGGGTCATCAACATCTTCGAGCATCCAGGGTCCAGGGTCTCCGGAGCGATGGGACACTGGAAATTGAAGTTGGAGCTCATGTTGGTCTGGTCTTTCCCTGTTCGAGTTAACCCCTTTTATCTCCTTTCCACGCGGTAGCTTGTGGCTTGAATCTATGTGGAGAATGCGAACTCCCCATAACGGCGCTAACTAGCCAATAGGCAACGAGAAAATTCAAGCGGGCCAATCGGGTCGCATCAATTTAATTTCGACCTCAGAGTCGAAAAAATCAACTCAAGAAGGAGGATGGGGAGAGGAAGAAGCAAAGGTGGCTGACTCACTATTATCAAAGCATCCATCCCACTCTTTTTTTGCCGCAGAGAAGAAAAAGAAAGAAAGCGAGAAAGAGGAGATGAAACAGAGGAACAAAAGCAAATCTCGCATAAGTCGAACTCGTATTGAGGGAAGAATCAACTGTTGATCCGCCGGGATCGAACCCCCCGTAGATCCACTACTGCTCGGTTCATCTTTCCTCCCATCTGAAAAAAAGAGGGTGTCTTGTTCGGCGTTGATCAGAGCGAGGTTTCGCGAATAGAATGAACAGCATCGACATTTCTCGCAAGAAAGGATGGAGGAGGAGGACACGACACGATCCTGTATGCAGGTGTGCTTTTTTTCGATCCTTCCTTTTGCTGTCATGCATCAAACGATGGACACGAAGCTGGAGATTAGATGGGCGGCGCAACGTCTTGGCCCTTGGCTCTTGGGGAAACTGGATTTCCACATCAAGCATATTCCTTGCCGATACTCCGGAGTTCTTGGATGATTGTATCTGTGTGAGCCAAGTCTTTCTACAAGGAATCGGCCACCAGGAGCTATGAGATCGATACGCCATGAACCGATAAAGTTTCTGGCTCGGGGTTTCGAAAGGAAGCGGGCTGCAACAAATTCGAGATATCTTGAAAGGAGACTCTGCCCTGCGCTTTCATTGTAATCCTAGAGTTGGTTGTTACCTTTAGTACCCGATACGTCAATAGGCGGGATACTTTGTCTTATGCCTAGTAACTCGGCTTTTTATGAGAGTAGACAAGCTTCCCTGGAGAGGTCGGTAAACCCGAACGACAGCCTTTGGCAAAGGCTAAGGGAGAGGAGAAATCAAATCTTTACCAAGAGGCTTCTGTTGATGTATGAGGGAACTCGGAACGAAGTCATAATCACCTCTCATACCTCGAGCTTCTTCGGCCAAGATATTAAAAAGGATACCAAGAACAAGCCAAATGTAAGCTAAAATCTTCGACTATGGATGTTTTTTTCCAGTGCTGTACGGAGTACTCTGATAAAGGATCTCGATGATAAGCACCTGTCAAGAACCGTTAACATGCCAGTTTGTTGCCAAGCTTCTAACCAAGGTTACCTGTGCTTCCCTGGACGCTGCAGTCCTTTTGGTCTAGTGACATACATAGTGTCCTGATAGAGGTCATCATACGACGATTTCGCGGAAGTGAGGGATCGTGGACGCGAAAAAGAAGAGAAGGCTGAAGACAAAGCTTATCCCGAATCCGATACCCCCTCCATTTGTGTTACCGGTAAGGCTCTAGATCGAAAGCTTCATTTTGAAGATGATGAGTTTTGGCAGGCTGGCCTAATGGTAAGGCGCTCCTTTCCGGAGAGATTGTGGGTGGAATCCCACGTCAGCCTTCTTTTATTCTTCTTTTCTTTCTATATTTCTATTTCTATGAATATTTAGAGCTCCTGTTCTGTTCTCTCTTTCACTTATTGTCCTAGATCACACTGAGACCATACCAAAAGACCAAACCAGTGGAAGTGAGGGTTTTTTACTGTAGTAGTAAAATGACACAGAGCGGGGAGTACGGCAAATGGAATGCAAGACCAGACTTGAGGAATGCTTCCTATTATGAGTTTAAGATGCTCAGCTATTAAGTACATACCGTAGCCCTCGACGAGTCCAACGTTGCCATGCGCGACAATCTAAATGTTCTTCCTGGCGCCTGCCTTTAGGCCTCCAGAATGTGAGATGAGACTAGTCCAGCCCCCCCTTACCCCTGATCTAAAAATACATCCCTGTGTCTTGGAAGGAAAAAATACCTCTCGTGTTATTATTATGGGCAACAACGACCTTTCCTAAGCAAACAAATCCAACTCTTACCAACTGCCCGCGCAGGAATTGTTTCTGCGACCTCTCTGATTATCGAATGGGTTACTTTTAGAAATCTTTGTTTATTGTCGATGAAGTCGTGCAAGTCGCGCTGGTGAACCCATTATTGATCTCGAAAACCTTCAATCAAAAAGTCCCTTTTAACCCTGGAGGAGATAGGGAGAGAAAATGGTTGGGCTACACCGGTTGTTGTCGCCTCAATGGCTCACGTTTGCATGTACGATCGCGATGGCTCTAGGTGGTGCCGATGGGGCAGTGCTGGAAAGAAGGCAGGATGGTATGTTGCTTATCTTGCTCCATAGACGCTGAGAGAGTAGATGGTTATCGTGGAGGGCAATTATCTGACCTTTTTTGCAAAAGATAAAGCTACGGCAGTGACTTCAACCTCTTCAACAGAAACTACTACGACATCTGCGGCCACGGCGGCTACAACGACGAAAGACTCAGCCACGACCACCTCTAAGTCATCAACCTCCACGGCGACCGATCCAGCTTCCACTGCTCCTGCGGATGATTTCCCGGTCTGCGATGATCCCGATGTCGAGGTGTTTTGCCTACCCAAGAATGGAACAGAGATGTGGCCGGGGGAGACATATTATGGTTAGATCCCTATTCCCGAGGTTACCAGCGTGTTTGAAACCATTCCAAAACTTACACACGCCGATTTCTTTTGCAGTAACGTGGAATCCAAAGAATTACGCGATCAACTCGACCATGACGGTGGAACTCAACTACGCCAACAAATCTTCGCTCGGAGGCGAATCCGCCTATAGCTCTCCCGCCACAGATAATCGGATGGGATACGTGACCATTAAGATGGAAGAGGACTGGATGCAGGGACGTTCCCGGAATAATCTCACCCTGTACCTCATTGCGAGTGATGCCACGTCCGATCAACGGGCGAAAACAGCAAAAGGTGCCACGATATCTCTCGTCACCAAGCCTGCAGAGCATCACCCACCACCCCCGCCAACCCCAGCTCCTGACAAGCTTGGCTTGGCAATTGGTCTTCCGGTCGGTTTGGGCGTTTTTTTCATCATATTGATCGGTCTCTGCCTCGGGATGCGAAGGAGCCGGCACATCGGTCTTGGAAGCGTGATGGGGAGGAAGAAGGGATACGGAACGGGAAAGTCGAGAGGTCAAAGACTCGGTGGTAGTCGTCGGGAGAACGATGCCATTCGACTTGGGGAGCTCGAAGAGGATCCGGCACGTTATACGGATGATCCCGAAAGCATGCAGCGGAGAGATTCGGAACAATATCATGATGAGAGAGTGCAAGGCGAGGTATTCCGACCAGACGTTGGGCGATTGAAGAGTTGGAAATAACCACGAGAAGAGAAGGTAGCCCCATGTGATATCACTTCTTTGAGGAAGTTATAGACTTGGGCTTTACCATAGACGTTATCTGCTGCGTGTCAGTATAGTTGATTATTCCTTTCCATAGATGCTTGTAAAGCAATGAAACGATGTAGTTTTAACGACTTGTCTCTTGTCTCTTGTCTCTTCCCATTTCGACGACCCATATCAAGCGGTCGACCATGGTCGTACATCGATCTCAGGTCATAGACTATTGAAACCTGTGGTACTCTGTACCTTGATCGACCTAGAAGTTCGAAAAGATTTGAAGCCGACAAGAAGCTCAGGCTACAATGAGCTCGAAGTAAAAAAAATCTCGTCCAATGCTCTATTTCACGACTGATCGGTAGACTTGCAATCATCCAAGGCATCGACCAAATAAAGAGGCGTGAAAACTGTTTGGGCAGAGGAAAGAACTTGGATTAATTCTTCGACCGATGGCCATGTTCCTTCGACCCTATGTTTTTTTATGTAAGGCCTTCACACTCTCCAGTAAAGGGGCTTCTCTTTGGGCCAGCTGCCTCAGGAGGCATGCTAATAAAGCTTCCACGCTCTGGGCTTCATGGATTTGATAGTTGAAATAAAATTACGCAATCCTGATTTTGTCGTCATTCCCAAATCGAGAAAGGAGCTCTTCGATGATCAATGAAATAATGGTTGTTTTACCGGCACCAAGGATTCCCGGCCAGAACAACGTCTATCCGGGCGTTGTAACCCAGCTCTGAAACTCAAGCGAATCCAGAACCCATTGTCCGGTCCCAGAATGGCGCCGACGTAAATAGTCGCTCTGTTGGGCTGCGTGTGTCTTGTTGGCCAACCAGTCGAGAATTGCCAGGCTTTTCTGGTCATCTTGATGTTGAACTGATTTTATTACAACTTCCCGGGTCACGCGCCCATTGAATGCGTTTAACAAGCCTATTACTACTAAGGCGACTTCGGAGCTGTTGAATATCGTCCGGTTCCCATTTGAGTCGTTTCCACGCCCTTCTTAGCGTAGTGGCCGCGGTTGTATGTTCTCCATTCAACCCCGCGTATTTGTCAATCGTCCCGTTAAAGTCAGTGAGAACACTCAGACAGCTCGCCGCTATCTTGCCCAGTTCGAATTTCTGCTGATCGCAGAGGTCTTTGCTGGACAAATCAACTTCAACGTCTTGGGCCGCGTATGAGAGACTTCTGACTCTGATAGAAATTTGATATTACTATCACGCCCGGAGTAACGGAAAACGGCTGCTCGCTCATACTCATCTAAGATAGCTTTGAGTTGTACAGGAGCATCTAAAAACTCCTTTCAAATCCCGTTGGCAAGCTGCAAGACCGTAAAAAGTCCCCAACGCTGAAACCAAAGCTCATATTGGATGGACAGCGGCAGAAGAGTGCACCTCAGAGCAGAAGGAAAGGAAAACATCTTCCAAAGTCGAAGCAATACGGTTCGAGCAACTTTAGAGACTTGGATAGTACTAATCTATCTAGATATTCAAAATTTCGAACGTATGCGAAACTCTTCGATCGGAGAAGGATAGGGCTAAAGCTCGGATTAATCAATTATCCCTGAACAAGCCCAATCACGTGATTAGACACTCTTGACAATACCTCCGACTTACTCTTCATCTATTCACGCCCTTCACAACGTAAACGCAACTCTCCTAGAGTCATATCTGTGCTCTTCGTCGCGCGGTTTAATCTACTCCTTGCCGTTGAGCATCGACGACCATTTCCCAGCATCTATTGTCTCTTTGAAGTCCCAACCTTTTCCCATTTGACACTATTCCAAAAAGAGTATTCGCAATTGCGACTGCCCTTTTTGGAATAGCGCAGAAAATTCTCTCAACGACAATCAAAAATCACTCATCTTTGGTGCCTTTTCTTCGCTTTTATTCTCCTACAAGTCCATTTTTCCCAGTGAGCTTTGCTGCTGCCAAAGACAAAATCGAATCGTCAACGTTGAGACATGTCGTTTTATGAATGATTAATAACACGTTGCCAAAAGAAGCTATTTGACAGACGAAGAGAAAAACAGGGAACCGAATCGTCGAACGTACTCGAGATTTAGTATTTCGAACCCTAAGAAGTTCTCACGTACCTTCTCCGGCAATAAGTTGTTTTTGTTATAACAGGGATGGGTCAGTTTTTTGAAAAAATTGACCCATCCCTGTACAAGATATTTTCTTTTTCATCTACTCCGTACCAAGTGACTTTCTTTCTTTCCCGTAGGCTTTCACCTGAATAGAAGAAGAATGACCACTCGAAGTTCGAATGCTTCTTCCCAGGTCGTTGAGTTCTCAAGTGTCAGCTTTTCTCTTTTCCTTTTCATTTTTGGTCTTACAAGATACAAATATTCCGCTTTTCTACTCGTCCTATATGTACATCCGGGATGCCATTTATTCGGATTTCCAGAGTCTTTATGTTTTTCATTCCGGTCTCAGATTAGACCGTGGTTATCTGACCATACTAGTCACCTAATTTCTTCTTGCTTCTATGCTGAACTAGATACTACTCAAGTATTGAGCTGGCCCTTTCTCCGCGTCGGGATAAAGCAAGATTGTTTAAGGAAACGAGTTCAATTCTTCTGTCCCGAGAGGTCGGCGTTGCTTTGCTATGAATGACAAGCCTATCAAGTCTGCCGTCACCATATAGGACAGTGTCAGTTTTGTAGCGGGAACAGCGGTTGGGAATCATTTTCTCCAAAGATCGTAATCAACTTCATGGCCTTGATACTTACTAAAATCCTAGAATCATTATCCGAGGTTCTAGCTTTATTTTCCATATTTTCATATTCTCTGAACCCGTGCTCAATTGCTTCTTTTTTCGGGCCTCAACTTGCAAGTTGATCTTCTCTTTTCATACCCTGTCAGGTCACTTTCATCTATAATTTGGCCGGAATCCGCTCGGCTGCTGCTGTTGAAGATGTCCCATTTTATAACTATGGGATGGTATCACAGTTAGATGAACTGAACCTTGTTGCTCTAGGGACCTTCGATTTTCCCTTCTCCCTTCCTCTGGAAACTTTTATGAATATTTAGAGAGGGGTACGTGAGCTCGGACTATAGCTCACACCTCAACGCGGTGTCTGTGTTCCGTAGTTCTTAGAGATGAAGTGAAGATGAGTCTCTTCTCTTCTCGTCTTGAAGACGCATCGAATCGATTTTTTCTAATTTCGATCACTATATCTCTGAGATGAGAAGTGCAAGTTCTAGCTCAAAAAGTAACCCCCACATCTCGTTCACAGTGAACGAGATGTGGGGGGAGCTCTCATTGGAAGTCTTCACTTGCGCTTGTCCAATAAAAAACTGGTGGCTGATCTCGAGCCATCTCATTGGTGATACTCTCTCCTTTATACTTTATAAGATGTCTTTTTTGCTCAAACAAAAAGAGCATCTACACAAGACATCAGTTAGAAACGTTCTCGATTCTACACATTTCATCTTGTCAAGATCGAAACTTCTGTGCGCTGATATCGCACGAACTTCAAGCTTAAAGGAGACGAGGTATTATGAAGAATACGACGAAACAACTACATATTTACTACTCATTCGACTTGACACTGTTATATTTGGATCTAGGATAATGTGCATGAGAATGATAAGACACGAGAAACGTGAAATGAATCGATCTCTCTTTCGCTCTGTTTGATAGCATGGTCGACAGATATCACCTCTCAATCGATAACATTAGATCTAAGAAGCGATGAGAGAGTAGAAGTGCCTGAAATCTGCTGTTTAGAATAATTTTCATTCTAAAAAAGGCAAAGGGAGAGAGAGGAATGCCTATGTCTTCAGAGTGCAGGCAGGGTCTTGCCTGGTGGATTTCTTATACTCAGAATAGAGTCTTAAAAGATCCCCATAACTTCTTATAAATAAAAATAACTTATTGCCGGAGAAGGTACGTGGGAACTCCTTAGGGTTCGAAATACTAAATCTTGAGTTCTTGACCGCCCAGGGACAATCATAGAACAAAAAGGGGTTCGCGCAAGAGTTATTTCTTTATCTATACAGAATGAAATGGTTCGTTCTACTTGGCTACGACCGCCTTGTTATGCAAGCGCGATTGGCTTCTTTTCGAGCTGAAACAACAATGCATTGATGCAAGATGGTTCCCATACCAGGAAATAGACCTGGTAGGAATCTTCTACTATTAGCAGAAGACGGTATAAGTACCTCTGTTCCGCAGAGCGGAGATTATGGATTGTGCTCGTTCAGCTCTCTATCCTCCCAGTCATCCATCAACCCCTTTCGCTGTTTATCAATCCAGCCGTCATCGACCTACCTCTCAACCTCTTCCTCGACATACCCCTCTAGCAAGGGGAGATGTCCTTGCCTGCAAACTCCCAACCATCACTACGGGGATCACGAGCCCTCAGACACGATGACGGAGCACCTAGCGACACCATCTTAAATGACTACGCCGAATCTATGAAGAAAGGACGAGATCTCTACCACAAGTTGGGAGACCTAGCGGCCACTAAGACACCAAATTACCCCCTATCTGAGCTTTCGTACATCTATGATACCGACGATCGGCCCTTTAGTTTTCCGGGGATAGATAAACTTAGAGAGTATAATGCAGACCTTAACTTCCGTTTCGTCGATGTCCTCAACAAGGGGGCCACGGAGCATGATGACGCGATCTATTCAAACAAGTTTGATGCCAAGAATGGGATGTGGTTAATCTGGGACGTCAATAAGGCCCGCGATAAAGCCTTGGAGGAAGAGCGGTTATATCCATCGGAGGCACGTTTTCAATCTTGGAAACATGCTGCTGCCAAAGACAAAATCGAAGCGCCGACGTTGAGACACGTCGTCTTATGGACGGTTAATAACACGTTGACAAAAGAAGCTATTTGGCAGGCCGAGAGGATCTCGGCGTGTCAAGAAGAGGAAAACAGGGAACCGGGTCGCCGAACGTACTCGGACACGGACGAAGGTTTCTATGCGCTACTCGGATCCCCTGTTGGGCATTGTGCCACGATGATGCTCATTGACCACAAGGCAGAATTAGGTTACAGGACGGTGGAGAAGGTGGTTGTCCTAGGGGTGGGTGAGGACCATGATCTCGGAGATTTTTCTCGTTCGCGGAACGTCGTCCTAGTACTATCGGAAAGGCGGTCGCCCTAGAGCGGCGAGCGGGGTGGCGGGGTGGAGGCTGTGTGCGCGACTCGAAAGCTAGAGGGGATGATTGAGGGGAAGGATTGACCGCCCAGAGTTTGTCCAAGCTATTTGTCGTTACGGCTTGGAGTTAAGTCCGCCATTGAATGCTGATACTCTTGACAACATTATCTCCCGAAAGCCAGGGGCTAGGACGAATCCGGATGGGAAGCGCTAAATCAGCAGATTGTGCCACTGGTGATGATAGGGAGGATATGGGCCTAGAAACTGTCAATCCTGCGCCCTGTACAAAGAATTGCGGATAGATAGCGTTGCATGATTTTTGTCAAGATAGAATGTCATGAGTTTCCATATCCAGCCTGAGGCTTCGTCTCGGTTTGAAAATCTTTGTAAATCTGGGCCGAAAACAAATGACCTTAAAACAAAGCCTCTAAACGAATTTGAATACACAAAACTTTCATCAAGATCTATATAGCCTTTGCATTCAGGCCGCGAGGTAAGTCCCAGTTTCCCCTTTCTGTCAATAACAAAACATTGCTGAAAGCGGTTCGTGTCCGGTTCATAGGACCGGACCTTCAGTCTCGTCGATGCATCGACGGATCTCAGGATTGCCAGCAACCCACGACGGCAATAACACTCAGCTCGGGATCAAGGGCCTCGGGGTTTACGGAGATCATCGAACCAAATCATGCGCCTTTTTACGCAGACCCTGTCGAATAAACGCCATCATCGTAAACTAGACGTTCAATAATCCCGACACATCGGAAAACAAGGTTGGCGATATATCTCATCGAGCACTTCCCAGTTACATCGACGGTCGGTTCCTGAAGTAACCCGCTAACAGCCTGTGAGACGGGCATGGTTGATTTCATCGGGCCAGCGCAGATGCTTTCAAAAAAAAAGGCGACCAGGACGTGGTTGCCGAACATTCCCAAGCGGGTTGCCTACCACGGCCACCTACCCATCAAGCAAAACCTCGAGAAAGGAAAAGCGATCATATATATGAACCCCGTCCTTCTACCAGGCCCTTGTCTCTTCGTGCTTATGGGATAGCCGGAATAGGCCGGCATACATGAAACGTCCCTTGGATGCTTCCGTCGAAGTCCGCCTTTGAATGCTAGTTCTCGGATAGCGGGCTGTTTTAAAAAATAAATAAAACAGTGTTTGTTCCCCATGAGATACCCCCTTCGACTTAACGAAAACGTCGAGGCAGCAAAATGCGAATAAGGGGAGATGAGAGAGAAAGAAATTAAAAAAGATGAAAGAAGGAAAAAATGATGAGAGAGACGGATAGGCGGTCGGCTATAATCCCCAAGTCTGAATCCGTTTTCGGTTCGAAGAGAGGGACAGTTGCCATTTCCGTTTTCGTTGGACCTAGCGGGGCGTGTAATATTTCTTTAAGATATTTCGGCCGCACAGCTGGATCGTGAAGACAGCGTTGTAGTTTCAAAAGAAGCTCGGAAATTTTCTGAAGATCGAGTTAGCAAAGACTCGGTGCAGCGAGCATGAACCCACCGAGTCAACCGGATGAATCAGATCAATGAGAATTTTTAATTGTCGAAAAATATCGTCTTTTTGTCGCTCATCGCAGGATTCCCTGCTTACTCTTCTGCTAATTGCTTTCATAATTGTTTGCTTCGAGAGGTGTTCGTGATGTGTACAAACTCAGAACTCGACTTCAGGCAGGTTCTGATAGTCTGGCGCTTTTCCTAATATAGACGACCTCCGCGCGAAAAGCGCGAAGGTTGTCTCAATCCGGTAAAGACTGACTTTGACCCACTATGTGGAGTACATATTCTTTTGCAGCGCAGCCACGCAACCTTTTCATCGATCTGGGCTCCACTCTGGATTTAGGCGGGATGTGACAGGGTTGGAGGCCTGAGCTAAAAGCCACTTTCTACGGAGTATATCTGGCGATATTACCCCGGATGAATTCACGTTCATCCCCGACCCAAATAATGAGAGCTAATCATTATTTTGGATGTACTTTGTAAGTTCATATTAGGTTCTCCACGATAAAAGGTCGGCAGCATTTGCAGCAATGCACATACATAGGTCATAGTTCTCACTATCTCGATCCGACCCATTCTTGAGGCTGAGGTGCCGAGAACATGAATGAACACTGTTGCATGTCAAGCTGTGGTCCATCCTAAGATCAAGAATCGAGCGAGAAAAGTAAGCGCTAGAGTTCTCAGACAACTTCCGTAGTGATAAGGGCGGAGGTATGTCGGATCAAGATTCAAGGTATTCTGCGGTAGGCGAGAGCTTCTCGCCCTCCACGATCTTCGTTCCTGAATGATGAGCCATTCCATCAAATAAACTATAGATACCTACTAGGTACCTACCTAGGTAGGTATTCACTGTGAAACCGAATATCGAATATCGAATGTCGAAGAGAATTGACGATTTCGGATCTATCAAAGATCAGGTACTACCTCTAAACAAGGTGCCGTTAGTTGCTTCGTGGAAAGTAACCGGAACATCGTGAAGGATAAACCCGCTATTTTCACCCCTTGCTGTCGTCTTCACTAGATTCTGCCCATTGAAACTGGATGAAGGAAACTAGATTATTTAAAGAATGGTTCATCGCCTAAGCTGTCGGGAGCCCCCTATTATGGTATCTACTTCGGGTTCTGTACGTGAACGTGGTTTCTCTTCTTCCCTCCGAAAGCAGATTTCTCTACCCAAGGTAGTTACTCTTGTATTCAAAAACCGAATGGCATACATTTGCTCCTACTGTATTCAATTTGCATTTAACATAGATACCTATTTAGGAAATACCGATCTCACAAGTTGATGTTCGATTCCATGCCAGTGTTGTCGCCTCAGTATCTTGGTCTTCATCAATGCGTACACACCCCCCTCGTAGTAATACCGAATATCCGTTTTCGTCGAGTTGACACCCAAGGGCGGCTGGTATAACCACTTCTCGAAACATCTTCGCATCACAACTACCCAGAATCTAATCCCAGGGCCCCATATGAGGCCCATCGGCGGTGCGCCCTAACCAAGGATCACGATCAGGCTGAGGCCAAACATCTCCCTTCTGTGCCGCTTCAACCCGACGCACTGATTCATAGGACTTTCGATCTCCATCAATACCAACCTTCTCTGCGCGTCGCATAATCATGTCGGCATACTCATCTGCGGTGAGAACCGCTTCGCCGGGGTCGTTCGTCGCACTATTTATGTCATCAACGTATCTCCTCGGGCAATGCCTCGAGTCTATGGAGTGGTTTTGTGTCTCTGGATAGGCCGCCAGTTCTCTCTTCTCGATATCGGTAATAAATTTTACAGCTGTGCCCACGGTGACCCGAACCATTCTGGCGTCATTGTCTACTTGCAGTTCATTGGATTCGAGGGGGAGACACTCTGTTGCAATGCTGTCGAAGCTGTTCGGGGCGCTGAGGCCCGACGAGTCGCCTGTCAAGATTAGTAGAAGGGTTTGGCGATGAATTTGGTCTTTTATATTGGCAAACCCATCCTCGTTGTCAAACCGATCAAGCACTGTTATGATGGCGCGGCAAAGTGGCGTAGGCTTGTAGTTTTTAGGTTCCGGCCATACCATGCACCGAGCTTTATCGACTCTGGCGAGCTCACCGCAACTTAATTGAGCATGGCGCAAGGCAGCTTGTGACCAAATGGATGCATGTATTTGGAGTAAGTTTGATACAGAGGCAGGTCCAGTGGGCGTAACGCGAATCGGGCATGCGAAATAGTGCCCAAAATTGAAGTTTGGTTCAAGATCATGACAGTGAAACCATTGCTTGTAGATGCAAGCTGATGGTACACCCGTACGTATCTCATAATTGGCGGCTGCCAGCCAGTAGAGTGTTGTTGGCTTATTGCAGAAGTCCTCAAATCTGTGGGCGAGGAGCTGCGGCGCTGTTATTGGATCCTTGAGACAAAACCCATTATATTTCCAACCCGGCTCAATCGTTTCCTGAAAGCCAGCTTCTCGAATTACAGAAAATTGTCGCTTCAAGTCCTCCCTGACTGCTTCCTTCGTTTCGCTGGATAGTGGTTCCTCGGTAGGAAGCCGTACCCAGTCAGGTTCGGTGTAGTTGGTGGTATGCAAGGCATGTGCATGTAATCTTGCATTTTCTGCAACTGGGTCTATTTTCTCGGCCATGTTGTAGTACTCAAGTCGCACATGTGCCAAATTTTAGAAACTAAAGAGAAAAAAATGTGAAATGTGAAAAGGCATATCTGGGTCCGCGGCGATTATGTTAAGGGGACTCGACGCTTTGTTCGGCATTATTTGACTCGCTATTTTAGGTCTAGAGCCGAGAGAAGCCGACGCCGATGCAAAGAGCAAGAGGAACAAGAGGAACATCCTTCGAAGACCTGAACCCGGCTCTTGTTGCCCCCAACATTAACCCCTATGTATAGGGATACAAAGGACTGTGGGACGAGATTCCAGGTACATGCGGACTTCCTTGCTACTTGGTAGAACGAACGGTTATGGCATTGATATCCTGTTGCGTTGACAAAGCAGGATAACAGGGCCCCCAGTTTCAGCCCAGTCTTGAAAATATCTACCAAGTTACTTTAACATAAGTAATAGGAGAGCGTTGAAGTCGAATCAAGGGTTTCAAAGGAACAGCACCACGAGGCTCGATAAAGCAGACAAACAAGAGAGAGGAGGAAATAAACAGAGGTGGAAATAGAATGGTTATACTCTATGACATTGGATTTTCATCGAGTAACGGGGACGCGGTTTTCGAAGTTGAAGAAGAGAAAGAAGCGAAGCTTCTAAATTCATGGCCTGACCCTTTACTTCGGCTTCTCCAGGGCACATACAAAGTCGCTGGGTGAGGGAATGGTAAGGGTAACTGGAATGTGATGTCGAGAAGGAAGAGGCAGGAGGCTGCGAGTCAGCTTTTTGGTTACTGTATATAGGTATGAAGTTTGACCAGAGATGTATCAAGGCCGCTCAAAAATAAAGTACAGCCCCTGTAACTCGGCCGGGACGAATCTCGACTTTTGAGTTGAAGAAGCGCGAGGTTCTTCAACAATACGAGGTGAAGCGGGATAATTTTGTAACCGAGGCCGCGCATGGAATCCGTGGAGGCAGCACACGCATAGACCAGGGGGGATATATTTTCAAGTGCTTATTTATATATGTGTGTATCAAGCATCATATTTAAGGGAGTTCTCGTAACCACACCTGAAAGCCCAAACGGTCCTTCCGGCCAGGGCAGGAAGCTTGCCTTCTCTCGCCATTTGAAAGCGAACCGGAACGTACGAACACGTACATTCTGTCGATCATATCGAAAACAACACCAATTTACGGGTCGTTCCTATATTCATATCAGCAATTTGATATAGAAAGAAACCATGAGCAGCTCAACCAACATCCCCAACCCGATTGCTCCACAGGCAGGCACCGGAAACTTCCCAACCGCCCAGAGCCACCTCCGAATTGCCCGCCCGGTCCGCTCCCTTTCCGCAACCGAGAAATTCTGGGTCCAAGGACTCGGCCTGTCGGTCCTCTTCCGTACCTCTGGCAACCCCTCAGAGGTCGAAGGCGAGCACGCACTCCTAATGCTCGGCTGGCCCGGCGCGGCATGGCATCTAGAATTCATCCATGACCCGGAAGGAAAACTGATGCCTAGCGCTGCGACACAGGAGGAGGACCTGGTGGTGTTATATGTGGAGGGCCCTGTTGACCCGGGTGTTGTCCAGAGGCTGGAGGTCCACGGGGGAGGGAAGAGGGTGACGGCGAGAAATCCATATTGGGAGAAGTGGGGAGTGACGATTGAGGATGAAGATGGATATCGGCTTGTTATCTGTCAGCAGAAATGGGAGAATCGTCCTGTTGAATAGGGGTTGTTTATTTATTCATGGGGTATTCTCCAAGATCATCTGCTGCCACTTTTTGATATGTATGTATCCACGGTGAATTTAATCAATTAGTCTCTCTATACTCCGTACTATAATGGCCCATACCGATGCCTTTCTACCCATGTATAAACTAATAATATTTTGTTGGGAATAGAGAGAAGGAATAATGAGATCGTTATGTGTTCAGTAATTCCCCCGCATCTTTTTTTCACCTGCAAAGAAACAACGACCGAGGCAAACATCAACATCAACATCTCCCCATCTTCATCTTCATCTCAACTCCAGGTCATTTTAATCTTCCTCTTAGCTACGACTAACTCAACCTCGTTCTCTCTCCCTCACCTATTGAACTATAAGCTCGTCCTCCTAATCACTGTTATCATTACCCTTTATCATTATTCGTACTAGTGGTTCCCTATCCTCGGCATATCCCTCGGTGTCTGAGAAAGGACAATAACCATGGCGACGTCCTCCAATTCAATCCTCCCGATATCCTTGTTGAGTAGAATAATCGGAGATGTCAGGGTCTCTTCCAACGGTCAACTGCTGGCTCTCAACCTGGAATTGTAAGCTCTTTCCTCCAGCTTCTGGCTTTAGATAGGAAAAGGAAACAAAGGGTTAGAGAGCTAATACAACTTCTTCGCAACACTTACAGTCTCCGGAATATCGTCTTCGTCCTCTTCCTTCTCCGCTGTACCCGTAGATCATATTACACGCTTAGAGGCCATGGTATCGTAGGGACCGCATACAATATCTACGCCGCCATCCGCCTCTTCTGCTACAGATGGTTCCTCCGCGCACCCGGTGTCCGAGGCCAAGTAGACAAGCAGGTCACCGGCGGCCTCACTAAACTTCAAGCCAAGCTTGCGCCTCAGCTTCCCGGATTTACGAGGAACCTGGCGCTTCCCAAGGAGGGATGGGCTGCTGATCATGTCCGTGCTGAATTAGATAAACTTGCGGGTCTGGATCATACGAGATGGGAAGACGGGCGTGTCAGCGGGGCGGTATATCACGGCGGAGAGGATCTACTGAAGCTTCAGACGGAGGCCTTTGGGCAGTTTGGTGTGGCGAATCCTATCCATCCGGACGTTTTCCCGGGTGTTCGAAAGATGGAAGCAGAGGTCGTGGCAATGGTAGGTTCATGACGGGGTCTTCTCTTCGATAAGCTGTATCTATGCAGGAACTGATGTAAGCCAGGTACTTGCTTTGTTCAATGCCCCTGACGATGGAGCTGGTGTGACTACCAGCGGCGGAACGGAGTCAATCCTCATGGCATGTCTCTCCGCTCGCCAAAAAGCGTACGCTGAACGAGGAGTAACGGAACCTGAATTGTAGGTTTCACAAGCCACATTGATAGGACTTCGCCGTACTTACGGATTTATTTAGGATCATTCCGGATACCGCACATGCCGCGTTCATCAAAGCTAGCAACTACTTCGGCCTCAAGATTCATCTTGTAAAGTGTCCAGCACCCGATTATAAGGTCGATATCCCCTCTGTCCGCCGTCTCATCAACCCCAACACAATTCTGTTAGTGGGCTCGGCGCCGAATTTCCCCCATGGTATCGTTGACGAAATTCCCGCGCTCTCTCGCCTGGCCGTCAAGTATAAGATTCCGCTCCACGTCGATTGCTGCCTTGGTTCCTTTGTGATCGCGTTTCTGAGCAAGGCTGGTTTCCCTTCTCCCTATCAAGAGCAGGGAGGGTTCGACTTCCGTCTCCCTGGAGTCACAAGCATTAGCGTTGATACGCACAAATACGGCTTTGCGCCTAAGGGGAATTCCGTTGTTCTATATCGCAACCGCTCCTTGCGCAGCTACCAGTACTTCATTTTCCCAGACTGGTCTGGTGGTGTCTACGGTTCTCCCAGCATGGCTGGATCGCGCCCTGGTGCTCTTATCGCCGGCTGCTGGGCTAGTTTGGTGAGTATGGGCGAGTCCGGCTACATCGAGAGCTGTAACAAAATAGTTGGAGCTGCCAAGCAATTCGAGACCTCGATTCGCCATCACCCGTCTCTGTCTCGCTCTCTTGTTATTATTGGCAAGCCTATGGTCAGTGTCGTTTCATTCACCGCCAAGGACACCACCATTGATATCTACGACATCTCGGACAATATGTCGGCCAAGGGATGGCATCTCAACGCGCTGCAATCACCTGCTGCCATGCATGTTGCCTTTACGATTCCCACCGCCGCTGCTGTTGATAAACTCACGTCCGACCTCATAGATGTTGTGGAGCAGGAACAAGTCAAAATTGAGGAGAAAAAGAGACAGGGTAAATCGGTCGAGAAAGTGAGAGGTGATGCTTCCGCGCTGTATGGTGTTGCGGGCAGCATACCGGACAAAAGCATCGTCAATCGTTTGGCTGAGGGCTTCCTAGACACTCTGTATATTGCATGATTTTCTTTTTCAAAAGGGATGTTTCTTCTGTCAACACGATCGGGTGGTTTATAGCGGCGTTCTAGTCATGGGTTGTTCCTTTTTTCTTTTGGCAACAGCGGGTTGCCTGGAGGCCTCTTTTATCTTATTTTTCTTTCCCTCTCTACCAGTCACAATGAGAACTAGAATGTGAATATAGTATGATAGTTGTACATGTCCGTCTTCCCCCCCATTACTATTGAAGTTGGAATACGTTGCTCTCAACAACCTTCCCGCCCAGGTTTCTGTGCCTTTAGCCCAAGCAAAAAGGGTTTCATCAAGAGGTTCTGGGCTCCTACTGGGCCTATCTAAATATCACGGAGTAGATAGCTCTATATGTCTACATTTTTGTTGTAATTTGATTGTTAATTGACTATATATGTATGTACAAAACTTGGAATGATGAGAGACGAGAGACGTTATACAGGTTCTAGCTAAAACAAAAGAAGAAAGGGATTAAAGGAGAAATTAATATACAGAATGTTTGTATGAGGACTGGGAGGTCATTGTTTGATAGGGGATTTTGGAACCGTTCCTTCTTGCCCAGTGCTATCTTCTTTCAATCGGATGGGGGATATTGAGAATGAGGCTGCGATCGACTTCAGTAGTGTTTGTGAAAGTGAGCGTATTGATAGGGATTTCCACCCCGGGTTCCGGAATGGCTCGGCGTTCTTGATAGAGAGTAGTATATAAATCCCCTTTGTTATCTCTCCCGTTGCGGCTGTAACATCTGCACACACCTGCACCCTCAAAAAACACAACCCAGCAAGAAAAGTGGGCGAAACGAAAATGAAAACAAAGGCTCAGCCTTCAACCCTGCTCTTCCAAACATCCTCCGCCTTGCTCTCCAGATAATACCCCGTATCCGGCTTCCGCTCAAGATATACCTCCTGACTCGTCAGGGGTTTTTCAACCTCCCGGACGGAAACAAGTTCTTTCACTTTCATGATCTGACCCGCCACGTCGGGTGTGACGGGGTAGAAGACTGTTGCCATACGTTTGCGGAGGCCGAGGGCTCTTAGGACGCCTGAAGTGCGGCGGGGGAGACCGATGGCGGAGCGGACAAGGGTTATTCGGAAGTAGGACATTGTGGTTGGATAGGTGGGAGTTGCGGCTTGTACTTTTAAAGGGGTAGGAGCGGCTGTCACGGTTTTCGAGGTTTCGCGAGGTTTGTTTATGTTTTTCCTTTCGTTGTTGATGTTATTGACGGTTTGGAGGTGAGGAACGGGTTTCGATTCTTTTTGCTTGATTCCTTTTTTTCCCAACACCTATGGTATGTAAACATACGGATCACAAAGCACACAGTTTCCTTACTGAAGAGAATGTGTACCTTTCTTGTTTGAGACCTTCCTTTTTGATCGTGTAACCGGATCGCTTGAGATTCGTCTTCGTTCTCGATTCTGAGTTGCTTTGCAATTGTCTTCTTCCTTTCTCTTCTTGTTCAGCTCTCGCTGCTTTCCCTTCTCTGCTGTCCTAGTATCCGAAAAATCGAATACTGCTATAGCCTGATATCGACTTTGAACGTCGTTGGAAGCTTCGGCGGACGAATCCTTCTGTGCTCGGTGGTTTCGGAAGTGGGCTTTTCGTTGGCTCGCCGTGTTCAGAACCAGAGAACTCCTCCGGTTTCAAAATTCCCCAATTGACTCTCCCCGGGCTTCTTGTTGATTTATTTCCTGGTAATTGCTCTCTTGTATCCCTCAATTCCCTAATCTCGTTTCGTCGTCTTCATCATCAAATTCCGACTTTGGATATTTAGTCGGAAATTCTTTTCTCCAGCACGATGTCCGAGTGCCAGGGATCGGCACAGAGCCGCCGTGCCCGTGCGCCTTCCACTCCGGGTAAGTTCCACCGCTTAAGCCTCGCGCCTAATGCTGCGACACCGTCAGTGGCCGAGCGAGCCGCCGCATTTGAACAGCAGATCCGTCGCATTGAAAGTGAGACGACCCCCCCTGCGGGAAAAAAACAAAGAACTGCACGAAGTAATGAGAAAGTTCCGGAAGCTATAGGTGGCGAGGAAACCGACTCGGAGTCGACGAAGACTGTCATCGAAGCTGTTGAAGCTGCTTCTACTCCTATTGCCCCTACTACACCTGTCGCCGATGATACCTCCGTCCCCGAACCTGAACCCGAACCGCCAATCCCCCACCATCCGGCCCTAATAACCGCTGCCTCAATACCAGCAAACACCGAGTCGGCCCCCGTGCCTAATGATCCCCCAGAATCTTCGTTGAAATTCAAATTGGTCCGAATTGCGACACTCAAAACTCGGAGACCCGCGAAACAGACCTCCCATTCACCGAGCAGCTTATCTTCTACTGGAAACCCAACCCCGTGGAGTACCAGCTCCGGATTTGTACGTTCCACCCTGGCCTTGGTGAATTATACCATTGATACCGAAAAGCCGTTTACTGGTAATGATTCAACCGAACGCACTTCTCAATCCCCCACTCAACGATGCAGAGTACCCAGACTTCGGAATGCAGAGGAAAGTTTCACCAGTATTGATTTCTTCCAATCCAGATTTACTATTGAAGCCCCTATCACCGTCGTGAAAAGACCCTCGCAATTGGCGTACGTTATGGCGGGTAATACCGGTCCGGACACGGGGGTGGCGATGCCGCAGCTCGAAGATCTACTCCGTCACCCAGAAGACCTCGAGAAAATACCTGCGTTAAAGGCGGAATACACTCGAAAGAAGGCCGCTGTCGATGCGCAGCTTCGGGAAAATTTGAGGGTCCAACTTGAGACTGTGCAACGAGGCATGGGTGTACTTACGGAAGGTCAACGGCATGTTTCCAAGACGAGAGACGAATTACAGGGTATAGACAAATTATGTGCCGAATCGCAGACCACCGTGGGTGATTTTTCGCAGATAGATAGACTGGCAAGGATACAACGGAATTTCGAAGCGACGATGATGATGAAGAGAGGATTAGAGACTTTTGATCATGACCTTTCCGAGGTAGGGAAACTTCTGAGAGAGGACGATGAGGATCCGGAAAATCTGCCAAATCTCCTCAGCGCACACATGGCAATTACCCGGTTACGGGATTTCCGGGATGAGGCCATGGACCAAATTCGAAAGGCCGAAGATAACAGCAGCGAAGCTACATTGGTCGAATGGTTTCAAGGGCTAGATTCTATGATTGAGTGGTTCGACGAGCATCTTGGTACAGCGTGTATGAATCTGATACCGCTTGTGCAGTCCGGCAATCATGGCATGGTTGTCAGGTTGGCCGTGGTCGTGTTGAACGAGGAGAAGAACGATGACAAGGTTAAAGCGCTGCAAGAGGCGCAGAAGGACCACAAGGATCTAGCCAGTCGATTCAAGTCTATGAATATCGGGCCCAAAACTGTTAGAGGATACAAGGAGAATTTCCTGAAGAGTATCGAACTTTATGCTCAAGCACAGTTTGAGACTACAAGGGATTCGTTTCTGGATGATCCGGACAAGTTGGAAAAGAACCTGAAATGGTTCTTTAATGACCTATTTACGGTGAAAAAGGGAATGCAATCCCTCATGCCGAAGAAATGGAAGATATTCAACACATACACCAATACGTATCATAAAATGATGCATGACTGGTTGATTAGTTTCGTTGATGATCCAGAACTACCTGCAGCAAACATGCTTGCAATTATCCACTGGACTGAGAAATATTATACCAAGATGGAGAAACTCGGATGCCAGCGATCCGAACTTGTCCCAAATGTCATTGACGATCGTGAGAGCGAGCTTGTGCGAGACTGGCGAAATCTCATCGTCAAGGCCCTGGACGAGTGGATGGACCGGATGTTCGCAACTGACAAGAAATCTTTCCTCGAACGAAGTCCAGACACGTTGGATACCAATGCCGACGGGTACTTCCGCACAAAGACTCTCGGGGATATGTGGCGTATGATACACGAGCAAATCAACGCTGCAGGGTCATCCGAACGCACTGATGTCACCGAAGGAGTCATCGACGCCATGTTCCGCGCCCTAAAGAGTCGCCAGTCCATGTGGCAGACAATAGTAGACGATGAGTGTTCCAAATACAAAAACCCTGCTTTTGAAAATGCAGAAGGCTTGCAAGTCCTGCAGGATTGGCTCATCGCAGTGGCTAATGATCAAATCGCCTGTATTGACGACAACGAAGAATTAAACCAACTCGGCTACCTCACACGTTTCAGACGGGACTTCGAAGGTCTCGTTACCCCAGAATACATGACCACGCGAGCAGACCCAGAACTCGACTCCCTTCGCGACGGCTACGTCGACCTAAGCACACACTGTATAGCCCTATTCGTCGACCTCGTCTTCACCATCGACTTCAAAACAACCCTCCCCGACTTCTTCACTCCAAAATGGTACACTGAATTCGCCATCAAACGCATCACCTCCACCTTCGACGACTACTTGTCCGACTACAGCACCGTCCTCCACCCAAGTCTGGCAGATATCCTCGTCGAAGAACTCTCCGACGAACTACTCGTCCGCTACCTCTCCTCAATCCGTAACAAGGGCGTCAAATTCCGCCGCCAGGACCCCTTCACTGATAAATTCAAAGACGACGTCCTCACCGTGTTTGGGTTCTTTCAGAAGTTCCCCGACGCGTTTACGGGGACGATTAAGCAGAAGTGGAGGCTTGTGGATTGGCTTGTGAGGCTTCTAGAGGCGGATAAGAGTGGTGGGGTAGTTGCTGTTTACGAGGGGTTTAAGACGGAGTATTGGGATCTGCAGCTTTCGTGGGTTGAGGCCGTGTTGCGGTCGAGAGATGATTTTGAGAGGTCCATGGTCAGTGCGGTTAAAGCTAAGGCTGCGGAGTTGTATGTTGAGAGAGGAGTGGAGACGACGATGGGGAAAGTGAGATGATGAGTTTCTTGTTATTATTTTTCCTTGGGCAGGGGGGAAAGAGTGGAATTGTTAGCGGACTGTTTGTATTCTCCCCTTTCTTTATATACGTTATCTTGGTTCCAAGTTATGTAGGTCTAGACGATACCAAAGGAGGAGCATTGGTGGCGTTTGCAATTTTTGATTTAGCAATATTCTCATATTTCATTTTTGCTGCTGGCTTTCGTCGAATGTATACTGCCTAGTTGCTTGAGTGCAGCCTCGTTCTGTTCTACTCCAGTATCCAGTTTCCTTTTCATGTTGAAAGGCTGGCATGCGACCTCACATAATTCAAATTTCCTCATGGCCGTCGCTCTCTCAACTTCGACATATCAACATCATTACTATAACTCGTCCCAACCATTCACAGTCCAGATTCTCACAAAAAATCCAACTTCCTCTCACCAACAGCCCGATACTCCTGCCCAAGGAATCTTCTCTCCACATCTTCTTCCGGAATATCCTTCGCTCCCATCTCACAGATACAGATTTTCTCAAGTGGAAAATCGCGTGCCCAAATGAATGGGCTCTGCTCATTCTGCGCTGCTTTCTGGCTATCAGCGGTAGACGCTTCTTTTCCATTGTAATCCTTAAAACGGGTAATAAGATCTCTAGCGTCGAATTTATAGGAGTCTTTCTTTCGGGAGCCGGGCTGTCTCCTGCGGCCCATATATATCGTGTTTGCAACAGTGGCATGCAGCAGTAGCGGCCTTGGCCTGCGAGCTTTTCCCTTCTGGCTTTGTGGGCCAGGTCCTCCCTCTTCTTTTGGTTCGGCTATATCACCGGGTTCAGCTTCGTTGTTTTCCGGATCAGTGGGTTGTTTCGTGCCCTTGTCATCGGATTTCTTTTCAGTTTCGGCAAGAATAAATCCCGCCTCAATAAACTTGTTGCGGAGCTGTTGGCTGAAGGGATGTAAGCGGGATGTAGGGTCTGAAGGGCCCGCGTGTAGGATTGTCGCATTCCGCGCTGTTGGAAGTGCATGGAGGGAAGTGAGAGAGATATTGAGAGGCGAAAGAGCTTTCTGGCTCGAGGGATCGATCGCTGAACCTTCCGTTCCCTTTGATGATAACCCCGATTCCACATCTTTCAATATCGATGTTAAATCTAGGTCTTGGAGGAATTTCAAAGCTTCTTGCAGGCGTTCCTCTGTAGGAAGGCTCATAACGCCGAGAGTGAAATGCAATGTCCCTACGGGTCTCAATGCATCATCTGGTATGAGCTTTGTAGCTGGCTTAAGAGAGTTCGCCTGGGAAGCGGGAGAATTGAGCGGGATAGCTTCCTTGAACTCTGATAGAGAAGACACAAGTTGGGGAACTGAGGTAGGGTTTATGAGCGGGATGCAGAGAAAATGAGTCAACTGCGGACGCTTCTCCTTGTTCTGGCGCTGGTGCCCTCCACCGCGTCCGAATTTTCTTGAAGACATATGGTAGGAAGATGTTAGGTATAGTATAGGAGAGAGTAAATCTCTATGGCTTCTGGGGATGCCAGATGGCAACAAGCGCTTTATCATCAAAATACAAGAGATCGTGACGACGGAGGACCAGAATTGGAAACTCGCTATCCACTAACAATGGCAAACAAGGTGGAAATGATAATCAGAAGTAGAGCAATTGAGACCTAATATATATGTCACTAGGCAGAGAAACTAGAACAATTCGATCTCATTAACTCGAAAACGATGTGGATGAAACAATTCAGATACTTCGAGCTTTAGAGCAGTATATAGCACGACAAGACGATGTTTAACGAGCCTTGCTGTGTTTTTTCGTTGTTGAAGCTGTGGTTGAAGTCGTTGAAAGTGAGAGAGAGACAAGGAAGAGACAATGACGATGACGATGAAATGAAGACCCAAGCTTCAACTTCCAACATCACAAAAGAAGTTCATTCAATCGTTTCATTCTTCACCACCAGCAATTACGACAAACCACATCCATCCCAATACCACATTTCTTTCTTCTTCTCATATTTAGCTCACTGACTGCGACATCCATCCCCGTCGCTGTCATATCCTCTTTCTCCAACTTCTCTACCGCCGCATTACCGAAACAATGCAATCTCAAACACCTCGAGCACTCTCCTCCATCCTCTCCCTTCCCCGCATCCACCGCCAACTCCCATCGACAAGAACCCTCTCAACCCTCCAATCCCGCACCTCACTGCCTCCCCGAGTATCCTCTCCAGCAGCCCTCTCCCGCCCGCGGCAACCGCAACAATGCTACCAACTCCGCAACCTCCACTCCACATACTCAGCCCGCAAAGGGATAACCCCCGACTCCGCGGACCCAGCACCCCCTAAACCCGAGCCAAACGTAGCAGGCGGATCAACGCACGTCACGGAACCCTCGCCTCTATCAGAGGAGCAATATCGTGAATACGCAGAGGATTACTTCAACGTCCTGATGTCGCAGCTTGAGCAGTTACAGGAGGATGGAATCGACGTGGAAGCCGAGTATAGCGTATGTGTTCAACAATTTCCCCCATTGCCCATCCCAATCCTTTATATTTCCAAACCTAACTCTTCTCTCTCCCCCCACAGGCCGGCGTCCTAAACGTCACCGTCCCCAACATCGGCATCTACGTCCTCAACAAGCAACCTCCAAACAAGCAGATCTGGCTCAGTTCTCCCGTCTCGGGTCCTAAGCGGTACGATTGGGTTCTGAAGGGTGATAGGATGGAGGAGAAGCAGGATACGAATGAGTATACTACTGGGGAGTGGATCTATTTGAGGGACGGGTCGAATTTGAGTACGTTGTTGAATAAGGAGTTGGGGGTTGATATGAATTATAAGGAAGGGTCCGTTTCGGAGGAGATTTGAGGTTAAAGTGGAAGAGGGGAGGATTGAGGGGGAATGAAGTGTATGATTGCTCGGTTGGAGGAAGGAGGATTAGAGGTTTATTAAACCTCTTTCTACTCCCTCGCTCAAACATCACTGTATATGAATTAGGTGCTTGTAGGATGTTGTGATTTCTTTATTTCTTTCGATTTCCGTCTTTTATACACCGAGTACCAACAGCATGAAATCTCCTAATCAATCGCATTTGAACCAAAACGATCCAGCATTCCCTCTATACTTCCGCAGTAGATATCCATTCCAAACCACCGCCTCTCCTATCAACGGCAATCCCGGGGTGTTTCCAATACATCCAGCCATACCCTAGGCAGATATACCAGCTCGGCATATATATATATATATATATATGCACACGACTTTCAGAAGTCATGTAGGTGATCGCCAGTCCCCTATCGCTTCCTGCACCATCGTCCGCAAATATCCCACGGTGGCCAATAAGGTACCATCTTCCGTCAGCATAAATGACTTCATCCCACGCCCGGCAGATGGCGATAAACCCATATCCCTTAGGACAGTTCTTCCTCCTCGGCACGGCACACATCTCACAATAGAAAATGAGCAAAAATCCGTTCCCTCTCGTGCGGGATCCCTATCTCCAGAGAAGAGTATAGCTTGTAGTGAGTAGCCTAGCGAAGGTGGGTGTATCTCTCGCTTCCCGACATTATCAATCCCGTATAGCAATATATTCCTTTCTTCTTCCCATTTCCATTTAAGCTTGAACAGTCACCGTCGACGGCGCAGTCATCTGCTGCTGATCGTCCTCATTATCGGGTAGGTCGTCCTAAAGCGCAAATCAGTCAGCACACCACCCCTCTCTCTCTCTCCAAAAGACTACCAACGAAAGAAAGAAAAGGCCAACCCACCAAATCAAAAATAACCCTAACCATCAAACTACAACTCGGACAAACCGCAATCTCCTCCCCATCCCTCAGATCCGCGATCCCAATCTCAAACCTGTCGCCACAGGGACATGGGTAGTGGTAGATCTGTAGGGTCGGGTCGTAGGTCATGTCTTCGATTTCGATCTCATCGTAGATGGAGAGGGCTTCTTCTTCGGCCATTTTTTGTTTTTTCGCTTCTCGTGTTGCGTTTAGCGAGAGCAGGTAGTTTGCCTTTTTCCTTAGGACTTTGAGAATTTGATAATGACGACGGTGAGGTTGGAGTATTATCTTATCGCAAAAAAAGGAAAAACGTGGGAGGGCGAACAAACCAACGAGTCACATGTCTCTACCGGAAGAACTATATTGCCTCCTCCTGTTATCACGTGATCGATATATCTTGATGCCCCTGAGATACTGGAAGCTCAATCATTAACACGACGCATCATAGAGTGTTCATCCTTATTGTTTCTGTTCGAGTCATAAAAGCGATCGAGGCTCAGAGACCTGGTCTGTTCTTAAAATCTTCGAGCCATGAACAAGGGGAGGTTCCATTAAGTCCATCGATATGTTGAGATCAAGCAAAGGCTGTACGCATCAATTTGATCACATCGGGGAACTGGGGAAGAGACGAGCGAGCTCCTTTTTGGATCACTTCAAAGTAGTATCAAACAGACGCAAACGAGTAAAATATATCTCCAAAAAGAAATCTATTCCTTTCGTACTGCGCGACAGTGGGTATTGAACATAAAAGCATCAACATCGTAAAAACATCCAAACAAATCCCCTGAGATGGATCGGAGGAGAAAAGAGACCTATCATCCCTCCCCTCCACCCAACCTCTTAATCTCCATCCTAACCCCATCCACCTCCTTCACCAACGACCCATACCTCCTCGCAATATCAACCATAAACCCAGGTCCCGAACCCGAGCCCCCCATATTCCTGTTCCGTTCTCGTGCCGTTCTACTTCTCGTGCCAATATTACCACCATTATCCTCATCTTCTTGTTTTTGTTGTTGTCCGGAATCAGCCAATTCGTAAGCTTGTAGTTCAGCCGTAGCTTCTTTCCGTTTCTCCTCGAGCCGGATGCGTGTATCATGCAGATGCTCGCGGTAGCGTGTCAGCGCGGAGACTGTGTCGGGTGTGTATATCGTCGACAGAGTCTCGTGCTTCACGATCCTTTCAGAAGCAACCAATGTCAGAACACCAACATAGACAACAACCTAAAATAAAAACGGTAATACAAACCTAACCTTCCCCTCCATCCCCTCCGCCACCTTCGCCAAATGCTCCGCTCTCGCCCTCCCCGCCCTAGCCAAAGCCCCATGCTTCGTCCTCTCCAAAACCTGAATCGTCCTCTCCATAACCTCCGCATGAGCAGCCAAAACCGCCGCCCCCGTCACGGTGATCTGCCTCCTCGCATCGGGTAGCACCTCCATCCGCGTTTTCCGAAGACCATCCAAACGACTCGCAAGCTGTTTCGATACCGGCGGCGGGTTGTTGGATGCCGTAGTCCTAGATGACTGCTGCCGTCTATGTCGAGATTGGCCGTATCCGAAACGAGAGGTCGCATCCCCAGTACCACTCCCCGTCGCGTTCGCATCCATCAAAGCCCTCAACCTCTTAACATCAGACCCCAACGCAGCCGCCACAGCAGGAACTATGACGCGAATATTCGCCCGAAAAGCGTCGAGATCAGGTCGAAACAGGGATAAAAACTCCTCATTATCTTTCCTGCTAGACTGCGCAGTATCCCCGCCGGTCCCCCCATCGGCGATGTCGTGATGTAGGTAAAGCGCTATAACCGCAACGAGGTCTTGGAGCTGTGCTCTCGCAAAGTTAGCAAGTACTCCTGTTCAATTGAACCCTTGTATCCCCTCCCCCGGCGGTATGTGTATGTTCAACCAACCTCATCAGCCAACCCATTCCCCGACTCACACGCAACCCCGCCAACAACCCTCTTCAAAACCAACGTCTTCGCATATCGAATCTGGCAAGCTTTCAAGTCCTACAAAAACCAACGTTAGAACACACACTCTCCAAAAGTAGGTAAGTAAGAAACAATTGCGAAACTCACAGCCTGAACCTTCCTCCTAGCCTTACTCGTCTCAACCGCTCGCTCGCACCCATCTGGATCGAGGATCGAGGTGGTAAGGTGGTTATATAGGGATTTGAATTGGGGGTTGTTATTTAGGATTGATGGGTCGCAGGGGGGGATCATTCTGCGGGAAAGAAGTTATGGTTGTGTTTGTTTGTTGAAGGGGAAGGGGAAGGGAAGTTGTTGTGGTGGAAGGGAAGGTAGGGATCGATGAACAGTTCAGCTACGACGTCACTGGTCAGTGCGTGGATAGCTCGATGTACACTTCTTGATAGAAAACAATGAAGAGCATCTACGCGAGAGATCAATCAACCAGATATTTTCCAACTTGAACAGAATTCGATTAAACGAGGGTAACTATTGCTTTTTTAGTTTGCCATATTTTTTGGTTTCTTCCGCTAATAATCATACACAACAAAAGTGATTTTTTTAAAAAAAAGAAAGCAAAAAGTCTCACAAACTCAGGATCGGATATAGATAGCTTTGTGCTGTCCGTCCACCACCAAGCAAGCAGCATCCAGACCATAGCACCTTACTACCCCCAAAGGAGAAACAAAGATCATGGAGAGAATCTTTCTCGTTTCCTAAGGCTTGTGCAGCCTTTGCCCCACGCAACTTCAATCTAGCTAAGAGAAATAGAGAGAGGAATTAAGAAGAAGAAAAAAGAAAGCACGAGTCAAGAATGAACACCATGCCGCATCCTTGGAAAAAACACCCTTCGCAAAACAATTCAAGTGCTCTTGTTCGCCCCCAAATCCCAGACCATGGACCTAGCCTGCCGAAAAGAAACCCACCATCCCAAACCATTTGAGATCGTCTAGTCATCGTCAAGGGGAAAAAAGGACAAAATATTACATAAACAGAAGGGAAACCCAGAGAAGGAGAAGGAAGAAGAAAGATTAGAAATAACATGTGGATAGGAATAGCAAAGAGCTTTAAAAAGATGAGTATGTACAGCAAGAAAAGAATGGGGACCGGTAAAAATGGGACGTATTCCAGGCAGAGCGCATCGCAAAAAGCAAGCCAGTAAATTAGCCGTCGATGGGGACGGTTCGAGGCATCTACTCCTCTTCACTCTCCTCCGAGTCATCGTCGTCATCTCCGCTAGACTCAGCTTGAGCTTCAACAGAAGGAACTAAGGAGAGTTAGTTTACCACATTAAGCAAGAGTTAGAAATTAACAGGACATACCAGGATCAGGAGACTGGCCTGCACCTCCTTGGAATCGGGACAGGCTACCCTGGAGCATGTTGATCTGCGCTTCTTGCTCGTATTTACTCATAGGCTTGTTCTTCTTAGGTTTCGAGGGAGCAGTAGTCGGTGGCGGAGTTGGCTCCGGTTCTTCCTCTTCGAGAACAGCCGGCGCATGCTTCTTAACGAACTTGAGCAGCATCAGAAGAACCTCATTAGGAAGTTCATCGATATCTAGCTCAATCTCGGTTTCTTGCATTCCCTATAAATAGTCTGTTAGTTTTCCGGCATTATACGCTAGAATAGAGTTAAAACCTACCTTGAGTGAAGGCACATTGCTTTGGATAATCTTGAGCGCTTCTTGCATCTTCTTGTCAGGAAGACTGCTGATACCATTGGAGATAACTTGTTTCTCGTGGTACGTGATCCAACGCTGTTTTTCAGGTTTGCTATTTTTGCCGGCCTTCTTCTTATTTGCGGCCGAAGAGCCGGCGTTTCCACCTTTCTTGTTATCCTTCTTACCACCACCACCCGACTTGGCCTTATTCGACTTCTTGGCAGGAGCCGGTGGCGTTCTCGTCTTCTTCGTAATGGCCTCGACCTGCTTTGACATCTCTGCAATTTGTTTCTGCAGCATAGTCAATTTCTCGTGATCCTGGTCATCCTCGCTCTCTTCGGCCTCATTCTCATCACTCTCCTCATCCGAAGACCCAACGCTCTGGTGACCTGATGGTGGCTCGTGCGCTTCAACCCAGCGATTCTTCTGTGCCCACTTGGCATCAAAAATCTCCTCCGTCTTTTTCCCGGAGGTGTAGGTTGGATCACCTGGAATGTTAAACTTGAAGCAGTTCTTGAAAATCTGGCGGGTATCAGCCTCCATTTCCTTCGCATTTTCGTACTGTCCAGTTTGAAGCTTGGTCTGAACAGTCTGCAAGTCCATGGGTTTCTTGATGATGTTATGGTAATTGGGAATGTTGAGCGCGACAGGATCAACAGGGTAGTAGAACGGCGCGACAACATTATAATTCTTGTTTTTATGGAGCTCATCGAGAACCTCCTGGCAGAATTTCAACTCCCATTGGAATTTCTTCTTCTTGGGCTTGGCGCTGTAAGGAAGGTCACGATTCTTGGGTGGATGGATAGAGCGTTTTGGACGGCCATCTGCAGCGGTAGAGTCTCGGCGAATTAAAGGAAGTCCCTCGGGTCCCAGAGCAAATGTCGTCGGGGAAGTTGCGTTGGCGGCAGCAGGAGCAGGCCGTGCATTGGCAGCAGTCTGTCGTGGTTCACGCTTTGCGGGCGGGTTCTTTATTGTAACGTGGTTTGATGCCTTCTTCTTCTTATCCGCTGGGCTTGGCTCCACAACGTCCGCTGCGGGTAGATTCGTCATTTGCCTTTCGAACGTTGCCTTGAGTTTCACACCCTCTTGGCAAACCAAATGATCAGGTCCGTTGAATGTGATAGCATTCTGAACCATGGTGTTGAAATCATCTACCACAGCCTGGACAGAAGTGTATTTACCCGCCTTGAGCCCACTCTCGATAGTGCCGAGGTCCATCGGGCGTTTTATGATTGTAAAATAGCTTGGGATGTTCAGTTTGACAACATCCACCGGCTCCCGATAGAACCGGGCATCCTTCAGGCGCTTCAGGCTTTGCATGCTCTTGACAAGAAACTTGTGTTGGACCTTGGTGATCGACGTTGGCTTTTCAGGAGAAGGCGTTCCGTTTGTAGCGGGAGGTGGAAGAGAGGGCGAAGACTTGATGCCGGACGCGTTAGGTTCGTCACCATTCGTCTTGGTTCTCTTTGCAGCTCGCTCATCGCTGGGATCTTCATCGCGCTCCCTTTGGGGTTTGCTAGGGGATACGGGCGCATCTGGCATGGACTCGTCAGCCGGAGCTGGTTTCTCGACCGATGGTTGCGTTGTAGGTTGTAGACTCGGTGTGTTTGTCGTGGAATTGGCGCCGGAATGGCCCTCTGGGCCCTGACTCCGCAGCCTCGCCATGTCTTCCAAGTTTTCAGATGCAGGTTCTTCTTTCTCAGTCGGAGCAGTTGGAGCAGACGGCGCAGATGGTGCAGTGGGATCTGAACGTGTGGTTGTGTCAGTTGGCTGTTGTGAGTGTTCCTTCTGTAGAGGTTGATCTTTTTGGCTTTCCAACACCTCAGTCGACGTGACGGTGTTATTGTTGTCGTTGCCTGATTCCTGCGGCGTGTCAGTGGTAACCTCCATCTTGTCAGCCTCGTGCGGCTTCTCATCAACCTCGGCGACACTAACGGACGGATGCGATTCAGGTTGTGGTTCAGGTTGCGACTCGGGTTGCGACTCAGGTTGCGGTTTCTCTTGAGGTTGCGGGACTTCAGGAGCAGACTCCGTTGTGCCATTCTGTTGTTGCGAAGTACCATCAAACTTTGCGTCCATTTTGTTTTCAGCAGCAGCTGACTCTGCGATTGACAGATCGGTTGTTGTTTTCGTCACAGTATCCAGCGATGATGGAACCTCACTGAACGAAGTTTGTTGCTCGATCTTTGCAGGAGATCCGGGAGGTGAGGCGTTGGTCATGGTAACATCTTCCTTCTCCGCAACAGCCTCCACCCCATTTGTAGCTGGTTCGTCAGAGGTAGTGTGGCCATTCACGGGAGCGGTGGAATCGCCCATGTTTGCATTCACGGCCGACTCATTGATTTCCGCGATGGCGGGTTCTGACGGCTTCACTGGAGCTGTTTTGATGTCCAGAAGAGAATCTCCACTGATACAGGATGAGTTGGTAAGAATATGATGTTTATAGGTATATATACACAACAGGAAGGCACCATCAACAGCAAGAAAAGGAAAAGGAAAGGGTGGGCACGTACCTGGGAAGAGCGGAATCCACCGTCACTTTCTCGAGCGATGTTGGCAGTTGCGGCTTCTCCTCCAAGATCGCACCCTCGGGCGGTGGTGTCGCCATGACGGGCAAGAAACGGTACGAGGACCAACACTAATCGGCTGGTCCAGAGATGTAGGACGTGATCAAGCCTAACCGGAAGATGACAGGTCTAGGACGAAAAAGAGAGGTGAAGGAAATAAAAGAGAAAATGAGGGTTCCAGGTTTCCTCGCTAATGACAATTCACTAGATAATGCTCTTTCGTTGCCACGGGAGTTAATGGTAAATGCGCGCGGGAGGTTTGATGTTCCAGATAGTTCCAAGTTGTGTGGGAAGTGCGCCGAGAAGCTAACGGGAATTCACTTCTTCAAAAATTAGTCCCTGTAGTTCCTGGAACGATCCTTATTGATTAGTTAAACGACTCTTAGGAAGCAGCAGGATCGTGTCGTGGGAGTAAGTGAAGAAGAGAAGTAGAATAAGAGGAAGGAATGTCGAAGATGAACGAAGGTGGATGAGGCAAAGTATTTATATTGCCAAGCCAAGAGAGCGGGAAGTGGGGATCAGATAAGGATCACGTGGATGGATGACTGATGGGGTGGAGCGGAAAGAGTTCTGGGTGGAAAGGGAAAGGATGAGATAAGCAAAGACAGGAGAGAGGAAGGCCGAGAAATAACCGTGGGAAGCAGGAGGCGATTGGATGAAGCTTGGATCTCACGGAAAGAACCGGTTGAGATGCGACAGCCAGGTCTGTGATGACTCAACCACAACAAAAAGTAGAGACGTGAAGGAGATGAGCTTTACTTGTTGTTTTGTTTTAAAGATGCAAGATGCAAGTGATCAAGGTGAGGGTTTACGACAGGGAAGTATAGAGAGATGTAGTAGTAACAGTCGTCGTCGCAGATAGTAGACAGAAAGAGAGAGAGATCGGTTACTGACAGTGATGGAAGAAGAGAGTCATGTATGGTTGATCGAAGTAGATGGTCCCCAAGAGGCAGGGTGGACGAATGAGAGATGAGAGAAAGATGAGTAAGAGATGAGAAAAGGTAAAGTAAGTAAGAAGCGAGAGAAGCGAGAGAAGCGAGAAGCGGGGAGAGAAGAGAAGAGAGAGGAAAGGTAGGTTTTGATCTTTTTATTATTTAAGCGTCAAGCGTGTTGTTGTTGTTGTGATGGACGCGTAGACGTGTCGGAAGGACGTGTCAGAAGGGTAGACGGAGAAAAGGGAGGCAAAGAGGCAAACAAGCGAACAAAAAAGAGTAGAACCGGGCAAAAAGAGAGACAGAGAAAACGGAGGGGGGTGCCCGAATCCTTAAGTACGGGCGCCCTCATCTTTCACGGTTGCCTCCTGCCACTAGCCTCCGTCCATCGCACTAACGCTGTCCATCCCTGGAAAGGCCATTCCCTGCGCGTCCATTGGTTACGACGCGTGGCGTCAGAGCTTACGGTCTATCTGATTCGTCCATCCACCCAAAAAGGGGTGGGGATGTCTCCCATGGAACCAACGCCACTACGAGAAAGAAAAAAAAAGAATGAAAAATCGATGATGAAAAAAGAGAAGGGAAACATGAAAAAATAAGATGATGCAAAAAAAGGATAACCTTCACATAACTCAAAAGAAGATGAGAAGAAGCATCGAAAAGAAAGTAAAAGTAAACAAGAAAGTCAACAGAAGAAATAGAGAGACAAATAAAATAAATAAAGAAAAAGAAGAAGACCTCGGTGAAGGGGAATGGTGGCTGGTCTGGCCTTGTCCGTCCTCAACAGCCATTTTTCAACTTTTTGTTGTTCCGAATATGCACAGATCCTTCAGGGCTAAGCCCTGAGCCCTGGTCCAACACCCCCTCGCTCTTCTGGGATTAGTATGACGCAGGATTCCGCCATCGTATTATTATTATTCCCAGCACAACTGAAACCCATCACCATCAGTCCCGTCTGATGGTCGCAGAGAGAGCATCGGGCACACAAGAAATATGACTCCAGTACCACCATCACGGATTCTCTTTCACCCACAGAAGGTTCCGATAGTAGGTTATTCGTTTTATCGTCGCGTCGAAGGGAACGGAAGAAACACTAGAGCCAGAGACATTGCTGCCTCGTTGAATTCGATCAACCACGTAGCCACAATATTGTATGTAGTAGACACAGGCTCTGGTACCAGTATGCAGGCTCCCAATAAAGGTCGTTCGTTTGCACCGGTCTTCAAGCACCATCCCGAAGACCGGTTGCTGTTTGTCTCAAGCCGAGACACACAGGGAATCTGCGGTCGCAATGTTCCAGGGCATATTCATCTTCAACTGCTGTATCCTTATTCTCGGCATGGTTGTGTCAAAAGAGTGGTTTCCGGTCTTTCAGTTTCGTCTTCTCATATCCGGTCCTTCATTATTCCTTATTAGTAAAAATCATCGGAAAGCCGTTGGAAAGCAAAGGGGAAACAGAGGCACGGGAAGCAGAAGCGCTGCGGGAGATGCAGATTCCAGTCCACGCCAGGAATCGAGGAATCTCAAAAGCTTCGGTACCATCTTGCTATCCATTAGGATATATTCAGAGAAAGGCAATCACAGTAAAACCGTCCTGTCTCATCAGGAAACCCCATGAATGAGAGATAAAATATCCCAATAAACCTGATCAGAGAATGTTCGTATTGAGGGAGATTAATTGCTTGAGAGAGAGAAAAAAAGGTCGAAGAGAGAGAAAAGACACACACAAGGCCAGAGAAAACTAACTAAATCGTTTACGGACTAGTGCTGTCATTTTCTGAGCTCCCTCCTTCCACTAACCTAATTGAGGCAAGCGTGTATCGAACTTTTTTTTTCCAAATTCCCACAGCGAAACATTATCTTTCGGCGGAGATGAAGGACGTTCAGTAGTAGATACACACAGCAGCAGAGGCAGAAGAGAACCTCATCAGAGAATTCTCAAGAGTCGCGTGAAGCTAGGATCTAGTTCCTTTCTCTCACATAAGGCGACATCTCTTTCCCGGTCATCCTATATCTCTTGCTACACGTCCAATCCAAAGAGGATGGGCAAGTCAGGATCCCGTGGGCATGCGTCCAAAATTTCATCCGCCGCAGCTCCAGCAGTGTCAGCAGCAACACAATCTTCAAATAAATCGTCAATTCTACGGTCCGCATTCTCTCCGTCAGAGTATCAATTGGCTCTCTTCGCTTCCGTGATTCATGGCCTTGATGCTCAACATCTGCGCATCCATGACACCAACACCGGCAGGCTTCAGTCCGAGCATTCAGTCAACCCGAAGGAGACCATCACTTCATTAGATTGGGGGTACTATGGCGACAGTCACCGGGCAAGGGACCAGCATTCCAAGAAGAAGAGGAAGAGGAGTTCCGGGGTGAATGGGGTGACGGACACTGGTGATGTGGTGGTTGCTTTCGGGACGAGCGCATCGGATATTCGCATGTATTCTCCCAGTGAGGATAAGATTGTTCGCACACTATCCGGTGGCCATGAAAGAGGTGTAAGAGACTTTAAATTTACGTCGAATAAGCCCGGTTCAGAGGGATGGAGTATTGGAGGTGATGGGAAACTGGTGCAATGGGACCTGCAAACAGGTCAAAGTATAAGGTATGGCTTCTCCCGCTCCCAATTGACTGGTTTCTTCATTTTTTTAACCACATCTCTAGGGTTATTTCATTGCCCACAACTTCCATCACTGCGCTGGGGAGGCCTGTTCCTTCAGATCCCCCTGTTTTGTGCGCTTCCCAAACACCGTACATAATACACGTCGATAAAGAGGGCTCAAACGGATCAATCTCGTTTGATGCCATGCGAAACAATGTCCATACACTTATCCCATCTTCTGTTGATCTCTCTACCTTGTCCGGGCAGTTTCTTGCCGCCGATAATGACCGATACATCAATATCTTCGATTCAGAGAAGCGCAAATTGCTAGGGTCCTTGGTGGCAGATAAGGAGGTAGATTCAGTCTCGCTCTATTCTGCCGATAAAACCGATAAACCGACTACGCCAGAGCAACAATTACTGGCTGCGGTGACCGAAGATGGATCCATTGAAATTTTCGACAAGCCTTTCCATAAGTGGAACGAACCAAAGTCCGCCGATGCAACGAGTCTTAAAGCTCAGAGGAAGAAGATGACAAGAAGAGCAGACGCTACAGTAAGGATAGTCCGACCGGATCAATCCACTACGACTGTCCCCGTCGTGACAGCTTCGTTCCAGGGACCTGATATTGTTGTGGCTATGGCTGAGGGAGGGGTTAATCTCATGTTCGATCGGATCCGATGGAAGGATGTCGATACCGATGAGTTGATCCTTCGTGGAAGTAAGGAGGTTGTAAAGGCGAAGAGTGCCTCTTCTGCCGTAATGAACGGCGTGAAGGACCTAGGGAAGACTCATGTTGATGAGTCCAGGGCTGTTGTGGAACAAGGCGGTTTAGCAGAGGACGTTATCATGATTGATAGCGACGAAGAAGAAGCTCCGGGTTCAAGCGATAACGAGGAGGGAGGTTCTGACGACGAGAGAAATAATAACAAATCAAGTGGCAAGAACACAATCCAGGACGTGAAACAAACCGACAAGGATACGGAGATGGAGGATGCTGAGGATGAGGCTGGGGAACCTTCCTTTGGTGAACTTCTACACGCAAACGCATCCGAACCCATTGACGTGGAGGCGGAGTTAGAAGACTCTGAACCCCGATCATTAGTTGCTTCCAAGCCCAACGCTTCCCTCCAACTACCATCAGGAGTGTCCCTTGCCACCGTCCTCACCCAATCTCTCCGCACCAACGACAACAACCTCCTCGAATCATGCTTCCACACCACAGACACCAACATCGTCCGCACCACAATCCAACGAATGGACTCCTCCCTCGCAGGGATCCTCCTCCAAAAACTCGCCGAACGCCTCTCCAACCGACCCGGACGCTACGGCCACCTCTTAGTCTGGGTGCAATGGACCTGCGTCGCCCACGGAGGCGCCATCGCCGGAAAAGCAGACATCCTCCGCAAAATGAGCTCTCTTTTCAAAGTCATGGATCAACGATCTTCCAGTCTCTCCTCTCTACTCCTTCTCAAGGGTAAACTAGACATGCTGGACGCCCAACTCGGCCTCCGCCAAGCTCTGCAAAGCCACCCGGCCGGCGCAGATAGCGATGATGAGGATAACGTCATCTACGTCGAAGGCGAAGACGACGAAGATAGCGCAGATGAAGATGCCATGGTAGACGACGCCGCCGCCGCTGCAATCACATCCAAACGTGACATGCGAAAGCGCCTAGGTATCACCGCCGACGAAGAAGACGACGAAGACATCCCCCTCGCCATCAACGGAGTAGCATCCGACTCTAACCTCGACGACGAAGACGAAGAGGAGGACCTCATCGACAACGAAGCCGAGGAATCCGACGGTTCTCAGGACGAGGAGGGAAGTGACGAGCTTGACGAGGAGGAGATTGACGAAGAAGAGGATGCTGGCAGCATGGAAGATTTCATACAGGATTCCGAGGAAGGCGGTGATGACTCCGATGCTATGGCGAGTGTACCTCAGCCTCCTCCGTCGAAGAAGGCGAGATTACATCGTGGGAAGGCTCCTAGTAGGGGTAGTGAGAAGAATTAGATGAGTGAGAGATTATCACACACAAAAATATATATTATTTTCGCATTTTGTTTTTATTTTTAAGTGTTGAATGCCCGATTTTGGAGTTATGGTTAAAGTAAGGGGTTGTTTTGGTTGTGGTGGGTTGCTAGAAATATATATACTTCAACCGAACTACAACCCAAGGAGTAGAACCCAAGATTCGTGACTCCAGAACTATAGTAAAAAGATTACTATAATCGCTACGATTATAAACCAAAGGGAAGAAGAAAACTATTAAGATTCTACATAACAATAGTATTATCCCCTGGTATTGAAAAATAGGATATAATGATAACTACAGACTCCTAAAAAGCCCTCTACCACCGAAAAGAAAGAAAGGATAAGAAAATCTCTTCTTCGGCTCCAAACTTCGACTGCGTCAACGATCATCGAATAACCTCTTTACCCTCTTTCTCAATTCCTTCCAAACCTTCCAAGATATCACTCCCACCCAGAAGCCCAGAACCGCCTGCCGTGCTCTTCCGTGCTCCACTCCAGATCTCGTGGAATTTGACCGTCTCGTCACTCGATGCCACAATTATGCAACCCTCCTCTGCAGTTCGAGACCACCACATGCCTCCTTCCTTTTCCGCACTCCGCGGAGTCACAGAAGAAGTATTATCTACTGAGGCTGATGGCTCCGTACTTTCAGACGGGGTGGATGTTCTGGAGGTTGGCCTGAGGGTGAGACTGGAGGCATTAGACGAAGGATCGACATGGGGCACAAAACTCTCCGAATCCTGCACGGAATCGTTCGGCCCACCAGGATAACTAATCGCCCAGAGAGCTCTCCCACAGTCATTTGGACCATCTTCGGCGTCAGTATCGAACCGTCCTCCATCACTGTTCAGGTTCCAGGGAATACCGACTACCTGCTCGCAACTTGGCCAAGAAAAGACGGCGATCCGGAAAGGATGCTCTGGTTGTGCGTACCCAAAGGTAGCTGCTATCTCTCGACGCGTACGGCTCCATATGAGGCTCGTCACTTGAGCATGAACATTTATAGTCGCGAGACAGGATCCCGAATGAGTATGAAAGAAGTGAATGCATCGGTCATTTGAGCCGCCGCCTGTAGCAAGGAGTGATGGTTGCCACGGGGCAAATGCAATTGCCTTGACAGCTGCGGAATGAACAAGTCTATGTTTTTGACGATTTGGCGGGATGAGAGCAGTCCGACCATCCCCTGAAATCAGCGAAACCGCGTTACTCACGAGGGTAGAGGGATTAGGGGTAGCTGGCCCAGGAACGGTATTTTGAGATGCACGGTTCATGCGGTGATACCGATCAAAGATCCGGCTGAAATGAGAGTGACATGTGAAACGAGAGAATCCTCTCTGGTGCTGCAGATGTGGGGACTGGTTGGGTGAACTCTTCTGTACGTCTGCGGCCTGCAGCAATTCACTTTGTTCAAGGATATCTGAAAGTTCGAACAATAGACACGCGTTATCATTGCCTCCAGTCGCGAGATATGAACCGTCAGGAGACCAAACTAGGCCGCATATCTGCTGAGTATGGGCAGAAACTTTGGCCAGTAGGGTTATGGCCCCTTTCCATCCAGGAGAACTTCTCGCATTGATGTCATCAGCCCATTCAACCGAGTAATACCAGATATTACCAAGATCATCTCCAACAGCCAAGTCTTCGGTATCGACTAAGTTTACCCGGGCACGTTCCGAAGGCCGGCGAGTAGAGCTCTGCTTGAAAGAAACACAAGAAACGGGGTTGGGTTGACGGATTTCGAAACGAACATCTGAATCGAAAGTGCTCCATAGGGAGAGCTGGCCACTCTGTCTGCCAACCGCAAGGATGCTGTGGCCTCCTTGCGGAGAAGAAAATGATAGAGACGTTACATGGTTCGTTGGTTCTCCTGTCGCAAACGGGGGATGCTGTACTCCTCCAAGTTCAGACCAAAGATATACACGGCTACTTAGACCAACTGCGAGGATACGGGCTGTATAGGAATATGCTAGAGTAGAGCAGTAAAAGTCATCTCGCAGAAGCGGTGCATCAAGAACTCGGAACGGCGTCGATGGTACCGAATGTTGGATTGGTTTTGGTGCTGGCTTCGGTGCTGCTATGATTTATGGTCAGTATTGGCGGTAGTACCCTCCACTTTCGTTTAGCATTGTCTGATCTAATAATAGCATGATAGGCCGTCATATCACCACGCATAAAGGGCTGCGATATTTGCTTACGCGCTGAACTCTCGGCTCTCATCCAGACGTTGTCTTTCCATGTAAAAGGGGATCGTTTCCCATAGTGCGGGGAGGTTGGGCTGAGGTCGGCGTGAGGATCGGGATCGGGATTGGTGATGTCTAACACTCTGGTCGCTTGATCAATGTCGAGAGCCAGGGCTAGCCGAGCTTCGTGTCTCTCAAGATCTTGGTGCGGGGTATCTGCGGATATAAACTTGGCTAGGTACATTGGCGCATTCGTGCCACTCCCCAGAAGACCCCCATGCCCGTCAGATATACCAAAAGGGGGACCGCCGGTAGCTGCCGAAGGGCCCCCAACATTCCAAACCGCTCCTACACTTATCTGACGAGGGCTTTGGCCATTTTGTCGATCGGAACCGGCAGCGAGTACAGCATCATTGATAAGATGTGGTAGGTATCGAGGACTCCGATCTGGTACGGTATTCCGCCGAGATAGATCCACGGGAAACACTGTAGAGCCCACGAAAGGATCGGCACTATGGTCTCGTTGTCGTAGTAGCTTTTCTCCGGGCGATAGGAGCTGCGGTGACTTGCTCAGACGATAGTGTTTCGAGAAAGAGTCTCCCCTTGTGGGAAGAAAACGATCCGGTGACCTTAGCCTTTTGCCGTGACCTACTGTAGTCCGTGCACCGGAATATCGTCGGCTAATCTTACGGCCCCTAGATGTGGTAGAAGGAGTGGAATCCGCGCTGACATTGTGGTAAACGTCCTTCACAGGTAGAGAAGGAGGGCCTTCTAGGAGAGGATCTGATTCCACGACTTGGTCCAGGTTGTTGACTGGCTCCGTAATTGGTGAAGGTGGTAGAGAAAGAAAGTCATCTTCAGAAGATGATGAAGACAAGAAAGAGAGCTCAGAGGGCTGAGAGAAGGACGGCATCTCCGCCGTCGAGGCAGGATTTGGAACGTGACGACACCATCAGGCTACGAATAAAAGAAAGGAGGTCCAGATGGGAATTAAACAAATACGAAAATTAGTAAGGCATTATGGTCTCCATAATAGCCGCTGGTTAGTAGAAATATAGTTGTTCGTCGTTTGATGGAGTCCTGCCTGTCGCGTGGAAAGTCGAGAAAAGGAAATGATGAAGCTATCCGAGAAGTAGATATGTACACGTGACACCTCACTCTTTCTTCTCAGTTCGAAAATCAGGTAACGAACGTGCTTTCTATCTTTCTATATCATCCAAAGGCAAGAGAGAATCATCGAAGAAGGAGGGGAAGGTAATAAAGGCCGTACTGTTGTGAACGTTAGCTACGAGACAACTGGACTTCGACCTTGCTTGGAACTTGAGGGAACTTGTCAATATTGCGCTTATATATTTGGATACTCGAATCAACTGGTCTCTGAATAATGGCGAGTGTCTGTCACCTTTAAAAGATTCTATCTAATCGTTTCACTTCTGACAACTTTTATTAGCACGGAGTACCACGGCTTGCTTCTAGGAAGCAGCGTTCTGAAGAAGAGTACCAAAAAGAGCAACAGAGAATCAAGGAATACCTAGAGCTCAAACAGCTTGTAAATTCCAAGGTAAATTGTCTTGGAGCCAGCTTGAAGATGGAGCTTATTCAAGAATACAGTTAATTGAACATGAATACACAACGGAGGTTCTGCAAAAGACTTCTGAATTGCTCTCACAAAACCCCGAGTACTACACTATTTGGAATGGTCGGCGCCTGATTCTACAACACCAGTTCCAAAACACTGCTCACAGTAGTAGCGAGTCAACGGATGACGAGTTAGACGCTCGCTACAACCATATTTCCCATCTGATCAAGGGAGATCTTCAGTTCCTCGTCCCGCTTCTCCGCCAGTACCCGAAGTGCTACTGGATCTGGAATTATCGACTATGGTTATTAGAACAAGCGACAAACTTGCTTCCAGCTTCCATCGCCCGCCAGTTTTGGGAAGGAGAGCTCGTTCTAGTGGGAAAGATGCTTAGCCTGGATGGGAGAAATTTTCACGGGTGGGGGTACAGAAGAGCCGTTGTTGCGGCGCTGGCCAGTATTACTATCGACGCTGACGATGAGGGCGGAGAACCTGAAGGTCTACAACGAGAACAGAACTTGACAGAGAAAGAATTCGAGTATACCACCAAGATGATAAGGGGCAACCTGTCCAATTTTTCAGCGTGGCATAACCGGAGCAAACTCGCACTGAAACTCCTGAATGACACATCTGCTGATGATGAGAGACGGAAGAAGATGTTGGATGATGGTACGTCCTTGATGTTGAATGGGCGGCTTATGGGTTTCTTGTGGAATACTTACACTCTCCCAGAACTTGAACTTATCCACCGTGCTTTGTTTGACCCTTACGACCAGTCACTATGGTTCTACCACCAGAGTCTCATGTGTACATTTGACCCGGATCTAGCTTCACATACGATGGCCCCGAACCTTGACAACTCTCAACGGCTGGAGTATGTCAATGAAGAAATTGAGTTTATCGAGGAGTTGCTGGATGGTGCGGATGATTGCAAATGGATCTACCAAGCCCTGATCAACTGCACTCTATTAGCATCCAAAATAGAAGGCACGTTGTCTGAGGATGCCAGGGGAAATATATCCAAATGGGTCAAAGAATTGAAAAAGCTGGATCCTTTAAGGAGAGGAAGTTGGGAGGATCTTGAGACGTCTCTGGGGATATGAAATAGCTAGATGTTGCTGGGTCCACGACTCAGGGGTACACTTGCAAATCAGCAATATCATTTTATATGATGACAACATGATCTACTATTTGCCCCAGGGCTGGAGAATATTAAGAAGCTTTCTCACGCGTGCTCCTTCGAGATGCTAATCCACGTAAGACCACATGGCCGCCAGCCTCCAGGCCATTCCATTCCTTAACACAAAAGGGCGTTCCTTACATAATACCAGTTTTATACACCACCGAGGTTAATTTGGGGTCTAGAAACACAAGGAATGTAAAAGTACCTGTATCAGAATCCTTCCTCCTGTTCTTCTGCGGTGTAATAATTCATGAAACTTGGTACAAGGACATATGTGGCTGCAGAGGATCCACTGTCTGCAGAAATGCACAGCCTTAATTCAGGAACAATTCAGGGGAGGCAAGGTATTATACAGATCAACACTTGATGTTCATAATAGAGAAATATAACATAGGAGTACGCACTTTTCTGATAAAATCTGGCTTCACTTGATACATCATCTATCACCATTCATTGCAACTTATTGCAAGAGAGGAATCATGTTACAGAACATGAATGCTGTGTAGTGCTGTTGTGTGTGTCAACTTCTGTGTAAGACTGTGTACGATTTTGTAGATGTATTTTTGGTCACAAATACAGTGGTAAACATACTGTACTTCATCAGCGAGAGAACTATGGAGAGGTACAAAAAAGTACAAGAGAGACGGTGAAGTCCTGCCTGTGTGAATGGTACCAGAAGTATTCGTAAGTCAATCTCAACAACCAAGGATCGGATGAGTGTCTTGTGTGTGTGTGCATAAGTGACACTGTCTTGAGTGTTTCAGGCCTGTCGAGTCTCTCAAGCAAACAGTGAAACACCATCTCCTGTTCAGCATTCAAAGAAACACCCTTTTTTTGGAGTTGTGAGACAGGCAGATGGATTATTACCCAAACCTACTCTCCTCCTAGAACCTCAACCTGATATCGAACGAAACCAAAGCAGACACCCACTGTTCATCATCCCTCTTCACCTTCTCGTATGGACTGTGTGTCCTTGTTCCCGTGAATCGATCCCCCGGTCCTTTCTCTCCACACTCCTTGTGGTTACGAACTGGTGAACCCCGTCGCTGGTTGGGATAGCATTGCCCATCATGGCGTCGAGCCCGGACACTACGGACCATGAAAGTGTAGGTTGCCGAGAGTTATTTAACATCTTGCTGGAGACAGAAACTCATGGTGATATGACTAGGATAACTTTGAGGATGCGGAAGACTCGCCGCCTGTCAAGCCAAATGTACCCATGCCTTCCACCGCGACACGATCACTCACAGACCGTCGTCAATCGAGCGGATCTGCTACAACTCCACGTGCGACCGAACACCCTCCTCTCCCTCCAATATCTCCCCCGGCTCCGGACAGCGAGATCGACGATATAGGTGAACCCGTTCCGTCACCACCGCCAGAGGAGGAAGAGGAGACACCGCGGAAGCAGAAGAAGTCACCACTCTTGACAGCACATCGGCTATCAACATCCTCCCTTGATGAGGTCAATTTGGCAGGTCCAAAAGAGGAAGATTCAGCGGAGTCAAGAGACCAGGCCAATGGCAGCCCTCCGACAATTCCTCCAAAGGACTCACCTAAACAGAACTTTAGCCTTCAAAACCTATCCTCCTCTCTACCTTCAGTTCCATGGGGCCAGGCTCCAGCGAACAAGAACCTACCCCAACACTCACAAGCACCACCTCCTTCACGGAAACTTACAAGTCCGTTCGCGTGGCTTTCCAGAAGTTCTACGACATCAAAAGATCTAAAATCTCCACCTCTATCTACCAATGGCGGTGACCGGAGAAATACCGCTGCTTCCGTATCAACCGTTGGAAGTAACGGGGAATTGCTATCAGGTAGACTACCAGATGGCCAGGACATGGACAGTGCGAGTTTGGACTCGAGGAGAACTACGCGGAGCAGCTTGAAGGACCAATTCAAAATGTTACGGATGCGTGAAGAGGCTGGACTTACAACCGATGACCAGGAGAGTGTTATGTCGGCGAATGGCGTGCCTGCTAGTAGCTCAGTCGGAAGCCCAGATAGCATTACAGAGGAGAAAGATGGAGAAGCGGAAGCATCTCCTGCGACCACACCTGCAACAACATCGCCGTCTAGTGCTCCTACTACGGTAAACCCGGACCTTGCTCCAGGTACTGTTTCAGGAATATCGGCATCCGCAAGTGACGCTTCAGCACCAGTGGATTGGGAGATGTGGCAGCAGATAGTCAACCTTGGGCCACAGGCTTTGAATGGTTCAAATTCGGAAGAATTAAACGCAGCGATCAAGAGAGGAATCCCACAAACCCTTCGAGGGGTCATCTGGCAGGTCTTAGCGGACAGCCGGAATTTAGACCTGGAGGAAACCTACAAGGAGCTTGTCGCACGAGGCACTGACAAAGAACGCGAACGTCATTTGAGCACCGCTGGTTCTGTAACTTTGAACGGCCAGACCAATGGTAGTAGTCCGAAGGAAAATGTCTCGTCGCGTTCGTCTCTGCACTCCGGGGCTTCGACACCAGCCACAAATACCGGTCTCCCGTCTCCATCTCATGAGAAAGATGCCGAGGCAGTGGCTAACGCACAGGCAGCTCTGGAGGCTGTTCGGAAGAAGAAGGCGAAAGAGGATGCGATTGCACTTCAAAAGCTTGAGAAATCAATCAAGAGAGATTTGGGTTCGCGGACAAGCTATTCCAAATACTTCCTCTCGCAGAAGAACCAGGATGGCTTGTTCGGTCTATGTAAAGCGTACGCACTGTTCGACGAAGGCGTTGGATATCCCCAGGGATTAAATTTCATAGTTATGCCACTGCTCTTTAATGTAAGTGTCCCGTGTCGAAAACGGCGAAGAGTTCAACTATCTCTAACCGTTGCATTAGATGGATGACGGGGAAGCATTTACTCTCCTAGTTAAACTTATGAATAAGTACGGACTACGAGAAATGTTCACCCAGGATATGCGAGGACTACATCTCCATCTATATCAATTCGAGCGACTACTGGAAGATCTCGAACCCGCACTTGCATGTCACCTCCATAGGCGAGGGGTGTCTCCTCAACTATACGCTACCCAGTGGTTCCTCACACTCTTTGCCTACCGATTCCCTTTGCAACTTGTTCTTCGTATCTATGATATGATCTTCTCCGAAGGCCTAGGGATCATCATCAAGTTTGGGCTAGCCATTATGCAGCGCAATGCCGAGACTCTTCTTGGCATGAATGATATGACTGCGCTTTCACACTTCCTCAAGGAGAAACTATTCGATGTGTACATTGATCAGCAGCCATCTGCAAATTCGATACTTGAATCGGGCTTCTTTGGAACATCTAGCAATAATAAGGATATTTATCGGGCCAACACTATGGTTCAAGACGCCTGTGCCGTCAACCTGACTCCGGAAATGATCAAAAACTACACGGCAGAGTGGGAAGAGAAAGTACGGCTAGAGAAGGAACGCGAAACCGAGCTTGAAGGTCTCAGACATACCGTTACCACTCAGGCAGCGCGCATCCGCTCCCTAGAAGAGCATGCAGAGAAGTCAGATACGGAGCACGTGCAGATCGCGTCGGAGCTTGTTCGAGTGAAAGTCGAGAATGAAGAACTGAATGACAAGAACGAGGCACTGAAGATGCGAGTGGAGGAACTCGAGATCGTTGTCGACAAGCAGCCAGCTGAGCTAGAGGAGAAACTCCAGACCGAGATGGACCGGATAATGAAGCGGAATATCGAGGTGCATAATGAAAATCGTGCAATGGAGGAGCAGATGGCGGACATGGAGAAGAACCTTGTGGAGACAAAGATGAAGCGGGCGGAGGTGAGTTTTATATCTTTCCCTCTTCCCTCTACGAGTATATCGCTTTTGGTTTGGCTGCTAACTGATTTCTTTTCTTCGTTTGATAGACCGAGGAGAATTACGAAACCCTGAAACAGAAATGGAACGATCTCCGTCGGGCTCTCGATTAAACCGACAAGATCATCCGACCACGGCCAATTCCACGCCGTCAACTGAAACCCCATACTATCCTTCCATGCCGTCGCCCATTTTGGTTTTCACCTGTTGCTAACGCCATACCCTCTCTCTACCATTCCTCACTTTCCTGTATCATCATTTAATTTCCTGTAGGGTTAAGGAAGAAACGAGAATCACGTACGCACTACATATCGACGTACATATCTCCATACATACATACATGCGCATGAGTGGGTGGCTATCGGAGTTTTATCGAAGAAATGAAATGAAGAAACAAAAAACAATGCAGCGTGTATGACAAAGTGTATGTGTATACGTCCTTTTCCCTTTTTTTCTTTTCTGTCACTTTTTTTCTAATAAAAAAATATCTTTGTATATCACTGAAGCATGCCTTTTTTCTTTCTTTCTTGTGATACGACACCCTGTTTTCTTATTCTCTTCAAATTCTTTTTTTTATGACGGGTATGAGAAGTTGTTTTATGCCTGGGATTTTTTTCTTTCTTCATGTTGCGATGAAGGAAATGGTGAAGGGATATGATGAGCACACCTACCTACCTACTCTTTATTCAATTCACGAGTTTAATTCACTCTCAACATTCACCATTTTACCCATTGCATTCACTCGAGGATGGGGAATAATTTCCTATATATATCTCTTCACCACCACTACCTTCTAACCTTTCTCTCTTCAACATCATATATATTCTCTATATACTCCCCTTAGCTTATCACCTTCAAGTCTTTCTATCTGCAACGTTGACTACACATATATAGGTATAAAACGTATCCCTCGAACAACGGCTATGTACAGAAAGACCCTCCACCTCACCCGTGATGTGACGGTCAAAGACATCCAGATACGAGTTCAGGAAGCCTGAAAAGGCTCCTTGATCATGTACTTCCCCTCAACCCGAATCTCGTCTCTCACCTTACAACATAGTGGCCTATATAATCGAATATCCGGTTCAAGATTGCCGGAAACCGACCGAATATTAACATATTTATTTAAAAAGCTTACTATCCCAGTCGCGGGGAAGGAGGCTCTAGCCTTCCGTTTCCTCTATATCCAATACCTCAAAACATCTTCCCAAGTTTAACAGCTTATCGTCGTTGCGCTCAAGCAAAAAAAAAAAAAAAAAAAAAAAAAGGCGCCAGGAAATGCCTGCTTCCCCTCGGGTAACGATATCGGAAATATATATTCTCTCCCATACATTCAACCGGTCAGAAGAGTACAATTGCGCGAAAAAGATGCTTTCGCAGATCGCTGAAGACTTTGGCGATGTTATGCCGAGGATCGACCCCAGTGTACTACCCCCAGTGAATGAAACGGTCGATCAGCGCGAGGGGGACATAATCATTGCGACCTATTCATGTACTTTACTGATAGGAAGGATTATAGGTGCAAGTCTATCTGAGGTCCTACTCGAAAAGCTTAGCCTCCCAACGCACCATTGGAACGGTCGTGATTTTCGATTCCGTTAAAGGGATTATCTGTGAGAGATTTACACCTTTCGATCATCGACATTATTCGCCCAACCTCAGGAGAAATAGGAATATCATCAATTCTTGGTGAATGCATTCTTTCTCCATTTTATGGCTCTCTCGGCTTCTGGCTTTATATCTCATTGAAGGGGCTACTTTTGATATACAACAAGGTGAGAGATATCCTCAACGTCTTTACCTTCGCACTGATGCCGCATGCTTTGCGATTTCATTCACTAATCACTGGTGGTGGAAAATACCACATACGGAAATAAACGCGGTCTACTCATATGATCCGCGTTCTCTTTCTCCTCCCTCCCCGCCAGGAAGTAAGCATATGCATACTTAAAACCATCAAAGCGTGAAGATGTTGATATGTGAAATAGCTCACTCGAAAGCAAAGATCGAAGGTAAGTGTATATTTTATGTACAGTATAAACAGCAGGTACATAATATACTGACAAAAATAGCTCCGGAAGCAACTTGACGAAGAGCCTCCTACGGGGAAGGTGTTGCAGTTCCGATAGAAGTACAATGAGAAACTTGCTCGTCGTGAGTCTGTTCTCGAGGAGCTTAGCGCCAGCGTCAGCGTCGCCGTCTTCTCCCCGAGAACGTATTAACTACTAGCGGAGAAAACTACTGGAAAATACCGATTTGGAATATGCCGAACTAACCCGTTTCTACGCACCACACTCTCGTGCTAGAATCATTTCTTCCGAGCGGCATCCTCGAGATTAGTGAAAGCGTGGCACTGTTATCCAATTGCTACGATACAATCCACTGGAGGGTACAGAAGAGGAACAAATGCACGATACTCGCAAGATATCCGGGGAACGAGCAACGGAGAATATTGCTATGGCCATTTGATCGGCCAAGTGACCTGCGTATATAATCACTAAGACCTCCGATATCTTCTTTGATTCCGAATAAGAGCAACAATATATTGACAAAGCTCACTCGAGCGATGTCGGCTTCCAGTCGATCATGAGAGCAGAATTAGAAGAATCTGCCACCACGAAGAACCCGAAAAAACTTGTTACCCTGACAAAAGCTCACCAGCTGCTGAACAGCGCAGAGATCCGTGAACCAACATATCTCGAGACATGCGAGGCCTTGAGTCTCGACCCTGCAAAGCCGCAGATAAAGAATGTGGTTTTGAAACCTTGGCAGGTATGTGGGGTCTACTGAATGATCCTATCAGAAGGCGCAGTCCTTAAGGGGCGCATTCTCGCGAATGTGACGATTTTGATGGCCAGTGATCAGTGGAGGCCGCTGGAGGGGCGAGATCGGAGCGACAGGGGGTATTTATCCTCGTGGGCCGTGCACAATAGGCCACGGGAAAGGACAGGGATTGGGGAGGGAATTCGCAGTTCACTGCCCCGATATCCAACTTAGGACCCGAATCAAGGCGGGTGGACGGGCGGCGGGGTTTTCCGAAATGGCGTCCGGGACAACGAGCTTGTGGTCCTGTTGAAGGACAACAAAGAGAAGTAAAAAGCCCTAAAGGGTCAATTACTGCTGGACGAGTTATCAATCCGGAAGTCGAAGCGGAAGTGGGTTCGGGCAAACGGTGACGGTCACTGCCGAGGGAAGGGACGAATAGCGAGTGTCGGTGCTTCTTCGGAAACCTCTGAAGAGATTTGCCGAAGATGAGAAGGGGAAAGGTGTATTCACGGCGGTGATGTTAATGAAAGAAAAGAGGAAGAAGAAGATAGGCTGCATAGATGAAATAAGATCTAAGAAAAAGGGCGGCTTGGGAGAGTGGCACCCAGGTGATCCACTGGAGGAACGGGGCTTGTGCCCGGAGTGTCGGTCACCCATACACTTCGTCGTTCAAGGAAACAGATGGCCCACTGGAAGAGATGATCACAAGAAAATCATTGACCATTATCTCGCGGAAACCAAGAAAGGGCCTTACCAGGATTTCCGAGCCAGCATCGAGTTGTGGCGGCATTCTCACGATCGAAACCTCCTAGATAAGGACACACGAAAGACTTCCTAAAATAAAGCCCTGAAGTGTTTATTATTGGGAATACCGCTAATTCCAAAGTAGAGACAATGACTGACCCGAAGGTGTCAGCCCACGTTGATCGTGGGGATTCCATAGATGCAAAGGAATGGCTGGAGACACAGAGCTCCGAAGTTGAGATTGTCGTCACATAAATGGGAGAAGATGGGACCTTGAAGAGTCACGCGCTCCAGGTTCCAAGAACGAAGGCATTCCAGCCGGGGTTGGCAGGATATCCGCCATTTACCATTCAGTGTTCCAGCGTCCCAGTTCCAAGGGTTCATGGGAAATTAAAGATCTAATACGCTAAGAAGAAGAGGAAGTTAAGTTATCAACTCCCTGGTTGATGCTCTGGTGTTAAGAGAATCGATGAAATGGTTTGTTCTCCAGGAAATGGATAGCACGACTGAAGAGACTTGATGTACAGGACCCATATACTGTGAATCACCATTTGATTTCACTGGACAGGGGGGATGTTATATCTATCAACCCGGGAAGAGCTCAATATCACACTTGGAGATGTGTAGAACTACCGGCTGAGAAGACGGTGCACTTGCCGTGCCCCCATGACCTCCCTTATCCCAAGGATCCCCATGAGATTTGCAGGATGGGCGCGGGCACCTGTGCTCAAGTGCTATGTCTCTGTTCTCCGAAAATATGACCCGAAACACTTGATTTCAAGTTATCGGAACGGTTTTCTGTTATGGGTTTGGTGCCATCATACGTTCGACTCGTCTCTCAATCTAGAGTAGATCTTTTCTCTCTCGGTTTATCTAGACTTCTTCATAAATTTTGAGCTAGAAGATCGTCTTTTCAGGATCACTGCTTCTCGTCCTCGCTCGCCAATTCCCTGACTTGGCTACATATCTCCAACTCAGAGGACAAGCAGGCGTTGTTTATATATACTCGAGTGTCTGTGTTAACCTTGACGGTCCCACTACTCGAACCACGGAACTCTCGGTCTCTTCAGATCTGTCAGTCTCTTTCAACATGAAATTGGAAGAGGAACAGAAAAGATCCCACGTACTTTACCTAGAAATTGGCACAGCCTTACTAGGGTCTCCTATACAGCCCATATTGATGGTTGCTAACCACTAACCATGGAAGAAGCTTAGAATCCTAACAGATACCGAATAAGAATAGGTACATCTATGTGGCCATTAACAGCGCCAGACCTGGCTATGAGGGCCCAGAGAGTCTCTCATACCTTTCTTAATATCTCTCGCTCGACGGATTCTCGTTACGAGATCAACGCTGCTTCATCTCGTAGATCGACGATTACGACATCGACTCGACTGCTGAGCTTCCGTTATCCCTGCATAACTATCAACAACCATTGTGCGGTTTTCACATGTATTACCGCTGTTATTTAGGGACCCTGCCATCATTGGAGACTACGGAACCCACTTTGGGTTTTACTTAGGTCGATTCATTCAAGCAAACTCCCAGGAGGGGTTTATAAGCAAAGCGTATATCACCTTGAGCCTCTCTCCTTGACATAAATGGTATGCTAGAGCTGAACGGCCAACCTATTTCAATATATGAATATGGACGTTTGTCTTTCATTGGGAGCTACGATTCCCAACTTGGAATGATTCTCGCTGCCTGGTTCTTCGGAATCAGGGGGAAGTGTCAGAGAATACTTGAAATACAAATCGTACGGGAAGACGATGACATCTCCCCATCCTTCCCCCCCAACCACCCCCCATCTGTCGCCCCGGCAACCCTCATTGCTCGTTGACCACATACTTTCTTTCTGGTATTCAATTTTATGCGAAGCCTTGATCTCACAGTGAATTCAATTCACGTTAACATGAGATCCGAAGAGCGTGTGGTCTCATTGAATGATCTCAACTCTGTCGAATCTGCGGCTCAGATCTTTCTTAGGGTTAGGGTGATGCCTTGGGTTAACAGGTAACAAACCCCGATAACGAAGGATACCACGAGGGGGATGGTACCCACTAAGATCCCAAATTTTCAAATATGTGATCTCTTACTTCTGGCCCGGGTTGCATGGTTGAGGAATTTGTGGTTAATCTGGTATGGACGCTGTTTCAGTGATGACATCGATGTGCATCAGTGCTTTCGAGATAATAAGAAAAAGGATGATGAGAAAGTCTGAGCATGGGGATATTATATTATATGAAGGACTCATCTTGTGAGATGGTTTGATAAATCAATGATTAGCATTCCCTGCGCGGTAATAAGAATATTTCTAGAACGTTCAAATGATTCAAGCCTTTTCTCTCTCAGCATCACAGAAAACAATCATAACGCTCCCTTGATCTCTCTATCGAGTATACTTCCCAAAACTCCATAACAGAAAACAAAGTACCCCCAAGCAATAACACCAGAATTTACAACCCGAACGCCATGGCGGCCTTGGCCTCCCTTCAACAAGCCTTAAATATCGACAACAGATCCCATCCTCGTAGACGAGACCTAAGAAAACCCCATCCCCTTCCTTATCTCAACCCATCAGTCTTCTCCAACGACTTAATAATCTCCCGAAACAACGCTTTCGCCAGCATAGGAGGGACCGCATTCCCGATCTGTTTTCTCGTTTCAACCCTTACAAATTGATGGCTAACAGGGAACGTCTGCAGCGAAGCAAATTCACGAGTGGTGAAACCCCGCAGTCCACTGGGATGATAGTTCTTCTCCCCTCCACTACATGTAATCGTTTTCGCTAGGGTGTTTCCGGAATATGGTCGTTTTGGAGAATCGGATGGGTAAACGTTGTTAAGATCATGGTGTGAGGCGTTCTGGGGGATCGTGGATATTGCTGAGCTGATTGTATTGAATGGACGGAGGCCGGATTCTGGGGGACCGTGGGTTGGCTTCGGGAATGGAGGTAGGGCTTCTCCTGGGCTGTTCACCTGTTAGTTCCTGGTCAAGAGAAAAGGGTTCTGGAGGTGTGGTTGCATACCCAGCCGCGATTACTACTAGTCGTTTACGATTCTGTGGTACACCATATGCAGAGCAATTCAGCTGCCTCCAACGAATGGAATATCCTAGCTCAACAAGAGCATGAATCGTGGCAAAAAGAAATGGTTCATGCCGATCTTGAAGACCAAACGTTTCTTCCATGGTAAATATCCTGGGCTTCCCTAGTTCCACTATCCGCCGAACAGAGAAAAGGCAAGCCTCATTAGCTTCATCTGTTTGCGCCATGACAGTGTGTGCCGGTGAGAATGTGGGACAAGGCGGAGAGGCATGGATGATGTCGGCGATGATATCCTCAGGAGAATTTGCTAGAAAATCGGCAACGTCGCTTGTTTCTCCTACTGCGTCTTGGAAATTGAGTCGATAAGACCGCATAGCATTGTGAGATTTATCAAAACCCCAGGAGATCCATAACCCAGCTTGTCTAGCACCACAGGACATACCGCCTGCACCGCAGAAACCGTCACCAAAGGTATACTGCCGGCGAGAGGTTGGAGGCATGGGTATGGCGACATCGACACCGCTGGGAGATTCAACGGGTCCGTCGAGGTCAATAGTAATGGGGACTTCAGCGACGGGCCTTCGACAACTTCCTCCACGGATTGTTATTCCCCTCCAATTCTCACGCAGCTCGTCTTCTTGGATCCCGTAGCCTTTATCGGTGTCAGAAAAGTTAAGCAACAGAATAGCTTCCTCAACCGGATTCTTTCGGCCTGTCTCCCAGATCTTAAGGTATTTGAGGCGGCAAAAGAGATATCCCTCATGGTCCGGTAAGCCCGTAGTTTGGTGGTTTAAACTTGAGTATCGGTGATTTGTGAGTCGAACTAACCGAAATTGCTTGACTTGGCTTAAGGGAATCTGAGTGGTCTTTGAAGTGAGCCCGCTTGCAACTTCTTCTACGGTGAGTTCAACGATCAGGCAAACTTCATTCGTTCTTCGTGGAACGAGGCTCTCCATTTGCTCGCATCGTCTGAAGTGATAGCCGCGAAGAAACACTTCCTCACCAATCTTTACCACGGTGTGAATTCGGAGGAAGGTGCCATCGACGAGTTCCACGCTCTTACCTCGTCGATAAATTTTACCGCTCAAAGAGAAGTCTTCGAGAATTGTTTCTATTGGCTGTCGTCTTGGAGGTGGAGGTGTTGTCCGCGATGAGTTTACTTTTAGTCGACGTAAAAAAATTGGCAGATCGTCATCCGTAGTGTAGTCCTCGGCGTTGGAGGAGGATGGCGCGCCTGTGGTAGAGCCTGGCGAGTCTTCGGCACCCTTCTCGCCAAGCCTTTCGCTACCATCGCTACCATCGCTATCGTTGATGAAAATGATGGGATGCTTCGTGACTGGGCGTTTCCGGTGACGAGGTACGGTGACATGTTCTTCCTCATCGCTGTCGAGATTGATAACCCTTTTTCGGTTTATCATTCTCGAAATCCCCTAGATAGAAGATCTGCCGACCCGGCAATGCAGATGACCCTTTAGGAAGAAGGATGCACCTATGAGGGGACCCGATCACTGTGGTTGTTTCAAAAAGGCGACAGGTATACCGAAGAAAGAATGGTAAGGTTTAGAATGAGGGACGAACTGGGATAGACAATGAGACGAAAGAACACGGAGTAGTAAGTTATAGGGATGTAAGTTGAAAGAGAAATATGAATTTGAGAAACGCTTAGATTAGACTCCGTGTTAGTAGCATCTCTGTTTCTCCGCCGCAGTTGAGTGGAATATAAGGAAAGAGAACTTGTGGGTTCAACCGGGGAGTATAATAGAGAAAATCTGTCTAACGGTCGTGAATGAAGTTTTTGCAGTCACGGCGGGGGTTCAGCTCAGGAGCTTGAGATCCTAGTGAATGTAAAAACTACGGTAGAAGGTGAAGCCCAAGATAAAATGTGTTAGTTAAATGCAGATATAGAGAAATAGGAAAAGGTATGAGTAGGGTGAGTTCATTGTCAGCAATGGCGGACACCCAGTCCGTTCATCAAACAGAGATACAGATATAACCACAAAAGAAAGTTATATGAATAAAGGCTCAGAAATGGGAACCTGCAGAAGAGAGTTCTACAAAGATTCAGGTTTGCAGGTACTGTCACCAGAAAGTCATTGAAAGGATGATTGATATCAACCCATTGCTTGGGAAATAGGAAACACTCTCCCCTGAATTGTTTGATCCTACCGCCGATTCTTCAACGCAAGCCTTTACCGACCGCTTTTCATCAGCTGCGAGACCAAAAGCTGATAACTCTGCCATGATAACGCAACGGCAACTGAGATGAAAGAAGAGATGAGCGCAAACAGGATAGCTCCCAGGCAGTCAAACATCTCATAAAAAGAGAGTGAAAGCTACTGTAGACGGCAAGAGAGAATAATGAGAAGGATGAATATCAAAGGTGACCTTTGATCCGGGAACGAGCCTTTGGCTCTGATCTGAGACCGACAGAGTTGTCTAGAGTATTCATGAATTGAAGAGAGGATAAGTTATAAGCCTTAGAGCAACTTGGCACAACGCTCTCAATTTGTTGGATAGATTAGCAGTAACTCTTAAATCGTGCTGTTCATGAATGGTTGTCGTTGCTTTTATCTTGAACAAATGTTGTCTTTCCCTTTTTTCATTTTACTAAGCAACTATAAACTATATCAGCCCTATCAAAAAGGCTTATGTCCACGGGTAGCTCAACAGTAGTCTTCACATTCATCCCTCCTCGCGGAGACAACCGCCCATATTCCAGTATAGATGGGCTTTGTTCAAGACTCTTCCCCAAACTGATATTGTGATCCTGAATGAATAATCCGACAGCAAGATTATTAGTGTCTATGTATCTTGAAGCCCGAAAGACGGAAAAGAGTAGAAGTAAAACAAGTTTCCAAGAATGCTAATCTAGACCGCAGGGAAACTCTAGTTTAGAATAGAAAATAACGATTTATTGTACTTTATGAAGGCATCTATACGCCCCTTTAACCCCCTATCTACACATCCCCCAAACATCTTTCAAAAAACCCTCTCATACCAAACCGTCACAATATCCTCCAACACCGGCCCCGCCACCGCCTTCAACGCCTTATGCGCCTCACACTGCGTATCATAAAACTCCATATCCTCCCTCGACGCAAACTCCGCTTTCACGGCGAGCGTGTACCCCTTTGCGCGAGGTTCGGGGTCTGCGCCGGGAGCTGGGACGGGGCCGGCGGTTAGGGAGGTTATGTAGGGTTTTCCGTCCTGGTGTTGTTAGTGGGGAGTTGGGAAAAGGGGAAGGGGTTGGTTTACTTTGAGAGCGGTTTGGTGGAGGGTTTTGTATTGTTCCAGGACTCGATCACGGTTTTGGAGGTCGGGGATTTTGAACATGGTGATGCGGTCGACGGGGACGGAGGAGGACATTTTTGCTGTGGGGTTGACTGTCTGTCTGTGTCTTGAGGAGCTGGGTTTCTGGTTCTGTGTCTTCGTCTGATCTTTGATCTGTCTGTAAGCTCTCTCTCTCTCTCGATGGGTTGGTTATTTAGATATATCAGGAAGAATCGGTTATGCGCGGAGAAGGGAAGTTTGCTCGGTAATCATAGAGTAGGTAGGTAGCGAGAGCTCTGCAGCTCCGTTTTTCTATATAAATATATATATGAAGAGCATTAATCATATACATTTATAATCTCTCATCTTACCAATCACCTCATCTTCCGCAATGGTCATCATCATCGCATCAACTTGACGAAGAAGCGCATCACTTTCTTCAATCGATCTTATCTCCCCTTCCACGTGACCCCGATCTCTTCATCGGAACGGAACAACCCGTCTACCTTATCTACATCCCGCGATCGACTGCCGAAGCGCTGGGTGTCGTGATCCCGATGACTTTTTGTGCCTTGAAAAGTTGAGAAGAAATGCCGATGATATCTGCCTTGTTGTAAGACCGGAGGGGAATGGGGTTAAGGTAGCTATTTTAAGTAAAGTATCTGGTAGTTTCATTCCTCGTAGACATGAGGAAAAATTTGATTTCTCTTTCATCTCTTCTTCTTTTCCTTCTTCTGTACGCAGTATGAGTTAGGCCTTTTGACTAGATCTCTTCTCCACGATGTGGTGAGGGTAACGACGCTCTCTTTGAGATCTCTACGCCTCGGAGATAGGCTGGACTCGAAAAACAAGAGAGTAAGCGGGGAAGGGAGGCCCTTGCTTATTTTATTCTCTTCATTTGTTTATTTATTACTTTCCTCACCTGCCCCAAGTTCTTCTTCAATCCTCTTTCCCCCTTACGCGTTTGCATTCTAAACCAGACTGCATCTCTCATACGCGGCCAGCCACGACAATGGAATGAAGATAAACGAAAGAAAATTATTAACTTTTGTCTGTCTGTCTAACTATTATTATGTCCGCTCTTGAGAAAGGAAATCTATGGTCATTAAATCATCGGTCTGAAAAGCAAAAGCAAACGAAACAAAAACAGGCCTCTCTGTCTCTCTCTAAAACAGTCTTGTCTCTCTCAAACCAATTCCCCAAAAAAAGAGCACATTCTCATCATGGAGCGGAGAGTGCAGGCAAAAAGAAAAGAGAAAAGAGCATCCCATCATGATGTCGTACCCAAAGCGGTCACGAATCTCTCTGTCCCCAGAAATTATTAACCTCCATCCACTTCTGCCAACTGATTAGATAGGGCGGAGACCCAGAAAGCCAACGACCCGATGTCCAAGTTCAGCTCAGAGATTTCCCCTCAAGGCCTGGTCCCGTTCAAAGGCCTCGAAGAGACTCTTGAAGTTACCCGCACCGAATCCGTCAAAGTTGTTTCGCTGGATGATCTCGATGAAGACGGTCGGACGGTCGAGGACGTGTTTCGCGAAAATCTGGAGCAGATATCCACCCTCGTCGAAGTCAACCAGGATGTTCAGCTTCTGCAGAGCATCGATATCCTCGTCCAGCTTCGTTCCCGTCTTCTGAAGACGCTCACGCATCGCAGTATAATAGGTGTCTGGAACGGAGAGGAAGGCCATGCCGCGGTCACGAAGGTTGGAGACGGTTCTGAGGATGTCTGTGGTGCGGAAGGCGATGTGCTGAACACCAGCGCTGTTGTAGAAGTCTACAAACCTGTGGGAACGAGGAATTACGGTTAGTCCCATCACTCATCATACGCTGACAAAAGGAGAGGGCTAGGTACTCTTCAATCTGGGATTTTTTGATTCCCTTTGCAGGCTCGTTCATCGGCATCTTGATCACTTCGTTGGGAGACGCAATAACAATCGATCGCATGGCGGAGAACTCGGTGCACATCGAGGAATCATCAACACTCCAGTAGCGATGGAAGTCGAGACATTCCTCATAGCTGATAAAAACCCAATCGGTTAGCGATGGACACGGTGGTCACGATCAGAGAAAAACCTACTACTTCACAGCACCGTCGAGACCATCCCAAGGCTGGTTACCCACACAGTGATCGATGTCGATGATGTCGATCTCGGGAAGAAACTTATTGACCGGATCATCGGCCGTCGTCGCCACATACCCAGGAAGAAAGGCGCCGGTAAACTTGCTACGATCAATGAGAGTATGAGTGGTATCCCCATAGGTACCAATGGTCGCCATGGAGATCTCGCTGTCGTCCCTCTTGCCGTCGCCCGAGATCGTCTTCGGCTCACTCACAACCCGCGCTCCACGAGCCACCGCCCTCTCCCACACCGCTTGTAACCCGCCATCGATCTGAAACGCAACGTCCTTCACCCCATCTCCATGCTTCGCAAGGTGCTCATGCATCTGTTTCAACGCCGCCTTCTCCTCGCTTGTCAGGTCGTCGTCGCCGTTGGCCCCATCTTCCGGAGGACCGCGGAACGGAGATGTGAGGACAAAAGTGGCCTTTCCGTTGGACACAACGTACGAGGCATCGAAGCGGGAACCGGTCTCAGCTCCTCGGTATGCGATTTGGTTGAATCCCATGCGGGTGACGTAGTAGGAAGCGGCCTGCTTCGCATTGCCTACGAGCCAGCTGATGTGGTCGAATCCGACATATTCGGGGCCGAGCTTCGAGGGAAAGATGGTGTCTTCGTCGGGAGTGGAGAGTGGGATCATGGATGGAGCCATGGTGTTATGTGTGCTGGTTTGGACAAAATTGCAGAGATGGAATAAAGAAAAGAAGGTGCCAAAAATGAAAGAGAAATGCTGATGGAGTGTTCTGTCCTGATGGGATATGTGAAGCGAGGGAAAGGATAGATACAACAATAAAAAAGGCCGAGTGGTTCGGTTATGTCGGGTCGTTGGTAAGGATCAGGTAAGGATGGATTATGTTTTATGCTTTTGTTCTCTCGAAGTGACTTGAGGAATAAATAATGAACGTTCACTCCCTTCTCACTTTCTTTCACCGGGGGTTTATATACACATCGGACAAGGAATTAAAGCGGAGGATTGATCGAAGTGAAGGTGAAGCTGATCGCGAGCGGGAAAAAACCATCCAAACCGAATGATTGAGTGACGTTCTAGGTTTCTTCCGAGGCGAACGGTGTGAGACCTGTTCTTCTTCTTTCTTTCTTTTCTTTCTTTTTTATTCTTCTCTTTACTCGTTCAATAATGCCCGTGAAGAAAGATCTGAGATGATGATAATGATAAGAAGGATGAGAAAGAAAGAAAGAAATGGAAGAGAGAAACGCTTTTACCAAGAAAGACTCAAGACTCAAAAAGACACGAGAGGAAGAACAAAAGATTAGATTAACGACTCCTTGATCTTCAACCAACCATCCCATCCTCATCCAGCGAGAAAAAGAAGCGATGGGTTCGGTAATGACCGCGCATATACATACAACACACCTTGTACAAAAGGGTTTTAATTAACTTGACATGTTCCTTGTTCCCTCGTTTTTTTTCTTCTTCTTTCATGGATGCTCTCCTCCCTCCCGCCCAAGGAGATTATGAACCAGTCAGCGGGAGAACTTGAGACTTGCAATCACATCTAAAAGCCACATCCTGTGTTGATCCACGACATTACGACTCGCTGAGAACTCTTAGGAGATACTCCGTACCTCAACTCAACCCAACTCAACTCAACTCATAAACCAGATCTCCGACGGGAAACGAACGAAAAAGAGAAAGAACCGTTCAATTCATCCCTCTGGAACCATCCAAGTATGTACCAAAAAGATAGGAAATCAAAAAATCCCTCGCTTAGATAATGTCGCTTGTCTCGGGTAACGATTCTGAAACAAGAGCCGAATGTTACCGTCCTGTACGAGAGTCGTATTCGGAGTTTAACAGGGCTTGGGATCGGAGTTTATTGATTAGATTGATAAGAGATCGTTGTTTTTTGATATTAATCGCTCTTCTTCTCTTGAGATGTGATGAGTTAATTGGTTTGATCGCGCTGCAGAGGTTTCAGACTCGCATATAGTTCCGTATAAGCGACCCATGGGTCGCAGGAGGAACTCCCAAGTCAAGCCCGGAAAAGAGGAACGCGGGATGCATCACTTTTGTCAAACACCCAGCACGTGGTTTCGGGAGTGGAAGCGAAGAGAAATCGAACGAGTGTTTCGTTTCGTGTCATCTCTACGGAGTAGCTGCGGCCGCATTCTGGCCGCAGCGGACGGGAACGATTATTGGTTCCTTGGGTGGTTTTCTCAGACATTGCATTGCTTTTGCATATCCGGGGGGCAGACGGACAGACACAGACGTGGCTGCTTTTTAGATGCATCCCCTTTTCATTCGCGAACATGTTCGCGAAAACGGGTATCAAACCCGTCCCTTAACAGCGGAGCGGTAAAATCGTAGGAAAGAAAAAAAAAAAAAGTAGCTAGAAGCCATAGCCATAACAAACGACAACACCCGCGGGGTATAACATAACGCCATGTTTCATTCCTACACCCATCCAATTCGCACTACCCATACCGACTCTCCTCACTCCCCACCGGCTCCGGTCTCGACGAAAATAAAGCCTTATACCTCACCACCTCCAAAACCTCCAACTCCTCCTCTTCTTCCCCTCCCTCTTCCCTAGTATCACCATTCCCTCTCCTCCTCTTCTGAATAACCCCCAACGGCGTCCCCAACTTCTTAACCTCCCCCACCATCAACTGATAATGTCCGATATATAGATATACGCGCTTCATCCATTTCGTGTCTGTCGGGTCGTTGGTGGGTGAGTAGTCTGGGAAGACGAGGCGGCCGATGGGGAATTCGGGGGACGGTTTTGAGGTGTTGTCGCCGTCGTCGTCGGGGGGTGGGTCGGTGATGGACGCTGGGAGGTTGAAGTGGCCCTGGAGTTCGAGGATGGCGAGACCGGAGGGGGTTTGGAGGAGAGGGGGGAGGGGGTTAGGTGGTTTCTCATCGGGATTCTTTGTTGTGGTTGTGGTTGTGGTGGTGTTGTTTATGCCGTTGAGACTTGATTTGTGAAGGCATACTGTTGGCATTGCTGCTGTCTGTTTTTTGTTTGTGGGGGTGGGATATGGGATATGGGGTTTGGGATATGCGTGTTTGTTGATACTCTTTTTTCTTTCTTTCTTTGTGATGTCAGTTTGCTGCAGGTTGATGGAGCCGAGGCTTGTGGATACGAAATACGAAGTTTGACGAACCTTACCTGAATAGGAAATATGTAGATATCACTCTCCTTTTTGGCACGGAGAGCGCGTGAAAGAGCTTCTTGCTACTTCAAGATTTGTTTATGTTTGTCTATACTGGGTTGAACTCTTGATATAAAGAATAAATGGTTTGTCTGGCCTGACACTCATCCTCTGATACATACTAGAGATTCTGGCCGATTGGTTGAGCATGAAGTGAATGTTTGATGTCTTCTATCACACGCCTAGAGAATACACGACTATAGTCACATTTAAATGGAATCTACGGGATGGCCAGAATCACTAAAGTTACGGGACAGAGAATAGTTAAGCTAAATCAAACAAAAGTTCTTAAGGGATTTCTCCCCTTGAGTAGCGTGTTGAGAAACGTCAGGATAATCATGCATCTGTCCGTGTGCCTACAGTAGCTCATTGTTTCGACGAAAGTAGTCCATTAATTCGTGATAAAATGAGGTATCATGCTGTCTCATCATTTTGAAGTCATGAAGTGTTTGTCTTCTCAAGCAACGTACTATAGTGAGTGAATATAAGATGGAGAACTCCATCATCTATTAAGAGGCACGGGAAATCCATTCACCAACAGCAGAGAATTACGCCCAGCTTCATCAATAAGTAAACGCATGGCTTGGTCAAAACGGCAAGATCCGCCGAAAGCAACATAGAACGGACGAATATCAAGTATTGAGTTCCACCGACAACTACCTAGGGACAATTGTGCAATGTTAGAAACTCATTCCTCAAGAGTAGTGTACTGCTCGGCCAAAAGTAGCGTCTACCTTCATCAAAAAGTAACGTATTGCTTCGCCAAACGTAACGTGTTGCCCCGTCAAAAACAACGTATCGATAGTGGAATACGAAGGGAGTATTACTATTGATTGTTCTCTATTCAACGACATCTCAGTCAATGGTAAATCCAATTACAGTAACAGTGAATGAATATCAGGAACAAACCAACCATGCTTATCATCCCTCAACCGTTGATTAACAACAGTGGCTGTTCTCAACTGTTTAATCCAACAGGGAATCCACACTCAAGCGGCAATAGCAAGCACAAAACAAAACTTGCCCCTGTGACAACCATTCCAGACCTCATTCATGAACCAAAAGGTTCTTTGAACCAACCCTGCCGCCGCAAACTAGAACCCACTCTTTTGTCGCCGCGCCGCAACCCCCAGCAATTGTCACCCCCCCTGAATGTGAATATCGCCAGGGAAACAGAAAACTATGAATGATCTTGCGGTATCATTGAAGATTCATCAAGATCTCACCCACCCATCACCTCCGCGCCCTGCTTACCACGTTGACACTGCAAAACTGCGGCGTTCCGGTTAACCAGAAACCACGTTTCTCTGACGTGAATGTCGGGCGAAAGCCGTTCCACAAACCGCCAAATCCCCCTATCGAAACCTCCAAGATCTGTCTCGGCCTGGAAAGCGAAGGTCATCCCGCCAAGCCGCTCAAAAGGGGCTCTGAGAGCGTTGAACCTATCGAAGAAAGCAACAGAGGCAACGGAGCTCCAACAAAATCATCTCCCGTTGCTATCAAGCTCGGGGTGCTACCCCCCTGTCTGCCCTAGGGTCCTTGCTGAAAGGCAGCGGTTTGAGGAAGGGAAAGGTGCGGGTCAAAGCTCCGAAATACCACCACAAGCCACGCTAACTTCTGGTAGTCCGTCTTCCCGCGAGCCAAAGCTGCTTCCAAAAGGTCTCGCCCCCTTTTGCAGGTAGTGATGTCACACACTACTTCGAAAACGTGGGTGTCAGAGGAGACTAAGGAGCATGAGGCCTTCGTTAAGGTTCGAGACAGCATGTCCCACGTTGTGCCACGTTCTCCCTTTGTGCCACGGACGTTTATTGAATGGGTGGCACATCGACTGGCAACCAAGGAAGATTCTCATAAGGGCGTTGTTCGCCAGATTGAAGAGAAAATATCCAAGGGCAAGTTTAACGGCAAAACCCCCCTAGGCCCGGCAATGGGAGGGAAGATATTCGACGATCATCTTGCTTGTGTATTGGCACGGGAGTCGATATGGACCAACGCGAAGTCACCTATACCGGATAGGCCATCGGCACCATGGCCGACATTTGAAGAACTCAAGCATGAAGGGGATGACCGCAATAAGTCGGGGTTCTGCCGCTTCCCTCCATTGCCTAGGGATCCGGGGAACGCAACCGTGAACTGGAAGCAGCGATCACCCCTGATCCAGTTTTTATTTGACGAGACTGGAAAACCAACCATGGCAGGAGAAGGGACCCCACTAGTGACAGAGGACCAGATGCTGGCCCTCATTGGGAATGAGCTCTTGGTCGAGTTGGACAAGTGAAAGGATTAGAGAGATGAGCAAAGGTGGGAAGAAAGATTTATGGGGAGGAGGAATTGATGGTAATGAGAAAGCATTAGAGATTGGGGCTAAATCGGTATTGTGGTATCATAAAAGAGGAGAATTGGTGGCTTTTTTTTTTTTTTTTTTGTATTTCTATCGAAGAGATGGTCGAGAGTATCCGGTTACGAGCTAAAGCAATGATTTGGATGTCTTTTTCCGCACCTAGTTTTGCGTTCCAACTTCTTATACAGTTTCGGTCTGCCTTGGCGTTGGAGGAGAATTACGGGTGGATATTGACTTTCAGCCTTTCAGGTTTCGCCAAGTTAACCAATCAATGCATATCTGGTTTAACAAAGAGTATGAGACATACCTTAAAGAAATCAGTTGAATCAAAACCTCGAGTTGAAGGGGTTGGAAGCGAAACAAGTCGTCCCAATATCGATCTGGTGTTTGCCACTTGAGTCCATAAGGCCGCTGATGGTTGTAGGCTCGTGCGTTGCATGGCGGTTGTAGCATCCGAAATTTAGGACTAAGAAGGATATGCCCCTGACTCTAGGGGTTGGATCTTCTAATTCCACGTTGGAAAAGGGTTGATTCACATGAACGTGAGACCCATCCTAATGTTCGATTGGACAGGTGGACTCGGGTCGGGCAACGGTAACACGAAGAGATGGGTTATGCTCAGGGCATGCTTGCACGATTACAAGCATCTTCGAGCTCCCGTAGCCCGGCAACTGCCTCGCTGGCAACGTCGCCTGCAGAGTCTGAGAGTTTGTTGAACTTTCCGTAGCGCAGGTCACTGAGCTCTCCGATCGTTGACCTGACTTCTTCTAGAATAGACGCTCCTTCTGTCTCTGCTGATTCGATTTCCTTTTCGAGACTTGCACATGCCAATTCCATTTCAGGCAGAAAGCTCGTGAGCGTATGGCGATTATCTGGGGCTCCGTTTGACGTCTGTCCAAATAGTTGAACATCTATATCCATCTCACGTCGATCACTTTCACGCATCCCACTGACGCCGGTAGTGGCTCTCGCAGCGCGAAGTTCTTCCTTTTGAGTTTCTCCCTTCCGAATCTCTCTGTCAAGGTTTTCTTTGACCAAGTCGATGTCTTGAGCACGTAACTGCTGTAACTCTCGATATAAGACCTTGACCTGCGGATGCGATCGAAGTCTCTTTGGAAACAACTCCGTAAACTTTTGGAGGGATATGATCATGTGCAAAGGGGAGGGAGCGAGAAGGAAATTGCTCAAGATAGTTTCCTCTGACGGTGCCATGGTGAGTGACAATAGTTTCACTTCTAGCCTAGGACAATTACACGCAATGAGGGAGACAAAGAGTAGAGGAATGTAGAGATAGAGAAGTCGCTATGTAACTCGGAGGTACCAGATAGCGCGGAAGGCGTCCTCGGGACTTCGACGCGTCGTCTCAGGGTGGATTACCCAGAAAAGTGAGAGATCAAAACAGTGAAAAGAGAAGAAAGGACTCTGTAACAGCTTGAGAGACTCAAACACGGGCTACAATAGGAGTGTGAAGGTGGAATCTAGGAATACATGAGTGAAGGTGAAGACACGACGTTGTTTGACAAGCGGAAGTCGTGAATCAGGGTTGATGTTTGCGGGAAAACGCGCTTTGCCTCATCAAACTTAGGGGCTATTCATCCCGTCTCCTTCTCACTATCAAGCACGACGCATGAATAGACTCATTCAACAGTTCTCTCTTTTTTGATTAAATTGATATCCTCCCTTTTGGCTTGAAGTATTCCGTGAATGTTTTTATAATTCACTTTAATCTTTGGAATTCTAGCCGTCTGTCCTTGCTGCGGACTAACCCTTAACCCTCCAAATCTCGACCTCAGTCTTTTATCCTCCGTCGTCCCTCTTACACACCTTTGTCTTCCACAACATACCCAATTCGTTTATACCCGTTTTGTTAGAAAAAGTTTCTCTATCCCATTGCTGCCTCTCATCAGTGCCGTGCGCTTTGAACGAGCTCTTGAGGTTGCTTCCTTTCTCGTTTTTTTTCAACCGGTTCAAAATTTGCCGTTTCACCGTCGAGGTGTAACTTGTGTTCAAGAACTCTTCTATAGGAGGCTGCTTTCTGGAATAAGCACGGAATATTCGATCTGTACTCAGAAGAAACGCGGATATCCAGTTTCAAGGGTTTCTAGGGAGTCATCTTGCTCGAAATGGCGCCCACAAACCAACCCACATATCATAAGGATGAGAAAGTTTTCTGCTTCCATCATGAGATCCTATACGAGGCCAAGATTCTCGAAGTGACCTTGAGCGATCCGGATGATCGAAAAAGCCCGTATGAGTACCGGGTGCACTATAAGGGATGGAAGAATACGTATGTACCGTTTTTATCTCGCTGTTGTCGAAAGCACCCGGTTTTCTATATGTTATATCCTCTCGCTGCTTTGTTCTCCTCAAATATCCCGCCGGAGTTTTTCTTGCTTGCATTTATATCTTCCAAAGGTTTTATTTCCGGGGTTATTTCTTCTACGCGTTCTAAATTTGACCGAGTGCCGTGGATATCCTACTAACACGCAACAGCTGGGATGATTGGGTTATGCAAGATCGCCTCCGAAAAGCTACAGAGGACAATAGAGAACTGGCTGCTACTCTTCGACGTGATGCGGAAGCTGCATTGCGACAGCGATCCACTCAGAAGCCCAAGAAACGAGCTGGAGGTTCCGACTTGAACTCCTTCCGTGACAGCGAGGAAAGGCAGTCCTCTACGGGTCGAGGTACGAAGAGAGCCAGAGATGCAGAAATTGAAAAGGTAAGAAAGCTACACGTACTAGTTGTGATGTTTGATGTTTTCTTGATTTGTGCGTTTTGTTTTTTACGCACAGTGTTTCCGGGATTCAGTGTGATAACCATGTCTAAATATAGGAGGAGCAATTCAATGCGAGGCCATCCGTTAGGATTGTGATGCCCGACAGCCTTAAGGCTCTGCTTGTGGATGACTGGGAGAATGTCACAAAAAACAAGCAGGTAGTCCCACTACCGGCCAAGTATCCAGTCAACACCATTCTCGATATGTACGGTGCAGAAGAAAGACAGAAGCGTCATGACGCACCGGAGATAGACCTTTTGGACGAGGTAATCGCAGGCATGAAAGAATACTTTGAAAAGTCGATCGGCCGTATCTTGCTGTACCGTTTCGAACGGGAACAATATCACGTTTTGCGCAAGAGCTGGGAGAGCGGGACCGGTGATCTTGCGAACAAAACTCCTGGAGATATCTATGGAGCTGAGCACTTGACTAGGCTGTTCTGTGAGTTTTTTTCTCCCCATTCTTCCCTCTTACTTTTCCCCCCTCTCGCTGGAAGAGTACTTCTCCTTCCTACCCCGCTCCCACATCCTACACAATTCACCCACTAACAGAATGAACGCGGTTAAAGCAATGATGCCGGAACTCATCGCACAAACGAACATCGACCATCAATCTACCAACCGTCTTCGAGAAGAGCTATCCAAGCTTGCGATGTGGCTTGGAAAGAATTCCGAGTCTTTCTTTGCCGGCTCATATAAGACCGCCAGCAGCGAGTACATCGAGAAGATGAAAGGCAACCCGAATGCTACCGGAACTGCGACGTCTCATTTACTATAAACGGGCAACTTTCTCTCTGTGTTTTTGGGGATTTCTCTATCCCTTTTTCCTTTTTGAAGGTAGGGCCACTGTGTGGTTACTTTGCTATGAGAGCTCTGATCGATCTTATGGGGTTGGAATGAATTCCGAGAGGGGGTGACTGCTGTTTTACTTGCGAACTCTCATCTCTCCCTTCCAACTCCAAGCTACCAAAGTCGAAACAAGAAAGAGTGAAAGGCTATCTGGACGACGAAGAGCGGAGTGCCGGGCTGTGGTCTTAGAAAGGCAGTTCTTGGTGGATGAATGAGCAACAGTATTTCCCGCTGTATCTTCTCTCATGTTTTGGCCTTGCGGGAAGCTTTCGCTTTCGCTTATAATACGTTTTTGTTTTCTGTTTTCAATTCTGTATTCCCGGTGTGTATTTCCTTTTTCGTTACTTTCATAGTTAGTTCTAGCACATTGGATTGTTTTCCTTATTTTTATGTCGATCTCCCGCATTGGTATGGTGAACAAGTACGATTGCTAGGGCGGTTTCGGTGTCTACGGCATGATTAAAGCGACAAAACGGCACTCAGACGCTCGTCTTGTTTGTAGCCGGATGGTAAGGAGTAGATTGAGTTCATTATCATTCAGAATTCATTCGCTTTCTATATATTCTTCGTCTCCTATTTTTCTCATATCCACTATGCTCTCTCACCATCCCATTCAAAGTATCCACAGCCGAATTTCCCATCCCTATCACCTCTCCAATCTAGCAGGGCAAAATTGGGTTAAGAAAAAAAAAAAAGAATAGAAAGAGAATCAGCTCGTAAACCCGCTTACTTACTTCACTTAACCTAATCACTCCTCAAAATGCAAGAAAACCACCTTCCTCACATCCTCAACCGCACACCTTGCAATCCTCTTCAACTCCAACTTCCTATCCGCCTCCCGCCACTTCTCCCACGTATTCAACCCTTCGTGAGACTGGATGCTGAGCGTATCATACCCCTGTCTAATGATCTCGTGAACTTCGCGCGGGCTCAGATTTTTCTTCTTGATCGTGGCGATGGCGGGCGGTGCGGGAGCGGTGGAGGAAGAGTCGCCGGTCGTGGGGTTACTGCTGCTGTTGGGGTCGTCGGATTTGTCTTTGTCCTTTTCGGGGAGGAAGAGGAGGGAGTGGAAGTGGGTGGACACGTTTATGAGGGTGTGTATTGAATGGTGGTGGTGAGGGGCAGCTGGGCGCTCTGTCGAGGGGCCCGATGAGGAGGAAGGGTGGGACATTGTTGATGGTTTTTGTTGGGTGTATGCTTCGCGGAACCTAGCGAGGATCGGGCCGGTTTCGACGAGCTTGTAGAATAGGTCATCGTAGGATCCAGGGTCGGGTAGGAAGGTATCGCCTGCCGAAAGGCAGAAGGCGATCAAATCTACGAGGGATGTGGTGAGGGTGTCGATTTGGGGGTTTGATGAAAGATCCGAAGCGTAGGTGGTTAGGAACCGCATGAGAGAGAGTAACGTGCGCCATAATTCTGACCAATGGTAGGATAAACGGGTTTTGTTAGACGAAAGGTAGGTGAACAGTCGAAGTAGAATGGAGACAGTGTGGCTGATAGAAGCATTGTTAGAGCGGTTTCAACCAATGGGGAATAAAAGAGCATAATACCTGTAGAGATTGATATCAAGGCGTCGTCGAAGATTGTGCGAGATTGCATCGACCATAATATCGAGAATGACCGTTGCCAGAACACGCTCTCCAGGGACAAGTGGAAGATATGGTTGGCGCTGGCGGCATAAGCGCACAGATCGTTTGCTCTCATCACTGCAAATCCGCTTGCAAAGAACAGGATCCTCCACTAAAATTCGAATGGTGAAGAGATTCAGTTCTGCATAACGGGTAACGCGGGCGGAACGATGCGCATGCTGGAGCAGGTATGACGAGAGAGAAAGAAAACTCGCAAACGGCGACTCTTCGGTGCGTTTTTCGGGCATGAGAGCAATTAAATTGTACCCGAACAATTTGTTTGCATTTGTGAAATCGTATGTGGCCAGTAAAATCGAGGCCTCCGGGGAAGGTCTAGGCTCTGTTAGACAATCCATGGAGTTAACCGTAGAATGTGTCAAGTACTCACAGCGCACCGAACAGCTCTTTGGCTTCTTCCTCACTTGGAGGGCCAGATCCTGCTTTAGGTCCTGGAACAAACGCCCGAAGACCTAGAAATGCTAGGGTGCTACTCCAAGACCAACCCTCGGGTAGATCGTCTTGGATAGCAACATACTTATTCCTAAGCGATGAGCACGTGATGCCAACACCTTTCACAATCTTCTGGATAGTTGCTTCATTGACAAAATCGTCTAGTCGTAGTTGATATGGATTTTGAAATTCGAATTTGTTGTAATTGGCCAACAGGCCAAGGAGGATGAAGGGCTCCAGAACTTGCACGGGAGTTTCAGAGTCGTGCACAAACTATAGAGATGGTAAGCTTTAGTGAAATAAGCTATATAGAGAAAAGAAAAATATTTCTGACCTTCATTAGTGAAGGGAAAAGATCACGATGGGTGAGGTAAGACACGAGACTCGTCTTATATGCCCCACTCGTCATTGCCATCGCTGTCTCGATGGCTTTGAGCCGAAGCTCAGCTGCATTAGAGTCAGAAAATGGAAATCCCATAAGCATATTATTCTTCACCAAAGGGTTCTCACGGGAGCTTCCATTGCGAATGATCGCATCCAAGGAGGCTACCGATTCAGACAGCACTTGGTCAACCTTGTCCAGACCGGCCAAGATCGTGATGATATCGGAGCTCGGGTTAGTGTACTTCTTCGTCAAGACAGCGCCTAGGAACGTGGTCAAGGTCTGTTCCCATAGTTCTCAGTATATGTTTTTTGGGGGCAGGAATAACACTGAACCAACCTCTAGAGCATTTAAATTCGTGGGTGCAGGTGCCGATCCAGCCTCCCGGACTGCTCGAGCAAAAAGTTGCTGGGTTTGCAGCTGGGACAAACATCTATCAAAATCATTGGTCCATTCGAGGAATGGATGCTCACTTCATACCTGGAGATGGAGCGCATCGTCGGGGCTGAGCTCATATAAAATCCGATGCAGCTTGCTGCACTCTGGCGGCAGCAAGAAGAACTCTCTCCAGAAACCTTCGGTGGGTTCTGAATACTCAGATGTCTATCACATTATTAGCTTCAAATATTTCTCAGAGAAAGTGCAGAATGAGGATTCTTACATTAAATAGAGTCTCATAGAGCTGGACAATCTTTGGTTGGAAGATTTCCGGTCTAGTCTGCTGGGTTAGGGGAGAGGCCTCCATATTTGAGATTGGAGAACTTTATCAACGCGGTATCAGTTTCAGCGATTGTAGTATCATCATCGAAGCTCGACAGATACTCAGATTGGCCTTGGTGAAGTTATCTCTAAAATAACAGCTGTGATGATCATTATCTGGCGATACACAAGTTCATCCACGGAAATATTAATGAACAGATAGCATCAGCCACATTAATATCGTTAAGCTGAGCCACCATGGCAGAGAATAGTGCACGTGATGCATCAATTCTAAAGTACAGAACAAACAGGCTCATGTACTCTTTCAAAGAGACTCTGGTACAAGCCCTCTGTACATAAACGCCTTTTGATCTTTGATATCGACATCGTCTCACTGAATGATCTCTTCGTATATAAACAACTGTTCATCAGATAAGATGCTGATGGTTGGTAATCTAGATATGTGACTAATCACACTGTGAGGGTGGCGCCACCGAGAATGGAAATACACAGCCGTTGATTGGTTGTTGCTTCAATCCCGTGACCACAGGAACTGGATTATCCGATAACCCGTTACCTTTTCGTTTCCCCAAAATAAGATGGATCAACTTCTCACAAGAACAACTTCCTCTCTCAATTTACACTCTCCCATAGGAACAATTCAATAAGAAAGACAACATCACGGTCGTATGGGATTACCGGATCACTCTATATCTCTATATACAACATGTCTTCCTCCGCTATGTCGCTACCCCGGGTGCTTCAGCACCCGGTGACATCATCGTTGGCGGTTTGCCGAGCTCGATCGAACTCGCCTTCAAGACGATGCGCTCAAAGCCTGCGCATGTTCTCCTCACAGAAACCAACCTACAACTCTCCGAAGCGAGAACTTCAGACTGCAACAGCCTATAGACCTCACACATTGTCAGGCTTCCCGCCTCCCCGAAATACTGGAATCCCCGAAACCTCAATCGCCGGAGATACTGCGGAACCCAACCAAAAGGGAACACCACAACCCACACCCCAGCAAGGCTCTGCGGCCGGCAGCAATGCAGATGCAAAATCCAGTGTTAGCCTCGACGAAGGTGAAGCCCAGAAATCGAAACCAGAGAATGCTCCATCCCCGTCCACATCATCCACCTCATCCCAGACCGCAACGAAACCACGGCGATCGAAGCTGAGAGCAAGAAAGGCGGCGATGACAATATCCCCAACAGCGACAGAGCAACTACGGACGCTCCTCTCACAACCCAACCCGAAGATGATTCGTGTCGGAGTAAAAAACAGAGGCTGTTCGGGCTTATCCTATCACCTGGAATATGTCGAGAAGCCGGGAACCTTTGACGAAGTAGTTGAACAGGACGGTGTGAAGGTTCTAGTCGACAGTAAAGCGCTGTTCAGTATTATCGGAAGTGAGATGGATTGGCAGGAGGATAAACTGAGCAGACGTTTCGTCTTCAGCAATCCAAACATCAGTAAGTGTTCTTCTTCTCTTATTGTTATCACACATATGCTAACTGGCAAAAACAGAGGACCAATGTGGATGCGGAGAATCGTTCCTTGTTTGATCCATATGTACATTTTACCGGCATTTTGTTTCCACTAGTGCATGGAGCGGCGTTTATGGTTTTAACAACAGGCCCAGACTTATGGCCTGAAAGATTCCCCTCCCATTTCCGATTTTATAGTCCTGCAATTACACATAAATCTCTTTCGAAAATACTCCCCTGAAGTCAAGTGGACTCGAACGGTGCTGTCCACAGAGCCCCTTTCCTTGTGGATCCTTTGATAGTGAACCTATTCTTGCGGACTCCGACAAACAAATACGCGCGGAGAGACCTCGCCCCGTTACATACCAAGGATATTTTACAGAAACTGATAATTTAAATGATTCAACGATATATTTATCTACCTATTCAGGAGATCCTTTTTTTCATTTGTTTCCAAGAACCTCGCAATATCCACGCAAGCCTACGAGCCTGATTACCTCTTTTTTCTTCTTCGTTTTTGACAAAGAAACAGTTCCTGCGATAAAATTTAGGGTATTTTAATAGCAGGATAATTTTAAACCAGCCTTTTTCAAGTTCTAGGTCTATGTCTACTTTGCATGTAGACCGATCATATCATTCTCATGTCATTAGTTATCCACACAGTGTAAATATTCAGAGACTGTATATAAGACAGTCCAAACAAGGAGAGAGAAGCCTTGGGTATTCTATTCTAACAACTTAAAACCAGCTTTTGAACGCATTTATCATTAAACATTTCCCCCCAACCCCCAACTCTACTAGCAACACACTACCGCCAATCTGGCTCCACATCCCAGGTACAAAGACGTTCAAATTTCCCTCGACAAACACCATCATACATTTCATCCCCCATTATCCTTCTCTCAAGCACCCCTTCGTCCCGCTCTCGAGCGTCGCCATGAAGATAAACCCACGGGAGGTGGACGAAACAATCCTTTAACTGGCCCCCAAGAAGATACAGCGGCTCCACCATTCGCTGATAAGAAATCCATCGTGCTTCGGCCAATGACCGATTCGGGCCATCGGTATGGCCTACTTCATTAGAATCTGGGTAGAAACCACCTACCACAATTGTGAGGGTTAGCTTGGATAAATCTGCGTCGACACACAAGGTGTTCACGGCAGCTGTAAATTCACCGAAAATTTCGTTGACAGGGTGGTGGAGGCATCTTCTATCTGGAAAATCGAGCTGTAAGGACCGTAGACGTTTTCGCGCATGCTGTGGAATTGTTGAAAGGAAAGAAAGCAGGTCCGGTGCTACTGGCCAATAGTACGGTGTACCGGCCACAATTATATGGTTCTCTGAGTAAAAGATACGAAGAGCTTCCTGGCGGATATTGCGGGATGTGCCAAATAATCCATAAGGGTACTTCCAGCAGCTGCATCGGGAGTCAAATGAACCCCGATCTAATGGTTCGCAGCAAGACTCTCGCACTTCGGAACAGATATCACAGTTTTTCAATACCTGCGTATTTTTCCTACAGAAATACCCTTCTTCAGAAGTCCATTCCAGGGCATATGGCGCAACAAGATCAGTTTGGGCCAAGATTTGTGACTGTAGCTCTATAGGCAAGGCGTTGAAAGGAAAAGGGGTGGATGGCGGAGGAGCAGATAAGTGTGCGATCGTCTCTTCCACCAAATGTTGAAGCTCGGGACTCGGTTCCTGCGAAAGCCGTATAGAACAATGAGCTAGTGTTGGAAACATTTTCAAGGGGCTGAGAAATGCCTTCGCCGTCTCGACGTTCTCAGTGTCGCAGATAAAGCATAACTTCAAGTGACCTGGCCGAATATGCTGGGCCATGCGCTTACACAGACTCGTCCAGTCAGCCAGAATCCATTTGTCGTTACGGGAAATTATTTGTTTTAGCGGACGGTCGTTGATTTCATCAATTGATTCACAACTCCGATATTTTTCCGGGCATTTCAGACAGAAGTTTATACGAATATAAACCGTAGTCAGGGAGGATAATGATAGCGCAGTCAGGTTGTGAAGCGCAAGTAAACCGCCAGGCCAGCTCCGACAGATTTTAAAGCGATTGCGAGAGTAAAATATGCGTGATACTTCACGAGAAACACAAATCAATCCCCACGGCAGTGGCTCGCAGATACAGAAGTCGGTGTGGTTTCGAATATAACAGTGATAGCCTGAATCCGGCTCGCCGTCATCGTCGGAGCTGCCAGATGAATCACAGTCTTGAATGCGCTCAAGATTGAGTTCAATCGGACAGGTTCGAACAAGACCAACAAGTTCATAAATTTTGCAACGGATATTGAACGGGAGATCAAAGAAGGTTAGCCTAGGGTGAGGCCGTTGCCGTGTGGTAACGAAGAACCTGTCGAGTCTGCTTTGCTTCATTTCTTATTTCCGAGAATGAGAAGAGACGTTCACAAAAAGTCAGGTTTCGCAGAGGGCGGAAATGCTGGAATATTCGTCGGGAGCTACGTCAGAACAGAGTTTTCAGAGAAAGCGAGCACTAGAGGGAACCTTTCACGGAAATCTCCAGTGTAGAGTTAGCATTCACCGAGCTTGGCATGCTCCGGCAGTTTTCAACTCACTGAAGGTCATATGAAAAAAGTTGACGTGGTCTCGAGAAGTCGGGGGTGCACTTTCTGATATCTCAAAACACTATAAATAAATGAGAAGGAAAGTATATATATCTTTAGAATCGCGATATAAAGTGTTTCTTATGGAGGAATACAACGATGTGTACTCCGTACATGAGCGAGTATATGCATACCTAATGGATATTTCAAGGACGCGGCGTTCAAGCGCTATCCTTCTTCATCTTGTCATATATTTTGTCATGTACATCGTCGTTGCTCCGTGGTGATAACTAAATGAAACAGGTGGAGAGATGATTCAGGACTCAAGCTAATACCGGAAGGATATTAAAGATCATGAACCAATGGTATATAGAATAAAAGCCTGTGACTTTTTCTAATGTGAAAACGGTGTTGAGGAGCTGAGATGAGGAAGTGTGAGGTTGGAGGAAGTATGAAGTTGAAGAGTTGAGGAGAAGGAAGGGGAAGGAGAAATGAAAGACCGAGGGCCGGGGCCAGCAAAGACCGCATGCACCGGTTAACTATGTACTACAAAAGATATCTCCCCTCGATTCGAGGAACAGATGGATAGAGTGAACATCCAGCAAGGTAGCCTTTGATGGAGAAGAAAGGCAGGGGATCCAAAATGTCAAAATGAGCAGTCCCTATCGCAAATCTCCGGAGCCCGAGCTTTTGCTCTCAATCCGCTTCTCCGCTTCCCTTCCGGATGTCTTACTAGAAATCGCATCCCCGAAAACCACAACGACAACAGGCCTGAAACAGTTGATCCGCACGCGTCTACCACCGGAGCTATCTACCCACCGCCTACGCCTGATCCACGCGGGGAAGGCACTTGAAGACTCCATTCCTCTTTCTACGTCTCTTAAACTGAGCTCAATCCCGCCGTCGCCCAGGAACGACAGCACCGAGCCACCATATGGAACACAATCTCCCCCCACCGTAGGTGACGATGAAGCGGAACATCAAAGCAAAGCCAAAAAAGGCAAAACTCCCATCCGCAACGAACCCCAACCACGAATCTACATCCACTGCTCAATCGGCGATGTTGCTCTCTCCGCCTCGGATCTCGCCGCCGAAGCCTCAATCGCATCCACAGCAACGGCGTCGAAGACGAAACATACTACATCCTCCCACCCTCAATCTGCGGGTACACAGCCTCTCAACCATTACGACCAACAAGATGACCAACCGAATACTACAACGACAACGACCCCGGCTCCCCGCGGCTTCGACCGTCTCCTCTCCGCCGGTCTCACCGATACCGAGATCTCCGCCCTCCGTGCACAGTTCCTAAATATTCATTCCTTGACTCGCACTCCCGATACGATGCCTTCCGGTGCGGAGCTCCAAATGATGGAGGAGAGGTGGTTGGATGATCCCAATTCCGCTGCGGCCGCGGCGGGCGAAGGAGGTGGAGGCGGAGTCGATGACGGGGTTGGAAGTCCGTTGGATGATATGCTTTGGGGATCTGTGATGGGGTTTTTCTGGCCTGTAGGGTGTGCGGTTTGGTTGTTGAGGGAGGAAGGAGTGTGGAGTTGGAGGAAAGGGTTGGCGGTGTCTGTAGGGGTAGTTATGAATTTGGGGTTGGGTTTGGCGAGGATGATTGGATAGCTAGTGAAGAGGAGGGAAGACTATTATGGGAGTTTAGAAATGGTTTTGCTTGTTCTCTTGGAAAGAGGCGTTGGCGGTATGTATATTAAAAGATTATGATACCCCTTGGGATGCTTGTAATAGTTGCAATAGATGAAATAAAATATGGATTGAGTCTGACATTTGCTGTCATTTATTACAGGGTTGAAAGAACAGAACCCCTATGTTTATCATACAATCAGTCATAAAGGGTTGGAGAAACCGAACAAAAGAGAACCAAGAAGAGAATGGTATGATCCGCAACATAAACGCCTGTATACCCAAATGCACTTAACTGAACTTGCTATAGACAACAGCAATAATAAGAAGAACAAGAACCGTAATGATTGCAATGGTGATTACCCGATTGGTAGCCATCCTGCGGGATTCATGTCAATATGTTACTTTCAAATAGGGGTTCTTCAGCATGGGTGTAAGTACCTACGGGCCATCCCCCTCAGCGTTTTCACAGATCTATCCACATAACCTTCACTCTCCAGTATGCCAGCTCTAGTATGCTCGATAGTCTCTCGCTGCTGGTGAAGATCAGCGAGCGTATTTCTCCCGATATCTTCGGTGTCCAGAGCTGTTCGACGACTGTCTTGTAATCTGGCTGAACTCCGGGTCAAACGCTCCGTCCCGGACAAAAGTTGCTGTCTCTGCTCAAGGTGTTGGTCGTTTACGTTCGAAGGTTCGTCCGTGTACCGGTCACCGAAGAGCGCTCTGCGATCGTCCGAGAGGGATTTGAGCTTTCGTTTCAATTCGTCGAAGTCGGAGGAGAAGTTACGGAAGCGGACATTGACTTTTGAGCGCGAAGCCGATGGGATGTTTTGCTTCTCTATGCGCATTTGATCGAGCTATATACAGTTAGGTCAGAGGATTCCACGGGAATCAAGCGCGGGAGTGAGAGGGTGTACAAGTTCGGTAGCCTCCTCCAAAGCTCTCTCTGCTTGTCGGATTGCGGCCTTCCGCTGCTCTCCCGTCGCCTCCGATATTTGATCAAGCTTCTGGTTAAGATCCGCCTGGACGAGCTTCAGCTCAGCTTCGTAGCTACCGAATAGCTCGGAGCCAGCGTCCGTATCCAGTGGGTTCGCCATTCTCGCTCTTAAGTAGTTCTGGAAAGATGGAAGATATCTGCGATCCGGGTAAAGTAGGACTGGATAGGTGGGTTATCCGTGAAGTCCGCCGCGGTTGACCAGTTCTGAAAGTTGCCGCCTGGAGATGACTATCTTTCGTAATCGAACGGTTTTGTGGCAAATGCGATCAATCCTTGAGCTTGAGATATATGGCTGTTTTTAGAATAACGAGGGAATCTAGAAAGAGTAAGTGAAAGAAGTCGTTGATGATGAGATGATCTGGAATTGTAGAGTCGAATGATCACTTGTCTCTGTTGAGAATCTGGGGAAGATGAGGTTCCCGACGATCCACGTGATGTGCTGATTGTGATCAACTTCTCCAAGACAAGAACCCGAGAGAACTTGACATATACAGCAATGTGCTCTATTGTCTATGCATTCTTCTTGTTTCTCTCTCTATTCTGACTGCTGTGTTTGCTGCGAAGAGCCAAGCACAACATAGCTTGGTTATTGAATGACTACGATATCCCCTTTCCCATTCGTCTGCCTCAACTCGATGGCTGGTCTTTTTTTCAAGAAGGAACTATGCTTTGCCATAGTTCCCCTGCTCCTGCTTTGCCGTATTCGTTCTACTTCTAAGAGTATGGGAGGTGTCTCTTTCGATCTTAAAACTATCTAGCCATACTGGTATCATATTTTCTTCCTGATATATCTTCTATATCAGGCGTATATCTTATCTTGAAATCTCACGCTCGTTACCAATCAATAGAACAAGACTTGTCGCCGTTGCCGCATTCACTTTTTTTCCCCCTATCGTTCCTTTCATATTTATATAATACTTGATGTCTGAATGCTCTTTCGTCCCTCCCAAGAGGATTGCCATTGTGGGAACTAGCTGCTCTGGCCTCAGCGCACTGTGGGCTTTGCGACAGACCGAGCATGACGTTCATATATTCGAAGCGTCCAATAAAATGGGTGGCCCTGCAGGCAGTACCAATATTCGGAAGCTGGCTTCCATAATTGCTATGGACACCCGCGTTTCTACATTTAATGCGATGGCATCTCGTTAGTAACCACCACTATTACTTTGAGCCTTTTTTTTGCGCGGGAGACTTATCTAGTATAGCAAATCTACTCGCTTTCCTCAATGAGATAAACGTACCCACCAAGTCTATCGGATCACCGTTCGCGTTAACTCGAGACGATGGCTTTGTTGAATGGACAAGTTCATCCCTTTACGGTGTCTTTCGTCCACATCGAAATATCTTCCGAGCTGATATGTGGACGATGCTTTTGGATGCTTTCCGATTCTACTATTTCGCCCCCGATGAGTTGAGACCCCGTGCGGAAAACGCGGAAAACGAGCCAGAGGAAACCATCGGACAATACTTGAATCGCAACAAATATACCCTCAGTTTTTGTGAAAACTGCCTCTTTCCGATGATTGCTTCGCTTTGGAATTTTTGTTCCGAGGTATCCCCTAAGGATATGCCGGCTCATTCTATAATTCGTCTTGTACGACAGCATTGTCTTCTTGATTTTCTGGGTCCCAGAAACCAATGGTTGACGATAGACGGAAGCGTAAGGCAAATCGCAGATGCTGTGCTGGAGAATTTCCCTACAAATCGAATACATTACAACGCTGAAGTTACAGCTGTAACACCTTATGCAGGCGCTGTCAGGCTCCAGGTGAACGGGCATACTAAAATATTTGACCATGTCATCCTTGCCGTTCATGGGGATAAGGCCCGGAATATGTGGATTTCCGGGGAAGCTATGGACACAAGATTCTTGAGTGCTTACAAGTCGAGGCTGGCATCTGCGGTTGTGCACTCTGATACCAGGGTAAGTTATCCCCATAAAAGTTCATTTCTATCTGGCTCTTATCTTTCTCTGTTTCTCCCTTTCCCTCTAATTACCAGTTCCTTCCCCCCACGGTTCTTTTTACCATTTATTTCCTTTACCCTAGGTCTTTGGGCCGAATTATTTTGCGCAGATTGCAGTGTCCCTTCCATTTTTTTCTATTACCCTGTCAACTGACCGCTAGCCTAGTTCATGCCGAGGGATAGGAATGCATGGGCGGCTTCAACGTATACTTCATTGTCTGCCGATGATTCACCGGCAGTACCGAATTTCGTGGCCAGTGTTACATACTGGATGAACGAACTTCAAGGAATCTCAGAAGCGCGCCATGGTCCTATTCTGATGACTATAAACCCTTACTTCCCTCCGAACTTCATGCTCACGTACTATGCATGTGACTTCCTCCAACCCGTTTATAACGCCACCACATTAGCAGGCCAAAGGAACCAGCCAGACATACAAACTCCGCCGCAAATGAGCTACTGTGGCCTTTGGACTAGTCATGGATACAGCGAAGACGGAGTCACAGCAGGGCTAGAAGTTGTTAGGAACCGCCTGGATGTGGCACTTCCCTTTCCGTTGAGATTTCCTTTGAGGGAACCTATACCGGCCTTAACGAGGTGGGATAAAGTCGCGAGGGTAATACTGCGGATGCTCCATGTTTTTGTGCGACTTTTCAGGTTGTTGCTGTACATCCTTGGTCGTATTGGGATTGTGGAGAGGAGGCCAAAAGAGGCGTAATCGTAGCATGTCTCATTCCTGACGCCATGTTTTCGTACTACGGTAGACGATACTAACTCATAACTCGGAAGAAACGAGAGTGAACGAGGTGCAAGTTATTCAAGTATGCGATATCATTCTTGCAAAGTAATTATTGGTCTTTTTAAAGGAATTAATTAGACGGCAGTCTTTCGAGATAGAGTTAACAGAATTAATATTTTCCCATTCGTTTTAAAAACCATTGCACGATTAGATAGACATACAACACCCCGATATTCTCCCATTCCGTTATTTGTAATGTTACATCAGCTCAAGAGATGAAATTCGTACTATCATTAGCCACGATATTCGCGCTCCTTCCCGCATCAATGAATAGATCCTCACATTCTGCCACATCCACCTCCTCAATACCGCCGGGCCGTCCATTCACGCGGGCAAGAATACTCGCCGGAGCCAACAATTGCAGCGCATACCGCAAGCTAACCTTACTACCATGTTCTGAAACTTTTTCTAGAGCTGGTTCTGTGATGTTTAGGCCTTCGGTCTTTGCGCGTAGGCGGACGATGGTCTTGATCTCGTCTGGGTTGTATGGATGGGTGGGGACGATGAGGAGGCGGGCAAGGAGGTCGGATGGCATGCCGTGAGCGGCGGTAAGGTCACCAGTACCGCGGATGACGGTTTTGCCGCGGTTAGAGGCGAGGATTACGATTGGGGAGATGGAGGATTCGAGGGCGCGGTTGAGGTAGGTGAAGCATTCGATGTCGAGCATGTGGACCTGCGAAGGGGGAGTTTGTTAGATAAGTTTGGGTGGAAAGTAGGTAGTAAAGAGGGCATACTTCGTCAATGAAGAGGACGCCGGGGACGAGTTCGGCGACACCTTGGTCAATGTATCGGTTTACTACTTTGTTAATCTCCTGGCGTAGCTTGTCTGTGATCTCTGTCTTCTTTGGCTTCATGAGCTGTCCCATCATGCTCATCACATCTTGGCCGCCTTGCGGTCTCGCGTTTGCTGTGTCGAGGTCATGCAGGGTGACGTCTTGAACGATCTCTTTCTTCTTGTGAACATCGCCTTTGGGGACAGGGACATATTCCTCAGCTTCGAGATCGAATTCAGTGGCGTATGCATCTGATCTACCAACGCGCTTGCATGCTCCGGTGTTGGCTTCGATATAGATGACGTCCCCGATAGTGACCTTCTCTTTTTGGATTGCCTCGTAAATGCTAGGGTCTAATCGGAGCTTCTTCGTTCCTCTGTAGGATTTGAGGCCGATGAGCAGATGGCTTATTGTGCGCCCATAGCCACCCAATGGATTCTCAGCTTCCTCGGGGGTAAGCTCTGTGACTTCGCCTTCGTAAACCTCTTTCGTCTCGCGTACTCGTAGGCCTATCGCACACAGTTAGGATCGCAGGTCCCCGGAATGCGACACGAGGAAAACAATGGGTTGCCCATACCGATAGCTCTCCGGAAATTCTCCATGAGAGCTTCTGTTTTCTTCACCTCCGTCGAATATACCTCGCTACCCACAATCGGGCAGAACGGGACCTTGGTTCCCAGCTCTTGCGACACAGCCAATGCCAAAGCAGTCTTTCCCGTTCCCGGCCCACCAGCTAAGAGGACCGCCCTTCCAGCCATCTTCTTTGCCCTTATCAGATCCACGACGACACCGCAAGCCTGAATAGAGAAGGAGAGTCAGCTGAAAGCGCATCAAGACATTCAAGACGGAACTCCACATGGAAGCTCGACGTACCTCTCTCGCAGCTGTTTGGCCAACAAAGCCATTGCTGGCATTTTCGGCAGTACCGTCTGGTCGCAACCCCAGGCCCTTGATATGAGTATGCGCGGCGGTCCTGTTCTCACGGGTGTTCCCTTTGACTTCACTGATCTGAACCATCTTGGGATAATTTCTTTTGGTAGAAACAAGATGGGAGAACAGGAGGTTGGGGGATTTATAACTAGGATAGAAAAGAAAAGAATCAAATGAAGCTCATTCGGGGTCGTTGGTGTAGTACTTCGTAAATTCTCGGATCTTGTTCATGTGCTCGATTATGCGTTAGTTCTCTCGGACTAGATAGTCCCTTCTCGATTGTTTTCTTCCAAGGTTTGTTTGGTGATCGTGTCACGTGATTTGACAAGAGTGGTGTCGACCTCCATCTTCTATTTCGATTGTCTTCTTATTCACGCTGAGCAGTTTTGGCTCTCGTCGTCTATACGCTCCCATCTTTTTATCCAGCACTTCATTGGTGCAGTTTACAACGTAAGGACTGCATTGTGCTGGCATATGACAGCCTAACAACTATCCATAGGGTTGAAGGGCCCTCCTGGCTACTTGCTCTCTTCCCTTGATTCTTGGACTATTGTCTACTTTAAGATATACCGTTCTAATTAGACATGGAGACCCTATTTCCTACAGATAAACAGCCGATTTAACTCAGAATATTCCGCCGCCGAGTCTCGGTTTTTCTTTTTTTTTCTTTTCTTTTCTTTTCTTGATAATTTTGCTTGCGTTCTCGATGATATCTCGGGTTCAGAATACAGCTCAGATGATCTCGCACTAGTTACTAAGCATCAACTTCTTGAGATCAGCTCAGATTAATCTTTTTCATATTTCATTTCCTAATCAACCCTCTCACCAACTCACTAGCCAGCCCTTAATCAACCCCCCAATTCCCCCCCCCAACCCACCCCCTAATTTACCCCTAATCCGTTCCCTATTTCTATTCCAATTCCATTCATCTTTCTCTTCGGCCTACTGCTGATCAGGAAGGGCCCCCCCAGAGGGGGTTGGGTGAAGGGGGTCATGCTAAATCTCTCTTCACCGTCGTCTCCTTCCTCTCGTGATCTAGGGCCCCCGGTTCGGGTTGCCCGAGCTTCCACTCCTTTCCACACTTTTCACCTCCCGAACCGAACCTAGAATACCAAACGACCTGATGGCCCGGATAGGACAGAGCGCGAGTTTACAGACTTTTTCAAACGATATCCCATATACTTTCTGAAAGTCTTCCTTGTACTTTGGGGCATATAGTGGTCCATCCTTCTCAACTTCCTGGATGGCGACAACGTCACGTTATTGGTGATCCTGCTCCTGGTTTGTAGGAGTAGGTTTTGATGGGTGGTCAGTCGCTCTGCTATAATCCCTCTGCGACAACTCCCCAGACCGGTTTCTAGAGGCGCAATCCTGTTTTCTAGGAACGACATTTCGGCTTCTAGGGTTGAAAGTCTGGTGAAAGTGTCTGTTGGAGTCTTGTCAGGTTTGGTATCGGAATCAAGATCTCCTATCCTCTTGTACTGATGGAACCCGTGCTCCATCCCCTGGAATTCGTCTTGTAGCCTCTCCTCCATCTCGTTGCTGATCGTGGTGCGCAGTTTGTCCGTAAAGGTCTCTCTCCCGTCCTGCTTCTGACTTCGAACGTTCAAATTCTTTTGGTTCTCGCCCGCATTTCCTCATGGTGTTTGGTGATCTCCATGGGTTCTCAGTTTTGTCTTAATCGGCCCGGTGCGTCAAGCTCCCCGCGAAAGTTTACCTTGTAGCATATCTGGGCGAACGAGTAGTGGGATTCGACCTTTCAATTAGCTGACCTCAAAAAAAGGGGGAATGAAAGCATTACTCCATTGCCGCCTTGGACCTCCGAGAGTAAAGCTCAAAGATTCCTCTTTCAGTCACAAAGAAAGGCAAGAGAAATAGGGATGCAGGCTGCACTATCGAGGAATTGCTGGGGTCGCAATAAGGGAAACCAATGCATATTCTTTGCCTGGTTGCTTCATGTAGAAATCTGCATACCGATAACGAAGGGGCAAATGGCCTAGCGGTTGGGAGAATGATATAATGCCGTATGCGGTAGCGGCTAGTTGCAAGGGCTTGATGTAGACGTCTCGTTGAGCTTCAGGATCGCCTAACGTGGATATGCAAAAACTGAAAATCGTCAAAGCTTGACCCATACCACCTCTAGAATTTACAAGTTCAGAATACCTGGAGAAAGGGACAGTTAATGAGCCGAAAGGAGCCCATTTTCCGTCGGCTAAGCGCATTAGAACAGTTATGGACCACTGAGCGGAAATGAAAAGCTCTCCAGCAGAAAAGCTGAATTTTAGAAGTTCTCATGGCTGCTTCTGCTATCGCAGGGCTGCCAAGGGGGGTGGGGTCCTTCATTATGGTCAGATTGCCTGGGTGATGTAAAGGTTTCTGGCGCCATCAAGGTGCCAGGAAGGAGCTCTTAGTTTGACCACCCAAAAGCTCTGACTCTACATTGACTCTCAATTCACCCTACGCGCATGTACATAGTATCATAGGCAGTGCAGGAACCGCCACACTGCAGACTCACTCGTCCGGCCAGTAGACCAACGAACTTCAGGATCCTTATCGCAGGGCTGAGTTCTTAGGGATGAGAAATTGCTTTGATTCTTTATCTGGCTGCAAGCCCGATTCCAAAAGGATGTTAATGCGTAAGCTAGTTCTTCGTGCCCGAAGCCGATGCGGAAGAGCAAGCCAACCCGTGGAACTGCAAGTAGTCAAAGGAATTCAACAAATAGAGTGAAATGCCGGAATACCTCAAGCTGCGTTTGTCCGTTGCAGTCTTTCCACGGAGATTTGCAGGAATATTTTCTGCCACGTGCTGCGTAAGGTGGATTATAGCCTTGAACAAAGAAATTTTGATCTTGCTCACAACGTTGGGTCTACCCTAGTAACCACGGGAGAGCCAAATTATCTTTGACTATTGATACTAAGGGAAAGCATCTCATATTGATTTTACACATGGACTCCAGCAGGTTGTAAAAGTGGGTGGGTGAAGTGGAAAACATGGGGCGGGAAGCACCAACCTAGACCACAGCGAATTACTTTCCCGCAGTAGCGGAGGCTGGTTGTCCAGGCGGATGACGGCAGCTTTTACAACGGGAAGAAGCATCGGGCTAGAAGCTCCTGGCGACATAAGCCCCAAAGCGACACATTTTGAGATTCCCGTCCCTAGTCATGTTTCAGTACCGGTTTTTTGTCTCAAAGAGCAATCCGCCCAAGAGTACCGAGATTCTTACAACAGCAAAAGAAACAAAGCGAGGAAGAACCCGAACCAGAGGGGCTTCACCAAAGGAAGGACTGCCAGAGGTGCCATGAAGGATAGCCTTTACCAGGTGGCTTTATGCAGTAATCCGCACACCGACAAAGAAAAGAAAACTGTCTCAGTAATGAAGTCGCTTGCAGCTGGATCTATGACCTGCTATATAGAAGATCGATGCAAACGTCTTGTTGGACTTTGACTTAGATCTCAAAAAAATCATAACACCGCGAAATAACGAAATTACCTGTGTACGATTTCCAGAAGCAGAAAGCCCAAGCCATCGCTATGGCAACGCAGGTCCTCTCCGCAGGGTCTCCTGAAGAGAACAAGGCAAGTGCTGTTTTTGTCTTATAAGTAAGCTATTTCGAATGATGAATGCTGATACTCAATAGCACACATTTTCCTATGTTCGAGAAGGACTCAACGCGCCCGACCAAGCCTCACCGACCGACTGGATAGTGGATAAGATGCAAATGGCTGGGGACATAACAGTACAACCAGAGAAAAAAAGGGTTGGGAACCAAGAAGGTTTCAGGCTTTCGGACCTGAAAAGGGAGATGAATGAGCTGAAAACCCAACTTCAAAACGAACTGAGGGAAGAATTCCGCGCGGAGGTAGGTTGTTCCCGTTCTGACGTTAAGAGAACCTTGCTAACTTAACAAGGTTTCCTCCTTGCAAGAAGGAAACCTCTCCTTGCAAGGAAGGGTTTCCACCCTGGAAATTCCCCACAGGAGCCTCCGTAGGAGGGTGCTAGAAGACCGGCGCATCGAATTCCGGCCGGGCCTCGGTCGCGAGGACCGAGAAGGCGCGATCGTCAGTAAAGGAAACGAGGTCGCCCATGGCGGCGATATCCTTGGCGATATAGCTGCCATCCAGCAAGCGGAGGAAGAAAAATCGACACACCTCGTCGAATACGATATGGATTTTCTAAATGTGTATAAGATACCTTTTAAGGAGGCATGCGGAAAACTCTCCCCATCTCAGCCCAAGTTAATTCGCACTTTCGACATCCTAGCTTCCGTCTTTGAGCTCAAGTCTTGGGAGACATCGGATCGGAACGAGGCGAAAAGAGCCATTGAAGAGAAGGCGATGGTAATTGTCAACGCTGTTCGCGCTGCTCGCAACTCTGACAAAATGGACCAGCTGTCCTCGCGCCTCGAAGAGGATGGTGACCTGGAGGAAACGTACTCCGCGATTGTTGGGCGGTTCGATAACCCGGTTGAGGATAAGGTCGGGAAAGAAAGTGGCAGTTAGGGCTAGGAAAACTCAAATTTGCTGGTTGTTGTTCGTGTCAGAGGTGCAACTGAGTGTTAGATTGACTAGCTAGTGGCACTGAGAACTAATTACATGGGTGATCTGTGGGTCACGTGGTCTACTGAGGATTAGGTAATCTGACAGTTCGAAAGGTCCACGCGGTTGGACGATCTTGTCATTCAGCACTTTATGTATTTCATTGGCTATGTACGGAGCAAAATTCATTGTGATTCTCTCTTTCTTCTGTCAGGTCCTTCTGAGGCATTCAATAATCAGACATGGCGAGTTTTACAGGGTCTTGTCGGCCTCGATGCTGTGCAAAAATCAGTGCAAAGTATGATCATTTTCCTTTATTCTCCTTCAGAAACTACAGGAGATAAAACCACGGCAAATTCCCCTAAATCGGTTATTCGTGAGACAGCCTGGCACTGGTAAAACCACTGGTGTGTGTGGCGGTAAGGAAGGATTTTAGTACACGACATGGGCCCAGGTCTATCATGACGGTTCCGATTTGGGTGTGCGTGTCACCTCGATAACTTCGATCCATCTCAGGTCAAGCAGGCGCCCAAGCTGGAAAAACGATCTAGCGGGGCCTCTCATGCTGGAAGGAGCCTTAACACGCCCGACTTTGGCAACACTGACAAGATAGATCTCTGTTTCGCCACAGCTAAAACGAATTACGAAACCAGGCAATCCAAGAAACCACCCTGTGAACAATCCGACCATGATGAGCTGACACTGGAGGATTTTTGACCCAGGGCTCAAACACAAAGATATAGAATGCCATGCTTTACTCACGGGGGAGCTGAGCTGTGAGATTATTGAGAATTGCCCGTTACCAGAAATACTATCGCCTACCTTGGGGAAGAAAAAAAAAAAAAAAAAAAAACCCCATGAATTCACAAGCACTCATCCATACCCATTTCGTCTTCTAAGGGTTCTCAGGTGAGTATGAAAGAGGAGCCGTATAATATGTCTATATCCGCTGACCGTTTTCTTTAGATAGAAAGGGGCGAGTAAAACGATGGCGGCACATACCATTGGCAAAATATATGGGAGTCCCGCCCCCGCCTGGTGTGGAGTGCAATGATACGGCTTTCCCGGCCAGTTTGTGGGCTACTCTGACCCGAGCCAACGAGATCAACTTCAAAGGGCTCCTGGCAAGGTTCTCTATATCAACGAAGCACACAATCTGAACCATACATGACATGATTGAGCAATGTCAGCATCAGGTTCTCGAATGTTGCACAGGCTATCACTCATATTTATAAGAAGCACTTTCCCTCCTGCAAGGCCTCTTATGATGAAGCGGGTTCCACTATCACTATCATCGCCTCTTTCTTCAATAAGCAGAAGAAGGCCGAGCTTTCACGAACACAGCGTGCAGAAAGGATCAGCACAAGAAGCGAAATGAAGCAGAGGGAAGCTAGCGCAAAGTCTAGCGAATGATCCACACTCTGATTTGTAAAGGTCAAGCAGCCCAGGTAACGATAATGGGAATGAAACTCACTTTAGTCAAGGCAACAGCAGTAATTTGAATAATCTGCTCCATCAATCCTGGAAGGAAGCAAGGGCAAAATGCTCAAGAAAGGCCAGGATTTCGACAATGTTTGGGGTTCGGTATCCACCCTGTTTCAAGATAAAGAAGTCGGCGAGCGACGGTATGTCAAACAGTGGCCGGGAGACGAATAATCCGACTCAATGATCTCAACAGCCATACATGTTCTCATGATCTCGGCGTCAGTGATGAAGTCTAAATCCATCTATAGCCCGACATGGTGAGATAGACGAGCAACACTACAGCCCACTGGTTGCCCAGGGGAGAAAAATCCGTGCTTGAATCCGGCGAGCGGCAATGAGGCCAGTGGGCAGCGACAGGGAGAGAGTGTGTTTACGCACTCTAGAAAATGAAAAGGTAGAGGTCGAAGAATAGCAAAAGATAGAAGAAAAACCAGAGAAAGTTAAAAGAGATTGAAGACTGTTTCCTCAGATTTTGATGGATCAAGCAAGTCGAAAGCTACCAAAATGCTGGAGCATTCCCTATCCCCTCAGCTGGTGATTCTGCATTTTTAGTTTCATATCGTAGTTCGTTCAACTAGTCAACTGATATACGCGTTCTCATTGATCAATATTGCTTAGTAATTGTAAGAAGATGAAAATATGAATCTAAGTCAATGAGATTGTAGTATAAAATTTAGTCATTCATTCTGAAATATTTAAAAATCTATTATTAAGAGCTGATCGAGTCAGTATAAAACTTCTTTCAGCACTCTCTTTTCAAGCATAGAATCATCTTACATGAAAAACAACTCAAATTAAATCGTTCAGTAACAATAAAAATGATCAATCTCATTAGCTTATGCTTTTTTTTATATCGACATCACATACAAATCGCTGATTTCTCGTAATAAACTCAATTATAACTGAGAGTTTGATTCAATCGTTGTGAAAACAGTTTCTCATATAAAAAATCATCAAAATTGAAAAGATCTTGATACAGTTTCTCTCAAAAGTTCAATTGCGTAAACAATTGATGCTTAAAGATCTCTTGCTGCTGTCAGTATATATATTGAAAATGATAAACATTGACTATGACAGCGTTCAGTAATCAGAATAAAATAAAAAATCAGTTTTTATAAGTAATATAATAAATCTCGTAATTAGCTCGAAGCTGATTTGTTTCATTCATCTTTCTCATATTGTAATTGTAATCGTTTATATGAATAAAAATTTTCAATTTCTTGATCACATTTTCGTCAAACGTTTTTCATATTATATTCTCATTCGTAAAGATTTTCGACGATCGTTTTCGCTTTCGTTCAATAGTGAATTTGACAGAATGAATGATGATTAATGTTAATATTAAATTATTATCTTGTTAAATCAGACAAAGAATTTTGTTAATTGCTTTTTCACATATAGTATCTCATTTAAAACGAGCGTGATTTTTCATCTTTTGAAAAAAAATAAAAATATTTTTGAATGAAGCTCTAATAATCTCACACGCTTTTATTTCTTTCTTTTGTAATGCTTTAAATAAACGAATTGAGATGAAATAATTATTCATATATATAAAAAAAAGAACGAGAAATTGATAGCTAATAAAAGCTTCAAGCGAGAATTTAAATTCGATAATAAATTCGACTTGATTTTAAATAAGAACTTGATGATTCGTTTCTTTCGTAATAAAGATTTTCGTAATAAAGATTTTTTTCATAATAAAAGTTTTCTTCGTAATATTTTTCAGAATTTTTATATTGAGAGATCTTGAAAATGTCTGAGCGAGTCGTAATAAAAAGTTTAGTAAGAGATTTAATGAATAATCGAAAAAAATCAGTTTTTCATTCAAATAAAATAAAATTAGCAAGAAAAGAAATCAAATTGTTAGAGAATTTTGAAAGTTGCTTAGTCAGATTCATGATCATAGATTCAGTAAATGTCAGATTCAAGTATTTAAACATTTTCATCATATTTTTCTGACAACTGAATCAGAAAAATAATCAGATATAGTCGTGTTTTGCTAGTTCAAACATTTTATAATTCTGTTTAATTAACTTGTTAGACATTTTGTATGTGTGTGAGAAACATTTAAAAAATCTGATTATTATCTCGTCAATTGAAATTTTTGAATCAAAAATATAATATTTTTGCGAATTTCTTTTGAAATTGCTGATCAACGATTTTATTTTATATTATCATTTCTTCTCGTCTCTAGAAACTGAACTTAAAATGAATAAATGAAAAAATTGTTTAAGTTGCTGAAATCTAATCAAAGACATATATAATTGAATTAAATGAATGAGACTTTTCGTGAGTTTCTTTTGTCAGTAAAGCTCGATTTTTTTGAACTCATGAACTCTCATATAAATTAGAATTTTTAAGAAAACTCTAATCTTTCTAGCATTGATATTTTTTCATGATTTTTTTTTCTCGTTTTTTGTAATGCGTTTTCGCGCTCATTGCGTAATTATATCAGTAAAATCTCGCATTTTACATAAGACATTTCATGAGATTTTATCTCATTTCATGTATGACATAATCATTACATTTCATTTGATTTGTATATAATATTATTATTTTAATTTTTCTTTTTAAAAAATCAGCGATGAGTTTATAATTACACAATTCATATTTTTTTTAACATTAATTCGCGCATTTCATGCTTTCATAATTTAATATCTTGCGCTTAACGCATTTTTGAGTTTAATTCATTGTTTTCGTTATATTTATTAAATTTATTCTCACAATTCTCATCGTTCTCAAAAGAGAGACGATTCGTTAGATTAAAAATTAGTATTGTTATTTAAAATTTTTCAATTTATTTAAATTCGAAAATGTTCGCACGAGACACGAATAACTCAATTAAAAAAAACACATTTCACGATTTTAAATTTATACAAAGAGCACATTTTGCAAATTAGTTAAAAAACATTAAGAAGTCTTACGCTAAAAAGCAAAAAGATATTGAGAATTTTTTAAATACGAAAATAAAACGCGCTTTAAAAGCGAAAAAGACTTACGTAACTCATTATAAAAAACTAGAGAATTTTCGTTTTTTTAAAATTGAAACTCAGACATTAGAAAAAAGATTTTGTCAATCTTGTACTAAAAATACTTCTCAGACAATTAAAAATAAACGAACTTAAATTTAAAATAATTATGAGTTATGAGTCGCGACATTTTTTTTCAAAGAGACAAATTTCACGTGATTTTTAAATTTAAGTCACGCACTTAACAATTAACGCAAGTGACACAAGAAATTTAATAATTTTAATATGAGTAAGACTCTCATCAGAAAAACAAACAAGTTATTTCGAGCAAAAAACTTGAGCGAATGAAAAAAATTTGTGACTCAATTTAATGCTTTTCATTATTATCAATGTTAAGAAGCTATCTTAAGATTATTTGAAAGATCAGATTTTTAAACAGAGAATACTGAGTTTGCTAGAAATTTCATGTACTGATAAGAAAACAATGTATAAGATAGATTTTGTGTAATGCAAAAGCTGAATGCTGTCTTTCAGAAACAAGAAAAACAGCATGTTCAAGTACTCAAGATTTTTCTAAGAATGAGATCATTGTGTTACATTAATCGAGAATCGAGAGACTGTCTAGAATTCTAGAATTCTTGATAAAAATGTTCTTTTCTATTCATGATTTCTGAAAGTATGATTCAGAAGTCTTATCAGATATTCTGATTGTAAAGAGTAAAGAAATTTCTAACATTGTTCTCTCTTTAGTAAAATCGTAAACGATGCTTGAAATAAAGAGTAGTAAAAAAAGAGAAGTAGAGCTATAAGCGCGAAGAGAAAAATTTCTCGCATTCAGAATGTTAAGAAGCTATTTTGAGATTATCTGAAAGATCAGATTTCTAGACAGAGAATACTGAGTTTGCTAAAAATTTCATGTACTGATGAAAAAACAATGTATAAAATAGATTTTGTGTAATGCAAAAGCTGAATGCTGTCTTTCAGAAATAAAAGAAATAGCATGTTCAAGTACTCAAGATTTTTTTAAGAATGAGATCATTGTGTTACATTAATCGAGAATCAAGAGACTGTCTAGAATTTTAAAATTCTTGATAAAAATGTTCTTTTTTATTCATGATTTCTGAAAGTATGAATCAAAAGTCTTATCAGATATTCTAATTGTAAAGAGTAGAGAAATTTCTAACATTGTTCTCTTTTCAGTAAAATCGTAAACGATGCTTGAAATAAAAAGTAATAGAAAAAGAAAAGTAAAGCTATAAGCGCGAAGAGAAAGATTTCTCGAAAGTCAAAAAATTGAAAGTGCGAAAAGCATTTCGCGCTAAAAAATATAATTGTTTGATTTTGTTTTGATTCTTAAAAACAATAACAAGAACACAAAATTTTTTTTTTTAATTTAAAATTGCTTCGAAGAAGAGTAATTTGATCTTGTTCTAAAAAAGAAATGTTTCAAAGTTCTAAACAATGTCAAGCTCAGAAAGTGAGACATGACTGATTTTTGTGAAGAGACGATCTTGTGTTCGTTGTTTGTTATATATAACAAATGAAAAGAAAATGATTGTTAAGCAAATGAATTCAGTTTATCTTTGTAAATGAAAGCAAGACGAGCGTTGTTGATACTGTAAAAATTAAAATAAGAGTTGTTACTATGTAAGTGTTAAGTTCTCAGATTGAGAGATGAAAACTAAAAAAGATTAAATATTTCAAGAATTGAGTCATTTTATTCAACGAATCGCTGAATTGTTAAGCGCGTTGCGAAAGAAAAAAAATTCTGAAATGCAAGAAATGATTCGTGAAAATTTGCACGAGACGCATAACAAACTTTATGATACTTGAGATGAATATTCTCGTTGACATTAAGAAAATAAAAAATCTCGTGAATTTGTCAAGAAAACTTTTCAGAAAAATAAAGAGAAGAGAAATTTCAAGCATGTGAAAAAGAAGTCAGTGATTGTAAACAAAAATTCTAGAATTAAAACAGCAAGTCAATTTCACGAAATTTTCGAAAATGAAAATTCAAGCGCTGAAGATGATAACGACATGAAAACACGAGATGATAATCATGTTAAGATTTCGCAAATTTTTGTGTCAAGAAATGAGACTGAAGAAAGTTACAAGAAAAATAATATTCGAGCTATTCTAAGTGCTGAATTTAAGAAAATTATTGAGAAAATGTTTCAAGAAAATGAGTTTCTGAACAGCATGAGAAGCTTGTTGATAAACAATCAAGAAACGAAAATGTGTCATCAGAAATTGAAACGAGCATTTCGCGAGAGAATGATAAAAATGCTAGAAAATATTAATCAAGCAATGCAAAAAAGCAATGCGTTAATCAAACGAAATAATGAGACATTGCTTGAAATTAAGCAAGTCATGATAAGTGTACGAGAGACGATGAAAAACGTGAGTGAAAAGATCAATGATATGATCAAATGTTAAGAAAAAATGAAATGATTTATCAAGAAATCGAATGTCACACTTAGTTGTTTGTTGAAAAACTCGATTGCTTAGCAAAAACGCGAGAAAATAAGTAATTATTAAAAAAAATGTTAAAAAAGAATGACAGTTAATAGAGATTCTAGAAAGTTTTTCTCGTTGCTAAAAGTGACATTATTGTTACGATAATTGCTTTGCGAAGAAAAATTGCGCTTGAGACGTTGATAGATCTTTTTCAAGAATATGAAAAAAAATTTGATCATATTCTCGAGACTGTTGCTAAATTTTCTCAAAAAGAAAAGAAAAATACTCAGAAAAAAAGAAAGAAAGCGATGAAATTTAGAATTTCTCGAAAGAAAAAATCAGAAAAGAAATTTTTAACGTTTTCTGTAATGTCTGAGAGAAATCTTGATACTCGAAAGTCGATTTGACTGACTTTAAAGATCGAAACGATTTCAACAGAAACTTTTAAGAAAAAAAAAGTGAAAAAATTTAAAAATGAAAGTAATTCTTGTTCATCAAGCAATTCTGAGAGAGAGAATTCTAAGAAACGTGAGAGAAAAAACAAAGATTTCATTTCAAGCAAACGTTTGAAATTCGTTAATGAAAAAATGATTGTGAAAAAGTGAAGTTTTTCTCGAAATGAGTCTTTTGATTTGTAAGAGTATACTCAGAAAAGTTTTGTTAATTATGAATGAAATGAAAAGTATGTCTAGATACATTTTTTAAAACGTTCTCTAAAACGTCGAGTAAAAGTAATAAAAAAAAAAAATGTTAATTGTGAAATTGTTAAAACAATTTCTGAACATGAACAAGATTGTCAGCTAATTCTCAAGAGACTTTTTTAAGAAAGCAATTCTTTCATAGAACTAAGTATTGCTGTTGACGATGACATTTGCGTTAATTAACAATAACTTGAATTTCTCATTTCTGAATGTCATTAATGATATCTAAATGAGAAAATTGATTCTCGTCAAAAAAATGAGAATAGTAAGATTTCAGAAATGAAACATGAAAAACGAGATGAATTCGCATTTGAGAAAAGAGATTTAAATGATAAGCTTGTTTGTTAATAATGATAGCAATACGATGAGATTCGCGAAACTTGTTGTCAAGTTTTTTATTAAGACGAGTAATGCGAATATGTTTTAAAGAAAGCATGACGAAGTCATCAATCTGATAAGTTTTAGAAATATGTCAAGCATTGTATTGCTTGACTTGAGCTTGTTAAGCTTGTTAATATTGAGTAAAAAGATCGACTCTTTGAGCAACAATTAATTAAATACGATTCTTGATTGCTAATATCTCAGCATTAAAGAATACGAGAATATTTTCGTGTAATTGTGAGTGATAGTTATAAAAAAAATGAAACGAGAAATTTTTCATGACAGAATGCTTGAAATTATTGTATGCAAATTTGACTTGAGAAATTAAATCTGCTTAATTATCTTGACGATAATTTGTATAGCAACGAAAATAACGTTTCTCGAAAGTCAAAAAATTAAAAGTGCGAAAAGCATTTCGCGCTAAAAGATATAGTTGTTTGATTTTGTTTTGATTTTTAAAAACAATAACAAGAACACAAAATTTTTTTTCTTAATTTAAAATTGTTTCGAAAAAAAGTAATTTGATCTCATTCTAAGAAAAAAATGTTTCAAAGTTCTAAGCAATGTCAAGCTCAGAAAGTGAGACATGACTGATTTTTGTGAAAAGACAATCTTGTGTTCGTTGTCTGTTATATGTAACAAATGAAAAGAAAATGATTGCTAAGCAAATGAATTCAGTCTATCTTTATAAATGAAAGCAAGACGAGCGTTGTTGATATTATGAAAATCAAAATAAGAGTTGTTATTATGTAAGTGTTAAGTTCTCAAATTGAGAGATAAAAATTAAGAAAGATTAAATATTTCAAGAATTGAGTCATTTTATTCAACGAATCGCTGAATTGCTAAGCGCGTTGCGAAAGAAAAAGAATTCTGAAATGCAAGAAATGATTCGTGAAAATTTGCATGAGACGCATAACAAACTTTATAATGCTTGAGATGAATATTCTCGTCAATATCAAGAAAATAAGAAATTTCGTGAATCTATCAAGAAAATTTCTCAGAAAAATAAAGAGAAGAAAAATTTCAAACATGTGAAAGAGAAATCAGTGATTGCAAACGAAAATTCTAGAATTGAAATAGCAAGTCAGCTTCACGAAATTCTCGAGAATGAAAATTCAAGCGCTAAAGATAATAACGACATGAAAACACGAGATGATAATCATGTTAAGATTTCGCAAATTTTTGTGTTAAAAAGCGAGACTGAAAAAAGTTATAAGAAAAACGATACTCAAGCTATTTTAAGTGCTGAATTTAAGAAAATTGTCAAGAAAATGTTTTAAAAAAATGAGTTTCTAAACAGCATAAGAAGCTTGTTGATAAACAATCAAGAAACGAAAATGTGTTATCAGAAATCGAAACGAGCATTTCGCGAGAGAATGATAAAAATATTAGAAAGTATTAATTAAGCAATGCAAAAGAGCAATGCGTTAATTGAACGAAATAATAAGACATTGCTTGAAATTAAGCAAGTCATGATAAGTGTACGAGAGATGATAAAGAACGTAAGTGAAAAAATTAATGATATGATCAAATGTCAAGAAAAAGTGAAACGATTTATCAAGAAATCGAACGTCACATTTAATTGTTTGTTGAAAAACTTAATTGCTCAACAAAAACGCGAGAAAATAAGTAATTGTTAAGAAAGATGTCAAAAAAAAATGATAGCTAATAAAGATTCTAGAAAGTTTTTCTCATTACTAAGAGTGACATTGTCGTTGCGATGATTGCTTTGCGAAAAAAAACTGCGCTCGAAACATTAATAAATCTTTTTCAAGAATATGAAAAAAGATTTGATCATATTCTCGAGACTGTTACTGAATTTTCTCAGAAAGAAAAGAAAAATACTCAGAAAAAGAGAAAGAAAGCGATAAAATCTAGAATTTCTCGAGAGAAAAAATCAGAAAAGAAATTCTTGACATTCTTTGTAATATTTGAGAGAAGTCTCGATACTCGAAAGTCAATTTAACTAATTTTAAAGATCGAAACGATTTTAACAGAAATTTCTAAAAAAAAGAAAATGAAAAAGTTTAAAAATGAAAGTAATTCTTGTTTATCAAGCAACTCTGAGAGAAAGAATTCTAAGAAACGTGAGAGAAAAAACAAAGATTTCATTTCAAGCAAACGTTTGAAATTCGTTGATAAAAAAATGATTGTGAAAAAGTAAAATTTTTCTCGAAATAAGTCTTTTGATCTGTAAAAGTATACTCAAAAAAGTTTTGTTAATTATGAATGAAATGAAAAGTATGTCTAAATACATTTTTTAAAACATTCTTTGAAACGTCGAGTAAAAGTAATAAAAAGAAAAGAATGTTAATTGTGAAATTGTTAAAATAACTTTTGAGCATGAATAAAATTGTTAGCTAATTCTCAAGAGACTTTTTCAAGAAAGCAGTTTTTTCATAAAACTAAGTATTGCTGTTAACAATGACGTTTGCGTTAATTAACAATAGCTTAAATTTCTCATTTCTGAACGTTATCAATAATGTCTGAATGAAAAAATTGATTCTCGTTAAAGAGATAAGAATAGTAAGATTTCAGAAATGAAACATGAAAAATGAAATGAATTCGCATTTGAGAAAAGAGATTTAAACGATAAGCTTGTTTGTCAATAATGACAGCAATACGATGAGATTCGCGAAACTTGTTGTCAAGTTTTTTATTAAGACGAGTAATGCGAATATGTTTTAGAGAAAACATGACGAAGTCATCAATTTAATAAGTTTTAGAAGTATGTCAAGCATTGTATTGCTTGACTTGAGCTTGTTAAGCTTATTGATATTGAGTAAAGAGATCAACTCTTTGAACAATGATTGATTGAATATGATTCTTGATTGCTAATATCTTAGTATCAAAGAATACGAGAATATTTTCGTGTAATTGTGAGTGATAGTCGTAAAGAAAATGAAACGAAAAATCTCTCGTGACAGAATGCTTAAAATTATTGTATGCAAATTCGACTTGAGAAATTAGATTTGCTCAATTATCTTGATAATAATTTGTATAATAACGAAAATAACGTTCAATTGTTTAATTGTGAATCTCAGTAAGATTATCAATCTGAGAATGAAAAGCGATGCTTAGTTCTTTGATAATTCTTATGTAATAGTAAAGAGAAAATCAATAATTGCTAGTGAATAGAGATTCGCGATCGAAAACTATTACTTTAAAAATTTCAAAGACTAAGAAGATTTTATTGATAAGTATATCAATCAATCGAAAAGCGATAATATTGTTTTTGCATGAAAAATATTTAATCATTTTAGTATATCGATTCATAATCATTAACAGAGTATCGTAAATTTGATCTTCAATGACAGACGAAGAGAAATCAGTTATAAAATTCATGAAAATATATTGTCAGAGTTTGCTAAACATTAAAAGATTCGCAAGAGATTCATATGATTTATGTCAAGAAGTGTGAGTTCGTTGACATACATCACAAGTTTAAACATATTGCTTGACATCATTGATCATATTATGTCAGAAAAATTTACGCTAAAGTAAAGCGAGAGTTTTTTCGTGATCAAAATGATTGACAAGAAAATTATCATGATGCTTGCGAATTAATTCTTGTCTGATAATCTCATTTCGTGAAATGAAAATCGATTCTTGAAAATGAAAAAAATTTTCATCAAAACTTCAATTATTCAAGTTAATTTGTTTCTGACGCATGACTGACAAGATTTTCTCAACAAAAACGTTCTCTTGCTGAGTTTCACGAATGAAATCTGTCAAAACATGAGAAAAAAATTGATAAATCGTTTCGTTTTCAAGTTTAATTATAACTCAAAGACGTGACATGTGTTGCAAAGAAAAAGCAACGTTAGTTAAATACTTGAGAATTGACGAGTGAGAAATCAAGACATCGTTGACTGACTTAGTCAATACTTCACGATATGTCTTGAAAAGATTATCGATCAGCTTTGCTTGAACGATTTTCATATTATCAGAAATGAAAGAGAATTGAGAATTGCTTTGTTTCTGATTACATTTCACGAAAGCGTTAATCAAATCGAATTGTGAATCGTTTTCAGTGATGTAATCGAATTTACGAGAAAAAGCGTCTGTCAAATTTGACTTTCTCGAGCGATATTTAATGTAAAAATCATAAGCGAAAAGAGTTTTCAATTAACGAATTTGACGAGATTTTCGAGAGTTACGATTGAAAATTATAAAAGATTGAAGATTATAATGATCAGAGAGAACTTCAACGAGATATTGTGCTTTTGCTAGATAATGTCGTCAATGAATAAAAACATTAACTATTGTCAGCATTTCTTGATTTGAAGTATCGTAATTTTGTTAAGCATTGTCAAATTTGAATGATCAAAAAGCAACGAGATGTCATTTCGTATGAAAATTCACTTTATATGACTGAGAAAGAATGACATTTGTCGCAAACTTGAAAGCATCAGTTTTTAAGCGAATATGACGATGAGAGTCAAAATGACAAAAAAGAAAAATCATGAGAAAAACTTTTTTTAGTAAGACAAAAACATCTTGAGTCGCAAAAGAATAGTGAAAAGAATCAGACTTTTTTTCATTCTTAAAATTCTTAAATAAAGCAATTAAAGAAGCGAACATGTTGAAAAAATTGAAAATGAATTGACGATAGAAATTGACAAAGTCTAAGAAAATCTGAATATCGTGATAATTTCTCGAATCTGATCAATTTTTTATAATTTCAACTCGTTTCTTTTTCATTGAAATACTCTAAGAGCTAACTATATATCTCAAGAAATCGATAAACTTTTTGTAAAACGAACATTTAGACATTTTTGCGAACAATTTGTAATTTCGAAAACGTTGTAATATCAAGAATAGATAATGTTAATGTTTCTTCTCAAAATTGAAAAAAATTAGAATATCATTCAAATACACAATGCAACACACGTTCAGCAAATCAGTCAAAGCTTGATTAATGTAAGTTTGAAAAATAACAAATGCGTTAATCAACTCAAAGAGCATAACAACATATTCGAAATGTTCATATCTGATGCGAAAAGAAATTTTTCATTCATTATCATGACGTATACGAATGCGATGATAAGCATCACGAAAATCGAGCTTAAAAAAAATCTTGATATTAGTAAGTCGATCAAGCATTTCATTAATCAAGAGAAAAGAATATCAATTCTTGACAATAACTTTGTTAAGTTCTCTGTAATCAACACAAAGTCAAAGAGTTTCATTTTGTTTTGATATGAAAAGAACAGAAGCTTTAGCTAAACTAGTTAATGATTTAATTCAATCTTTGATTAACTTGTTGTCAATATATTCTCATAAAGTAACAAGCTCATTCTGAGAAAAATTGTAAATGAGAAAATGAGACGAAATATTTTCGTTAACGAGATCGATAGCATAATTGACTAATTTCGTGCTAAATAAGATAGCGACTTCATTCTCTGAGAAAACATCAGAAAACTGATGAATCTCAAAAAGAAGACTTTCATTCTTGACGACATTTTTAAGAGCAAGAGCAAAAGATTTTTTCTGATTTTTCTTACAATCAAGTAAAAAATGATCAGATCTCTGAATGTCAATGTGAAAAAAGTCTCTGAGATAATATCAAAAATGAGAATCTCAAGAAATTTTAGAATTAACTTGAGTTAATCAGTCATAATCGAGAATAACATCGTCATCGAAAGTATCAACGACAACGAAAATGTGATTGACAGAATTGAAAACATTATTATGATCAGTGACTTTCATGTGCAATGTGTGAGAATCATATAAAATAACGATAAAATCATTAAAATATTCAATAAAATCAAGATTCTTAGAAACAGAAAGATTCATCTGATGAACGAGATTCTGAGAAATGTAATTGAGAGTAATGTCAGAATTAATCAAAGCGTTAATCACGAAGACTTGTCTCAAAGAAAAATGAAAAGAAACTTTTATGATTAATTGATTTGAGAGACGAGAAGCTCTAGCTAAATGTGCTCGAGAATTTCGTGTAATTCTGATTTTAAAAGCTTGAGAATTTTGATTAGAGTGACAATTCTTAGCATTATGTTTTTTTTTGTCACATTTCATGCAAAGCTTTTCTTATTAATGACGTTGAAACTTCTCAGCAAACATATTTTTCAAATAAAATGTAATTGAGAGATTCGAAAATCTGTCAATTTTTGAATTGTCAGAACGAGTTTGAGAAAAGTTTTCTTTGCGTTTATTGTCATTCTGAGAAATAGTATGATCAAAGTTTTTCTTATCTTTTAACGCTTTCTTTGCAAAAAGTTAAGCACGTTTGACGTTTTGCTCAATTTTTGTAACTTTTGCTCGAAAAACAATCATTGTGATAGACATGATTGAGAGTTCGTTAATTTTTTGTTAAATGAATGAGAGTAAAATCTTGATGACAGCATTTACTCGAAATCATTTCGAAAGTCTCTTAATAAATTCGTTAAGAGAGTTAAAATAGTTGAGAAAAGTGAAAACAGATTGATTTTTCTTTTGAATCGCTTCTTGAAATTGAGCAATAGAATTGTTAGTGCGAAACTCAGAATGTTTCAACTGATCTCGAAGTCAAAGTTCGAAAACTTTTCATGTTGTAAAAACATTCTGTCTTTTGACATTGTAAAAATCTTGTCAAGTACGATGAATATTCTTTTTGAAAAACATGATAATTGATTTAATACGTTTCTTAAAATTTAAATCGTTCTCAGTGTAAATGAAGACACGAGAAAATCAGTCTTTGAATTTTTTAAGATTCTTTTCATGATAATCTGATGATTTTAAGCGTTTGAAGTCAAACGAACTGATTGCAAAAAAAAATTGACTCATCTTATTAAAGACGAAAATCTTTTTTGCAAGAATTATTTTTTAATGAAATCACAATTCTCGAGTTTGCATGTGCTTAATGCGTTCTTGATTTTTTCAAAATTGTTATTTCATGACATTCATAAAAAAGATTTTGACATTGAAGAGATCGCTCGTTATTTGAAATCGAGATAGATAATCTTTTGCAAAAAAGTTTTTTTCAAAATTTTAAGAATCTTTCAGAAAATTAGTTTGTTGTGAGAACTCAGAAAATAGATTCTTAGCATCAGACAATGAAAACATTGTCTAAAAAAAAGAATTGTTTTGAACAGACAGAGTCTCTGAGACTGAGTTATCAAAGTTCAGTTATCGAGTCAAGTTTTTAACATCAAGATCAATGTCGTGATACAGCTTAGAAAAAGTAAAGTCAAAAGCTCGAGCTCTAAAAAGAGATCGTGTTTGCTTCGTATTAAGCTAAGATTCGAAAAAACGACGATGATCGTTGTTCTGAGAAGTTTCATTGTTTTTCTCTGACATCGTAAATGTTTCAGAAAGAAATAAAGAAAAAAATTTATAAAGCAATATAGTATAAACTGTCTATTAAGAGAGCATTCAGAATGTTAAGAAACTATCTTGAAATTATCTGAAAGATCAGATTTCTAGACAGAGAATACTGAGTTTGCTAGAAATTTCATGTACTGATAAGAAAACAATGTATAAGATAAATTCTATGTAATGCAAAAGCTAAATGCTGTCTCTCAGAAACAAAAAAGACAGCATGTTCAAGTACTCAAGATTTTTCTAAGAATGAGATCATTGTGTTACATTGATCGAGAATCAAGAGACTGTCTAGAATTCTAAAATTCTTGATAAAAATGTTCTCTTTTATTCATGATTTCTGAAAGTATGATTCAGAAGTCTTATCAGATATTCTGATTGTAAAGAATAAAGAAATTTCTAACAATCAATTTGCGTATTTTAATGAGTATAATTATCGCAAAGTGCTTGAAATTGCACAGCATCTTGACACTAAATTGATAATCAAGTGATAAAATTACAGTTATAATTTAATTAAACTTTTTACATAAAACGAATTTATTCTTTAATTAAAAAAGCAAGTCATGAACTTTCAACTCGCAACGCGACAAATGAAATTAAAATATTATAATGCGTGTCAATGTGACAATCAGTTCATTTTTAACTTTATTATTTATTTAAAAAATTTAAAGAAATATCTTATAATTAATTATACAGATAAACAGCGCAAGACACACATTTATGTTAAGATTTTATTAAAAATGCGCAATGAACTCGAGAAGTTTGTTAATAAATATGAGAATATGATTTATTAAAACTTTTTTTTACATTTTTTTATTGCAAAAAGCAATGTCTTAAAATGTAAACAAATCTCAAAAATCAAATGCTTATTTAATAAAGATAAATTTGAAAAAAATCATAAATTTTTTTTTAAATCTAATTGCAAGAAACACAAGCGTAAACGCATTTATAATAATCGCAAATAATATACGTTTCATAAATCAAGCTCGCATAACACGAAAGACTGTAATGCAAAAAGCGAAAAAGAAAAAAGTAAAAAAAATAAACAAAGAGATAAAAATCAGAAATTTAAAAATTTAAAAAACACATAATCGAAATGACGCTCGTTGCAATGATTTTAAGAGTGACATTTAAGTGACAAACTTTTTTTTTAGTTCTTGATTTTGATATTAATATTTTAACGAGTAAAATCATTGCTCACGCTCTCATAAATTTTAAAATTAAAAAAAACTTTGTTAATTAAACATGAATAGTTCAACATTGCTTTTCTCATACACAATTTAAAACTTGTATAATTAAGACGTTGAATGAACATATCATACACTTTTATAACATGCAAAATCTTGACGCGCGCGTCATTAACGCTTGTGAAAAAACGCGTGAACAATTTTTCAAGACTGAAAACATACGCATTCAGAAATATGATTTCATTCTTAAATTTTCTTGATTTAAGCAAGTCAATTCAGATATTAATTGAAAACGTAATAATTAAACATTTCACAAGCAAACTAAGTTAGTTAAGAAATTTCTTATTGAAATTGTCAATGTTTGTACAATTATTAATAAAGTTTTGACAAAAGCAATGATTTATTTTTTAATGATAAAATCAATCTTGCAAGAAATGCGTCTCATTGTAACAAATAACACATCTCACAATATTGACTTGACTAATTTATTGAAATACGTGAAATCATATGTCAAATTTTTCTCAAAGTTTCTGACAAATTAAATATTGATAAAAAACAACGCTAAACATGTCATTAATATTAAGTCTGACAAACAATCATTTTTTAAATCGATTTATAATCAGTCATTGAAAAAGCTTAAAAAGCTTAAAAAATATATTAAATGAGTTTTAATCAAGAATTGAATTTAACAATTTAAAAGTTTTGCAAAAACATCAGTGCTTTTTGTACTCAAAAAAAACAATGAGTTACGTTTTTGCATAAATTATAAAAACGTTAATAACATCACGATTAAGAATCGTTACTCATTTCTCTTGCTTAATAATATTTTGAATCGCTTGTTCAACTTAGTAATTTATATTAAATTTGATTTTCGTGATGCTTATTATCGCATTCGCATTAAAAAATTAAATTGTTAATTTATTGTTTTTCGCATTCGTTATGATCATTTTAAATACAAAGTCATGCTTTTCAATTTAATTAACGCGTTTGCGACATTTCAAGCATACATTAATAACGCGCTTCACGATTTTTTAAATATATGTTACGTTGTTTATCTTGATAATATTCTTATTTTTTTTTTATCAAAAACTAAGCATAAAATGCACATTCAAATCGTGTTAAAATATTTTAAACGCGTTAAACTTTTTATTAAACAAAGCAAATGCGAATTTGCAACAAACAAAGTTTTTTTTTTGAGTTACGTGATAAAACTCAAGAGCATTAAAATGAAACTTAATCAAATTAAAATCATTCTTGAATGATTTTTATTAAACAGCGCGAAAAAAGTTGTTTTCTTTTTAAAATTTGCGAATTTTTTATCGCAAATTCATCGAGAATTATTTTAAAATAATTATCTTTTTTCACGATTTTATTAAGAATGACAAGAAAGAAAAGCGAAAATTATCATTTGCGATGACTGAGAAAACAAAAAACGCTTTTTAAAATCTCAAAAACAAATTTACAAAGACTTCGTTACTAACTCACTTTGATTTAAAGTGACATATTCGCATTGAATTTGATGCATTTGACATTATTGTCATTGTAATCATTTTTCAATTGCAAAAAAATAAATTTTGACACTCAATTACATTTTAATCACGCAAATTATAAAATTCAAAAACGCATTACGAGACTTATAATAACAAATTTCTCGTTATTATCGTATTTTTTAAACACTGAAAACATTATCTTGAAAATTTTAAGCATTTAATTGAAATATTGTTTAATCATGTTAATTTTCAATACTTTATGATAATTAAAGAATTGAATTAACATTAAACAAGATAAGCAAAAGTTTTAAGTGTTTATAATTTCATATTTCTGTATCATTCAAGAAAAACTAATTTCGTAAACGCGTCAAATTATTGCGCAAATTATTTCAATTTTTTTTATAATGAAATTTTTCTGTCAACTTTACAGCAAAAGCTTAGACATGAAATCAATTAAAAATGAAAATTTAAAACTATCGAGATTGAAATCTTTTTTTTAGTTTGCGTTTGAACGCACGATTTTTTCGATAAAAACGCAATTGATAATGAGTGTTTATTGTATTGATACGCAATAAGACAAGTCACTCATGATCTTATTCATGACAATAAAGAATTTATTGAATTTTTTGTGTCACAAAGCGTAATTAACGTTATTATTACTTTTAAGACAACGTATATTGACACACTTTTTTCTCTTGTCATTTTTATCAAAGAATTATAAAATAAAAATTCTTGAGTTACACAGCGCGCGCATGAAATGCAAAAAAAAAGCGTGATTATCATTGAAAATTTCATTTGAAATATTATTTTAAATAATTTATTGAGATTCAATGAGCGCGTTTTTATTTCACGTTAATTCGCACTAATCGCGAAAATTCTAAGAGTTAATTATGATAATTCTTAAAAAGAACATTTCGAAATAAAATGCATAAATGAAATCATTCATGACAAATATTTTTGACATGATATAATGAATAATATCAAGAAACATTATAACACATGCGATTTTTGTTAGCGAGTAAAGACGCGTTGATATCATTTTTATAATAAACTCGAGATAATTTCGCGATTAACAGTTTTTCTTGAAATAGTTATCATGAATTTCATTACAAAACTCTCATTTTTTCATTGAAAAAATCGTATTTATGATGTCATTTTTGTCTTAGTCAATATTTATACAAAATATGTCTAATATTTTTTTTGTAACAAGAATATTATAGCAAAAAATTTGAGAGAATTACTTTACAAATGTTTTTTTATTATTTATGATTCGTCAAAAACGTTTGTATTGAATAAAAAATTCTTGTTCACGAGCAAGTTCTAATTTAGTTTTTATTATTTTCTCAATGTTAAATGTCATTTGTTAATTATGTATCATTCGCAAACAAACAAATAAACAAAACATCAAAATCAATTGCTAGAATATTATTTTTAATGTTATATTAATTTTAATCAAGATAACTGAGCACAATAAATATACATAATTCAATTTGTGTATAACAAATCGTAACATAATGTCACAAAAAAGTCTTTAATAAAAATTCTCATGAGATTTAAACTCGATTTGCGCATTAACATAAAATCTAATTTCGATCATAAGCGAGTGATTAATGTTGTGAATCATGTCACTCAGTTTAAAAATATGTGTGCGAAACTTACTAATTGTCTCGAAAGAACGCATCAGTCACAAAAAAAATATTACGATAAAACACACATTTTTAAACAATTTTCAATTAAGAACAAAGTCTTAATCAAGACTTAAAATATGAAATTTCTCAGATTTTCTCGAAAGCTGAATCATAAGTATTCTGAATTATTTGAAATTGTTAACATTTGAAATAAACAAACTTATAAACTTAGTCTATTATCTCGTTTTTATATAATTCATTTTGTGATGAGAAGCAAAGAATGAAAGAAAGACAAAAGACTTATTCTTATATTGCATTTCACTATGAGAAACTAAGCTAAGAAAGAAAGAAAAAAGAACTAAGTTCGTAAAGAAAAATGCGAATATATATATTCAATCTAGTCTGAGAGTTCTCATTAATCGAGTACATTCATCAAGACTTCTCGCTGAATGCAATATAGTTTTCTTTCACAATTAATGAGAAGTCTCTTTCTATCAGAAATTATCTCGCTTTACTTTTGTTTTCTAGCTTCTCGTTATTTTCGTTGTTATCGAGATCGCTGTCGCTTCGTTAAAAATCGTTAATGTTTTCAGACTCGAAGCTTAAATAAGTTCGTCTCAATGTCAAGACTTTGTTGACACATCGTATAATCAATTCGTTGTCGAAATTCGATCGAAATCTCGTAACTTCAATTCGACATCTCACTGTCGCTGATCTTGTCGTCATTTATCTCGTCATCGCTAATTTCATCGTCATTGATTTTATCGTTGTCTATTTTGTCGTCGCTAATCTCATTGTCGTTTATCTCGCCGTCGTCAACTAGTATGCTAATGACGAAAGATAAAGTTTCTGAGAGAATTCAATCTTGTCATCACACATTTCGTGTTTCACGTCTCTTTACTAGAACATTATAACGAACGCGAAAAAACACAAATTTTATTAATTTTGAAAATAGTTAACGAACAGAACGAGTATTACATTGAAAAAATTTTCAAGAAACGTAAATCTGACAAGAAATTTCAATATTTAGTAAAATGACTTGAATGAGAATTTTAAAAAAACTTTTGAGAATTAGCAAAAGAATTTCAAAACACTGAGACATTGAACATTTTTTTAAAAAAATAAAAAAAACTTTCTTTTTTCAAGAAACGTTGAACGCGAAATAACAAATGATAAAATATGCAATGTTCGTCATATCATGTACATATTCGCGACTAAATAAAATACAAAATGAACAATAATAAATATTTACAGTATCTTTTTAGTAAATACTCTTTCATGTTTTTTTTCACGAAAATTTTTATATCATGTTTTAACGAGATTTACAAAAAATAAAATTGAAAATTTAAGACTCAAAAATCACGTTCATTTTAGACTTGAAAATTGTGAAAAAACAAAAACAAAATTTAAAAACAAATCACGAGAAATCACTTAATACATGAAAACAATAATTAAAAAACTCGCAAATCACGAGAAACACAGAAATAAAAATGCTCGAAAACGAGACAAAACGCTCGAAAACACGAAAACATAAAAACAAAACTTTAAAAGTTTAATATTTGCTAATTAAATCAGCTCATTAACTCTCTCTTTCATTTTTTAACATTTTTTATTTTCACATTCATTTTTGAAAGCGAGCGTTGCGAGACATTTTTTTGCGTTATTAAAAAAACATTTTCATTTTTTAAATCACTCGCAAAAAACGCGACAATTGATTTTTTCATGACAAATCAAACATTAACTTTTTTTAATAATTTCATTGTTTTTTTTTATCTGATCATTTAACAAAGCAAAGTTTTCAACATTGTGAAATTGAATTTAAAAGCGAACTCGTTCTTAAGAGTCAAATTCATTTTTATTTTTTTATTTTTTAATTTTTCTTGTCTTTTTTGTCACTGAGAGCGATTTAATCATACATGAAATTCTCATTCTTTGAGAAATTAAACAAGTTCATAATTATTAAGCGTTACAAAACAATTTTCTATGTATTTGAAAGCTCATTAAAAATTTTCAAATTTTGTACAAAAAACGCGATAGTTGATTTTTAACTGTCATTGTTAACGTTAATTTTTTTCAATTTCATTTTTTTTTTCATTTTTCAAATCATTAAGCGTTGCGAAACGTTATTTTACGTAATTAAAAAATTATTGAAACTTTTCGAATCGTGCGCAAAAATCGTGATAATTGATTCTTAATTTATGTTATTAACGTTAGTCACATTCTTTTTCTGAGAACACGTGACAAACGAATAAATTAAAAATTCATTCTTGAATTTCTCGTTCTCACGCAATCTTGTGACGTGTTCTTAAATAGTAACACGAAAACAATAACGAGCGTAAGAAAGAGCAATATTTAATTTTAAATTAAAATGAATGAAATTTCGCAAATTCACGATTTTGTGAATTGACGCGAAATTTTTAAATTATGATTTAATTAACACGCGCATTACATGATAAATAATAATAAATTCATAAAACTTACGAGAACATAAGCTTAATGTGTTATCTTGCATTAAACGCATTTCTTAAAATAATTAAAATTATCACGCACGCATTTTTCAAGAAAATTCTTAAAATGCGAGAGATATCGCACGCATGAGAAAAAAAATTTTTCGAATTTATTATAAGTTAAAATCACACGCGTATTTAAATAAGACAAAGCGTATTTCACGAAATTCAAGATAACAAATTTAAAGACAGTTTAAACGAGCATTTTTTAAGATATAAATAAAAAAACATAATTTTAAAAATAACAAAAATAGTGTGAATCTCACATTAAAAACACTTAAAACAAAGAGAAAAACTCGCAAACAACAATTGATTGTTTTAATAAAGTCAAGAAAATCTTACTGAGACATGACTTTTTTTAAAGTCAAAAATAAAAAAATAAAAAAAAACATTAGCAAACAAAGACACAATCGCAAAGCACGTTTTTTGATAATATTTTAAGAAAAAAGAAAAAAAAAAAAAAAAGAAAAAATTTTGCAAAAAATATTTTTTTTTATCTTGTTGTCATAACAATATTTTTTCACACTTTTTTTTGTTTACATGTTAGCGACAGTTACAACAACGCGTTATCATGACAACTCTCATAAAATTTAATTTTACACTTTTTTTATCATAACATTATTTCTTTCAAATTTATCATAATTTTTTACATTTCGTTGATCTTGTTACTTAACTGTTTCAACGTATTTAACATTTAAGAAACAGTTATCAAAATTAAATTTTTGTTATTGTTAAAATTCACACGAGCATTGCACGCGAATAAATATTTTCTTTCGCGTAAGAATTTCAAAAACTTTTCACAGTCACTTGATTACTCACTTTTCACTTTGTCTGTTTTTTTCTCTCTTTTTGTCTATTCTTAACAGTACTTTTTCATTCTCTTATCAGTGACGTTTTTTGTACATTAAAGTCAACGCATCATTTCTCGATTTAATGTTAAAAATCGCTAAAAAATTAGCTTTTTTTAAAAAAAAAACAATTGTAATGCGTTTTCGCGCTCATTGCGTAACTATATCAATGAAATCTCACATTTTACGTAAGACATTTCATGAGATTTCATTTCATTTCATGTATGACATAATCATTACACTTTATTTAATTTGTATATAATACTATTATTTTGATTTTTCTTTTCGAAAAATTAGCGATGAGTTTATAATCACACAGTTCACGTTTTTCTTAGCATCAATTCGCGCATTTCACGCTTTCATAATCTAATATCTCGCGCTTAACGCACTTTTAAGTTTAATTTATCATTCTCGTTGTATTTATTAAATTCATTCTCACATTTTTCTTTCGCTTGCTTCGAGCATAAGAATTGATGAAATCACTGATTTTTTGATATATATTTTCGTCAAAGAGAAAACTGAACAAAACGTACAAATTGTTTATATTAATATTGAATGAAAGATGAACTTTTGAAGCTCGAGAGACTGATTGTAATGATTTAAAATTATCAATTTCAGTCATCTCAATATTTTTCATAACTTTCTCAATCTTTCGCTTTGAAATCGGAAATTTTTTAGACTTATTTTCGATAATTTTTGCAATTTATTAGTGTTCTCGTCTATTTCACTGATTAAGAAACGTGAATCTTACTCTTTGAAATCATAATTGAATTGTGAATGAGAATGAAACAGAGTTGAATGAAGAAATAAAGATGAATGAGAGTGATTGTGAATGAAAAGAATTGAAAAAACGCGTTCGCGTTAAGTGCATAAGATTCACATAGCTCGAATATTACTGATTGAGCTACTGATTGAGTTTCTGTTGAAAATAGTATGAGAATTCATTGAATGAAGGCCTGCAGCTAATTAATGATATGTGACCCTAATGTAAAAGAAGCAATATGCGCTAAAAATGCAGAATCACCAGCTGAGGGGATACGGACGGCTTCACAGTGAGTAGAACAATTGTCGCTTGTCAAAAACGAGCTGCTGACAGTCAACCATCGATCAATATTGAACTCTCCCAGAAATCTTGTTTTTGTATTCACCTTTTCAAATAACCAGATTGATTTGTGTTTCCAGTAGTTTAACCCTTAGCATCAGAATGGTGTTGTTCAAGAACGACAATGAGTTCGAGTCGCGACTTCAAGTTGTTGAAGATGAGAGATGCAACATCCTTGATATAAAATCAGTCACTGTGAGCCCTTGGAGAGTGACCTATCTGCTCAACAAAAGCCCCGGCTTAGGTACTTGACACACGAATATGTCCGATCAAAAGATTTAAGGCTTGAGATACCGCAGGCCAAAAGAACAACCGTTTTGGCAATCATAGGGACGAAGCAAGTCATCCTTCAGCATAGTCTACCCCAGCAGACCTGATCTGAAGCCATCGAATACCATCAAACACATCTCCTTCAACATGATGGACGTTAGAACAATGAGCTAATTATATACAGCACATGTGTATTTGTTGTTGCTAGAATTAAAATAGGTGGAGTGAAATATCTCAAATCTCAACGCTCAAGTTCCCCCGGCTGAACTGAACGAATATCTCTATTAGCTACTAATATGTTTAGTAGAGGATTGTAGTCTTAGAAACAAGTCCTACTTCCTCTCTAAATTCCATATTAGGCATATTTTCAAAGTCTCTCCTCCTTCAACCTCGCCTGCCCGAATCATAAGCCCGAATGGTCCCGCGTGGCACAGAACAGTGTCATGTTCATGCGAGGCGATAGAGGGAGGGGGGAATTTGCTCACTCCACTAACGATGAAAGCGCTTAAAGGCGACAGCTATATTAAAAACTCCACTTTTTGTCGCATATATTTCGTATCACCTGTACTTTTCAGTTAATAATCTATAAACGACTAAAAATAGTGAGAGCTCTTTGTTCTTTGCGAGGCTTTTGGTTCTGCGGCAGCTGAGTGAAATCTCACGCTAAACTGAACACGGACCACCGAACAAACAGGTCAACCATCGCAAATTCTTCGACGGTGAACAACCAACTGAACAGACTCAACCAACCTCAATCTCGAAACGATCGATTCCCGAAGCACAGCACATCGTCTTCCTTCGTTATACGGTTCTTTATTTTTGTCATGCATGGAATATAAATCATTATGATCGTTCCAATGGCAGGCTATGCGGCCAAACCTCTCACCCCTTCTCCGCTCTCCATCACTTCCGCGTTCTCCAACCTCTCAATCGCCTCGAAGCGTACCTTTTCTTCTACACACACAGCTCAGACTACGGCAAAGCTTCCGTCATACATACCCCCATACCCATACGGTCCAAACAGAGTCTACAAGCAAGCCGATAGTGGGCTATACGGCGGTGCTGTGAAGCAATACGGAAACAAGATCTCAAAGGGAAGAAATAAAGGAAAGACCAGACGATCATGGAGCCCCAATATTCGCACAGAGACCCTTTTCAGCGAAGCACTCAATAAGCACCTCCATATCAAGGTTCGGCATCGTGTGCTAAGGACCATCAGGAAGGTTGGCGGCTTGGACCAATACCTTCTCGGCGAGAAACCTGCTAGGATAAAGGAGCTTGGCATATTCGGATGGACATTAAGGTGGAAAATTATGCAAACGGAGAAGCTTCAAGAGCGGTTCGAAGAGGAGAGGAAGGCCTTGAAACTGCCGAAGGCACTGACCTGGGAGGAATACCTGAAGAAGATGGAGGAGTCTGCAGGGGAAGAGCAGCAAGAACCGGTGAAAGAGCGATAAGAAACACCTCCATTGGCAGGTTAAGGAACATTCCGCGGGTATTCAAACGGTTCGAACAGTTTACGAACGACTCGGTCAGTCAATCAATGGGATCTTCTCACCGGGCGTCAGCAAACGGTATCGGCTAGGGGATAATGTCTAAGTGCGAGCTGGACTAGGCAATTGGGGCCCATCCTGATCATGTATGGACAGTGGTTTGTTCAAGAGGCAGTCTCTGCCGTCTCTCTATGTATCTCTATTAACAATGTACATCATACTCTTGTTAAAATAACATCTCATTTTACTTTGACAGCCTTCCTCTTACTCCTCTTGCCGCTATTCTTTGCGTTGTCGTTTACAGCCTATCCAAGATGCGTAGGGTAAGTAGACCTTTTTGATATAAATCATCACAGGCTTGATATCTTCGATATCCTAACGGCGCATTTCTTTTATTTTCAACGTTAACGCTTCAGTTCCCTCTTATTCTTTTCCGCGGGTTAAGCCGCCCTGGGTGTATTGTGTGAATTTATTACTCTGCACTCACCGTTACATTACGTCAATCAAATCACCCGCTTCAACGGGGTGGGAACCTCCTTTCCAATTTTCTTGTTGGAATCTTTTCTTATATATACCCCCTTCCCTTTGGCCGTTTCTATCTCCATCCTTCTTCTTTTTCTACCAACTGTCCCTCCTCCATCACTGCCGAACCTCCGACAAACCGACAGTCTCATCCGGCAGTTTATACTGGGCTACGTTCCAACATCTATATCTCCGTTAACTTTGCCATGGCTTCAGACATGGAAGGTCCTACCCCAACCAGCCTACAGCCCAAGCATTCTTTCGAGTCTCTTCCAAGGGAGGTCCGAAATCTCATCTATGAACACCTCTTGGGAAATATGACCATCCTCGTATCGAAGCCGGGCGATTTTATACCCGCATTGGGAAAGGAACAGTGGAAATTTGGAATCAGATCCCACCTCGTCATTTTCCAAGTCTCCAAGCGTATCTATGACGAGGCCTTAACGGTTTTTTACACGTCCTGTCATCTTATGTTTCGTACTCCTGAAAGACTCCACTCCTTTGTCGAGACGTTTCCGAAATACATGCACCTTGTACGGCGCTTGACACTCGGCGTTCAAGATAATTATCTTTGGATGACTCCTCCTCTTGAGTCATACATACAGCCTCCATCCCTTCGAATGAACCATCTCACGCACATCTACATCATGGTTGGGGTTGAGCAGTTTCGTATGGAGTCTATGAGCACTGCCGCTTACGTGGCGGCCTCACTAGAGCCACTCAAACTACTCGGCAGTCGTGAAACAACTGTCTTTTCTGTTACTCTCCATGAGCTTGACGAGGAGTCTCACCTAAGACAATTACCCAGTTCTCCAGAAGGAATAGGCTGGCTCAAGGCTGAATGGGAGAAACTTATGAGAGAGAATCCTATCGGACAGTACGTGGACAAGCACAAAACAACAAGTATGCCAGGAAGTTCCGACTAAAGGTATGAGGAATCGGATTATGTTATATGTAACGGAGTATTGAATTTATGAATAGAGATCTTCCTTTCAGCACTCAAAAGCGTGCCATTTTATGCAGACCAGAAGAGAGAAATGTATTCATTTACGAACCAAATCCTGAAATTGATATACTGCCAGTTCCTGCGTAAACCAAAATACTACACAATTTCAATATGTGAGATCACATCTGGCCAATATCCGAAGACCTGCATGATCGAAGTTATGATCCCTAGATCCCTCCTTAAGTTTTTAATTCCTTCTCGCCAAGAGCAGAGAAAAACAAGTTCTTCGTGCCCTCCAAGATTCGAAATATACGCTGCCGATTTTGCAGTCCAAGTGAACTTCTGCTTTCCACCAGCTCTTCTGCCTCCTGACAGAAGAGAGCCCAATCCACCTTCACCGTCGGGTCTAATTCCTCGATTTCCGAGGAGAACGGCTTCGCCAGTATGAATCAGGCACTTGCCATCCCGTAGCTGCGAGGATGCTCTGGGTATCGGCTGGGCGGAGACAATCGAGAACCAGGAGTTTGAGGTCGAGCGGTAGATTTAAGAGATCTTGGCCTCCGGCCTTGTCATTTGTTAAAGTACTACTGTGGTGACTTCCGAGCTGCTTCTCCACTCCTCGATTAAGGGCCTTTTCGGTGACCCTGCCGATGATATCCTTGACTTCTGGGATATCTATGGGATCTGTAATTGCGACCAAACCTTCACGGTGACCTGTATACTCGAGAGTCTGTTCATTGTATCCACGCCAGAAGTCCCACCACACCGTCCAAAACTTTCCGTGGTAACATTCACTAAGCTCAAACGGTTGCTCTTGCCATCTCTGATAGAGTATCCGAACGAAAAGGTCTAACTTTCTTTCCGCGTTTGGACCGACAATTCGTTCGATTAGATCCCAGCAGTGAGAATGGACAGGGAAACCGTGAGGGTATAAATCCTGGTTTTCTTCATCGAAAAAGCTAGCTTTATATACGCCGCTTCTCTTGTCCAGGAATTTATCTCGTTTGGTTTGGCTTTCGATTTTCATATGGCGGTAGTGGGTGACGACTTCTTGTCGATCCCAGGGTATACGGAAGATACTGTTTGATAGTCTCCTAGGATCGAATCCGTCGGCTAGAGGCTTACGGTGACTAAGGCCGAATATACTGATCCCAGATAGATGATGCTGCTGCTCGTGTGCTGGATGGTGTTTGCGTTTGATAACTGTCCTCGGCATCAGTAAAAACGGGATAGCCCACATACACTTCTCGTAAGCTCTCTCTTTTCCAACCCTCTCTTGAAAAATCACGGTACGCTAGATCCCTTGCACCGAACCAAGAAGAATATTATGGCCCCGTTTAAGAGGATAGTATGTATACCCTAGGTTATAAGTTCAATCCACTTACTGACTCGATGGCGATTTGTCCAGAATTGCTGAACCGCCATCCCTCTTTTCCCCTTCAGAAATCCTTTACGTTCGAACGCGGATTCGGGGGGAAGAGATTACCTTCGCCGGGGATGACCGAGCCGCACGCGCAGCAAAAGGTATCCATTCCATTATCGTCGTCATCATCATCATCATCATAATCCATGATTGCAGGAAAGTGTTAGTAACAAGGAGAACGATATGAACTGAGCATCTTCCCGCAAGTGCTCTTCGTGATGAATGAGTGTGGAACAAGGACGAACAAGAGCTCGCATACATCCCAAAGAGGGCATCATTATATATACATAAATACACGTGCTGATTTAACGTGATGTCAGAGTGATGGGAGAATGATTCTATAATCCCATCTCTGGTTGTGGCCGAATCTTCCGCGTTTCGAGGGTTTGGTCGGCACCTCTAATTCGGCTCGGAGACATAGTGTGTTTATTTCCAGGTATATTAAACGAGATATATTCTCTTTATGCTGCTGATAAAGTAGAAATTGAAATGTTATTTTGTGAATTGGCAACTCAAGCGAAGCTCAGGGGCTTTCGACAGAGACGATTCAGCCCAGTCAAGATGTGATGTAGCAAAGGGTTCCTGTTGGGCACAATATTTCTTGTATCACCGAGCTGACAACTACTCCAAGGGAAGATCGAAAGAGAGGGCAATATTTTCTCCATCATTTCTGTTATCTGGGGAAAGCCTGAAGAAGATATCAATCGGTGGCTGTTGTTAAACTTCACCGTTCACGCAAGTCATGAGTTAGATTGCTTCTATTAATAAAGGTACAGGGATCGCACAGCCACGTGAGAGAAAGGACGTCAGCAACTCTGTATGGGATGATGAAAAGAGAACAAACTGGGGGGGTCCGGTCTCCGACCGGTCCCGGGGGGCCCTAGATCACGTGCGAGAAGAAGAATTGAATGGAATCGAACGAAAATCAACCTAGCTGACAGCGCGGTTGATTCTACTAGCACCTAGGATTGATTTCAGCAGCAGCTAGGTTCAATGGAATTGAACTCATCTAGCTGGCAGGGTGGTTGATTCTACTAGCAGCTAGGTTCAATGGAATTGAACCAATCTAGCTGGCAGCGCGGTTGATTATACTAGCATCTAGGGTTGGTTCCAGCAGCTAGGTTCAATGGGAATTGAACTCATCTAGCTGGCAGGGTGGTTGATTCTACTAGCAGCTAGGTTCAATGGAATTGAACCAATCTAGCTGGCAGCGCGGTTGATTATACTAGCATCTAGGGTTGGTTCCAGCAGCTAGGTTCAATGGAATTGAACCAATCTAGCTGGCAGCGCGGTTGATTATACTAGCATCTAGGGTTGGTTCCAGCAGCAGCTAGGTTCAATGAAATTGAACCCACCTAGCTGGCAGCGTGATCGATTCTACTAGCAGCTAGGTTCAATGGAATTGAACCAATCTAGCTGGCGGCGCGGTTGATTATACTAGCATCTAGGGTTGGTTTCAGCAGCTGCTAGGTTCAATGGAATTGAACTCATCTAGCTGGCAGCGTGGTTGATTCTACTAGCAGCTAGGATTGGTTTCAGCAGCACCAGCTAAAGCTGGTTGTATTAGCATCTAGATTCAATGGAATTGAACCCACCTAGCTGGCAGCGTGATTGATTCTACTAGCATCTAGGGTTGGTTTCAGCAGCTAGGTTCAATGGGAATTGAACTCATCTAGCTGGCAGGGTGGTTGATTCTACTAGCAGCTAGGTTCAATGGAATTGAACCAATCTAGCTGGCAGCGCGGTTGATTATACTAGCATCTAGGGTTGGTTCCAGCAGCTAGGTTCAATGGGAATTGAACTCATCTAGCTGGCAGGGTGGTTGATTCTACTAGCAGCTAGGTTCAATGGAATTGAACCAATCTAGCTGGCAGCGCGGTTGATTATACTAGCATCTAGGGTTGGTTCCAGCAGCAGCTAGGTTCAATGAAATTGAACCCACCTAGCTGGCAGCGTGATCGATTCTACTAGCAGCTAGGTTCAATGGAATTGAACCAACCTAGCTGACAGCGCGGTTGATTCTACTAGCACCTAGGATTGATTTCAGCAGCAGCTAGGTTCAATGGAATTGAACTCATCTAGCTGGCAGCGTGGTTGATTCTACTAGCAGCTAGGTTCAATGGAATTGAACCAATCTAGCTGGCAGCGTGGTCGATTTCACTAGCACCTAGAATTGGTTTCAGCAGCACCAGCTAAAGCTGGTTGTATTAGCATCTAGATTCAATGAAATTGAACCCACCTAGCTGGCAGCGTGATCGATTCTACTAGCAGCTAGGTTCAATGGAATTGAACCAACCTAGCTGACAGCGCGGTTGATTCTACTAGCACCTAGGATTGATTTCAGCAGCAGCTAGGTTCAATGGAATTGAACTCATCTAGCTGGCAGGGTGGTTGATTCTACTAGCAGCTAGGTTCAATGGAATTGAACCAATCTAGCTGGCAGCGCGGTTGATTATACTAGCATCTAGGGTTGGTTCCAGCAGCTAGGTTCAATGGGAATTGAACTCATCTAGCTGGCAGGGTGGTTGATTCTACTAGCAGCTAGGTTCAATGGAATTGAACCAATCTAGCTGGCAGCGCGGTTGATTATACTAGCATCTAGGGTTGGTTCCAGCAGCTAGGTTCAATGGGAATTGAACTCATCTAGCTGGCAGCGTGGTTGATTCTACTAGCAGCTAGGTTCAATGGAATTGAACCAATCTAGCTGGCAGCGTGATTGATTATACTAGCATCTAGGGTTGGTTCCAGCAGCAGCTAGGTTCAATGGAATTGAACCCACCTAGCTGGCAGCGTGGTTGATTCTACTAGCATCTAGGATTGATTCCAGCAGCTGCTAGATTCAATGAAATTGAACCAACCTAGCTGGCAGCGTGGTTGATTCTACTAGCACCTAGGGTTGGTTAAATTCAATCAACCTAGCTGGCATTCAAATTGGAATAGGAATGGAAGGTGGATTGGAATGGAATAGGGAATGGAATAGGGAATGGAATAGAGGGTGGATTAGGGTCAGATTGAAATAGGAATAAGGGGTTGTTGGGGTCAGATTAGAATTGGAATGGGGGGTGGGGTAGGGGGCCTATTAGGGGGGGGATTAGGGGGTGGATTGGAATAGAAATAGCGATCGGATTAGAATTGAATTGGAATGGAATAGGGGTTGGATTGGGGTCAAATAGGGAATAACTATTTTCTGCCGGCAGAATTACATAAGCTTTTGAGAGAAGATGACATAAGCGTTGATGACACCGCCTTTTGAAGGCGGTCTAGAGCAAAAAGAGCAAAAGCTAAGACTCTGATTGGCTAAGAGGGTGGTCTTGGCAAAAGTTGACTCGCCCTTGTTCATTTTTATATGCTAACGTCTAAAAACCCAATATCCCACTGGATTGACTGGGGACTCAGTGTGATCTAGGGCACTATCATCATGTTTCTACTCTACTAACAGCCTATCTTCTTTTGAACTCCTATGTTTCCCCAGCAATCTGAAAAGCTGGAGGCGACTATTTCGCCATGCAATTCGCATTGCCTCCCCGGAAGACTTCCAACCCTCCTCCATATTCACGGCCATCCCGTTCCACCATCCAACGGCGCAATGAACTGAGAACTACAGCTGTCCTTGGCTGCGCCATTATTTCTATTCTCTTCCTGGTGTATTACATGTCCGCCTCCAATGTGCCCACTGCAGTATCAGACGTATCTGGAATTTCGGACAAGTCGAAGGTGGTCATAATAACGGTTTTGGATGATGATACCTATGGCTCGGAGTATACTCAACGAGTGAAGGAGAACAGGGAGGATTATGCGAAGCGACATGGTAAACCCAACTTTCCATATCTTCCTATTCTATTGCTTCTTGCTAACTTTTGCATGTCTCAAAATGAAAAGGATACACCAACTTCTTCACCAATGTCAAGAGCTATGTCCCATACCTCGAGAACCACCCCAAATCGTGGGCCATCGTCCCCGCCGTGCGCAACGCGATGACCCAATACCCATCTAGCACCCACTTCTTCCACCTTTCTCAACACGCTCTAATCATGGATCCATCCCTCTCTCTCAAGTCGCATGTCTTCGAGAAACAGCGCTTGGAATCGCTCATGCTGAAGGACATCCCAATCGTGCCACCGGATAGCGTCATCAAGACATTCAGCCATCTGAAAGAAGAAGACGTCGATTTGATCATTACACAGGATTCTGAGAGTTTGGTTCCAGGGAGTTTTATCATTAAGAACAGCGATTGGGCTACCTTCTTGCTGGATGCGTGGTTCGATCCGTTGTATCGGAGCTATAATTTTAAACATGCGGAGGCGCATGCATTGGTATGATTTCCCGTTTGAATATATTCTCTACCCCTTAAAAAAGGGGAAACAAACTAACTTTCTCTCTCCAAAGGACCACATCGCCCAATGGCATCCCACCGTCCTAGCTAAAACTGCTCTCGTTCCGCAACGCATTTTGAACTCTTACAACGTCCACGCGTCCACAGGGTCAAAAGACAGTGCCTACAAGGATGGCGATTTTCTAGTTCATTTCTCTGGTTGCAATATGGATCCGAAGAGAGACTGCACCAGGGAAATGTCACCGTATTATTCGAAATGGTTGAGGGCGAAGAATAAGGTATGAATGAGTATGAGTTAGACGTCTTAGGGTTATGTGTGTTCCGTGTTTTTCTTCTTCCATTTTTCGTCTTTGCGTCTTTGGGTTTTTTGTTCTGTTACGTCGCTTTTTGATGGACGTCTACCCCTGGGGGGGGGGATGATGAGGATATCGCCAGGTCATCTGGCGAAGGCTGTGAGACCGATACGATTAGGACGGTGTTAAAGGAGCTGGTGATGCCTGCTTGTTTCATGGGTTCTGTATGTGTACGAATATGTATATATTGATATTGAATGTTGGTGTTTAGTCCTTAGGGATTTAGTTTATCTATAAACTTTGCTTTCTCCTTTTTTATCATACAGCTCTGCTATACCATGATGATCGGGACCTATGGAAGGGATCGGCACCTCTCTCATAATTGATTCCGTCGTGTTCTGGAACCAGTTTTTGTTCCACCTCGTCGAGGGCCGGTTACACAAACCGACCATTTTAAATCACATCCACGCGCTCCATCCATCCCAAGACTCGGACAAGGAGAAATCAACCAAGAAGTTTATTTAATAGAGGCCAGGGAAGATGACGAATTTCTTGCTCTTATACTTATCCCCAAACTCTTTCCGATACCGGCGCTCCTTTCCTTTCGCCCAAACCATCATCTGGTATGACGCAACGACGATGAAGATGAGCACACTCCAGCTCAGACCGCTCACGAGATAGATCCCAATCCAGGCGATGACCTCAAATAGATAATTGGGGCAAGTCACGAGGCTGAAACCGAAGCCTGTGGGAATACCCCTATCCGTGCTGCCTGTGCGACGGAGATTTCGGAGGGTCATGTGCGAGGAGAAATTTGCCAGTTGTCCAAAGGCGAAGAGGAATAGACCCGGGTAGAGTAGCATTGGGTTAGCCGACTCAGTGGCTGTGGGTGCTGATGGGGAGAAGACCCAGTAGGCGATGTTGAGCCCGGCCAGGATCCAGTAATGTGCGCTGTTCTTAAAGATGTTCCTCATGGGCATCGTTGCCAGACTAAAGCGGTGCACGAACATGGTTTCGAACTCGCGTTTGGCAAAGTGGAGCGTGAGGAGGGCACATGTTAGGATTTGTAGGTCAGACGGTTCGGCAGGGGCTCCGGAGTAGATGTACGAGCGTAGGACGAAGAGTGTGAGAGGGTGGATGATTAATGGACCGAGGTACTCGATTATGAAAACTGTACGCCATGCTATCTGCGGACCTGTGGGCCAAAAACAAGAGAGATGTCAGGAACAAATTTCGGGATGGATTGTGGTGGTGGTAGTTGTTGGGAGTTAGGGTAACATACCCAAATCTTTCACGTAGATGGTACTCTGATTTCGGAGACCGGTCTCATGAATACTATTGCCGTTTACCCCCGGAATGAAAGAACCATCACTACCCTTTGTCACCCGGAGCCGATGGATAGGGAAATTCGACTGTTGGGAGAGTGTATTGTAGAGGTCTGCTCCGGTAGCAGTCGACGGAATGGTGATGCTTTCCGGAAGCTTGGAAATAGGCCTCCCTATAAAGATTTCATTAGTCCTCATAAGCTTCTCTTATTTCTTTCATTCTCGACAGCAAGCAAAGCAAGCAAAGGGTCGGGATAGTATTACCTCTTGGCCGAACATCTAAGGCAATGGTTGAAGTCATTGTGAGAATCGTAAATATTCGTACAGCTGAAACTATAGATCAAGAGAGGCTCAATGACCGTATGACATGCCTTTCAATTGGAACAAAATTCGCCAGGGAAATTCCAACGGAAGTATCAGCGTACTGGAGGGACGATTCACGAAAAAGAGGAAAAGGGTTGAGCGATGACCGCAACATGCCAATCAATGTGAGCTAATCTAATTCGGGCCTAGTTAGGTTTCCCACGGATCTTCTTTTGACTTCATGTGTTTACTTCAAGTCACTTCAGCCCTTGACCTTGATAAGTATGAGAGATTAATTCATTATTCTGGGGGGGAGTACTTGAGCATTCGACTCTCAATAATGAGTCGATAATAGTTACTGTTGGCGATATTTTTTATGCTGATAAAAGAACATGTCAAACCACAGAGTTAGGCAAGTCACACTGAATCTGAAGACCTAATACAGCTTCCAAGCTCTTCTTGAAGCCCGACACTTGAGTCCTTGTGTTCCTATAATGTTATCGGCTTATGCTAACATGAATTAGACTTGATTGCTCGTGATGGAATATAAGCTATTCCAGATTATGAACCGGTTCATGGCCTACCTCCTAATAGTCGTTACCATGGCTATGTGGACAGATCTTTCCGAGCACATTCTATGGACTACATACCCAAGCATTTTATAGCCATACTTCAGACTAACAACTTTCTTTGATAATTAACTTCTCAAGGCTGACGCCTCGTGTTTGTGTTCCACTGAGTTAGTTCCTTGTTTGAGTGATGCTGTTCCTCAACAACCACATGATTACCTCAGGGGTAATACTCCTTCCATGGTCATTCATAGCAATGATTATTCCATTTTTATTATTTGCATGCCTGTGATTGAACTATGTGGCTGTTGGGTATATTGAATATAGGCAGCAGACTTGGTTCTGTATGGCCGCTGTTTTCGCGGTTCCTTTCCGAGATGCCTGGAAGCTTTCGTTTAGCTATGATTGGTTACCTCTCATGTCGATGCACCACTCCTTCGAAACATAGTCTCATAAATTTCATGCAGTTTTCGAAGACGAGCTTCCATATCGTTAGATACATTCCCACTTGGCACCGGCGAGTGAAAATCAATCCCATAAACATTGAGCCCGTCGTCGATCTCAACTACCACAGAATAGATTCACATTCTTGTCTTTAATCTCATCCGGAGTTTGCATTGTTGATTCCATTTCAGCTTCGGAATAGCCATACCGTTGAGCGGGAGATTCCTCACGTCCTTCCGTTTCATCCTTAGACATGGCTCTAGAAGGACTCGAATCTGCATTGGCACAGGCTAGCCAGGCCATCCGGGCATCTCTACGACCAACGCCGACTCAAACAGGTGATGGTTCTTACATCGACAAAATCTCTTCGGAAACCGGGGTGTGGAATGATCTGTGCAAATTTGATCTTAATGGCGTCGAGACTATGATCGATTTAACAAAGAATGCCGCATCAAAGCAACCTGTGGATGACAAGACCTATCTGATGGAAAGGGTGATCCAGGCAAGTTGACCAAATAATAACTGCGTTTTTATGGACAGCGAATTAATATTTCCGTCAATAGCTAGCTTCATCACTTCCATCAACCTCGCGTAATGTAGCTACCTTGAACTCGAGCTTTCTTACTCAACTTTGGAACGGCATCGATCACCCGCCCCTTTCGTAAGTGATATGTCTTTATTTTTTGTCTCCATTGTCTAACCCGGGCTAGTTATCTTGGGGATCAATTTGCTTTTCGTCAACCTGACGGATCATATAATGTAAGACTATAATATCTTCTTATGTCATAGATATTAACTGGGGGTAGAATGTGCACCTTTCCCATGTCGGAGCCGCAGGGTCTCCGTATGCGAGAACCGTTCGATCTCGGTTGATGCAGCCTATCGCTCGCCCAGATCCCGCTATAGTTTTTGACTCTCTTATGAGCCGAAAGGAGTTCACGCCGCACCCGAATAAGATATCAAGCGTCCTGTTCTACCTTGCCTCTTTGATCACACATGGTATAAATATTATCCTCCGTTATTTTGTCTTTCTTAATGCTAATCGGAATACAGACGTCTTTCGAACCGATAGTCGTGACTTTACTAGATCTCAGACTTCTTCATACCTCGACCTGTCCCCATTATATGGCTGCAATCAGGAAGAGCAAGATTCCGTTCGTGCTTTTAAAGATGGCAAGCTGAAGAAGGACTGTTTCTCGGAGAGAAGGATTTTGGCCCTGCCTCCTGGTGTCGGTGTTTTATTGATCATGTTCAACCGGTTTCACAACTTAATCGTTGAAAAACTGGCCTTGATAAATGAGAATGACCGCTTCCACGCACCTGAAGAAGGGGACAAGGAATCATACGCCAAATACGACAATGATCTGTTCCAAACCGGTCGTCTCATCACCTGCGGACTTTACGTAAACTGCATCTTGAAGGATTATGTACGAACTATCCTTAATGTCAATCGAACCGACAGTACATGGAGCCTTGACCCACGAGATGAAATAGGAACAGGCAGGTTTGGGGCTGAAACCGGGCAAGGCGGTGGAAATCAAGTCTCCGCGGAGTTTAACCTCATTTACCGATGGCATTCCTGTATCTCTGAGCGTGATCAGAGATTTACTGAACAAACTTTTGACAAAATATTTCCTGGGAAAGCACCTAGTGAGGTCAACACGCAGGAATTCATACGAGGTATGGGCCGGTGGATAGCGAAGTTATCCCAAGATCCTCAGCAACGACCATTTGCGGGATTGCAGCGTGAAGCTGATGGCTCACTGAATGATGATCAATTGGTAGAAATCCTGACTGACAGTGTGGAGGATTGCGCGGGAGCTTTTGGGGCTTCAAACGTCCCTGTGGCTCTTCGTGCGGTCGAGGTGCTAGGGATTCAGCAATCTCGTTCATGGAACACGGCAAGCCTGAATGAATTTCGCAAACACTTTCACCTTGCTCCTCATAAAACGTTCGAGGACATCAACTCAGATCCCTACATCGCGGAGCAACTTAAGCACCTCTACGACCAGCCAGATTACGTGGAATTGTATCCTGGACTTGTGGTTGAAGGAGCAAAGGGCTCCATGACCCCCGGTAGCGGCCTTTGCGCTAGTTTTACAATGTCAAGAGCTATACTTTCTGATGCAGTTGCTCTTGTGCGTGGAGATCGCTTCTACACAATTGATTATACCCCGACAAAGCTTACGAATTGGGGCTACAGAGAGGCAGATTATGACCTCTCTGTCGACCAGGGCCACGTATTCTATAAGCTTTTCCTCCGTGCGTTTCCAAAGCACTTCGCTCCAAACTCTATCTATGCGCACTTTCCGTTGGTAACCCCGTCCGAAAATCTAGAGATTCTCTCAGGACTTAAGGTTTCTGAGAGGTACAGCTGGGATAAACCCGGGAGGATGCCCTACCCTGTTTTCATCAATTCCTACGGCGCTTGTAGGTCAGTTCTAGAAAATAAGAAGACATTCAATGTGACCTGGGGTCCGACTATTGAATTTCTAATGAAAGACCAGGACCGGTCCTACGGCAAAAAAGTTATGCTCGGGGGTGATAAACCTGAGAACGATACATCGCGCACGATTATGGGCCAGGCTTTGTACTATGGCCTATGGGCAGACGAAGTAAAGTCTTTCTATAAAGATATCACTTTGAAGCTTCTACATAAGAACTCCTATAAGATCGCGGGGGTTAATCAGGTTGATATCGTTCGCGATGTTATCCGGCCGGCACAGGTGCATTTCACCGCGGGTGTCTTTTGTTTCCCTCTCAAAACCGACCAGAACCAGTGGGGTGTTTACACTGAGTCGGAGCTTTATTCGATAATGGCCCTCGTCCTTACGGCCATATTTTTTGACGGCGATCCCGCAAAAAGCTTCCCACTCCACCAAAAGGCTCGAGAGGCTACCCAACAACTAGGCCATCTTCTTGTCCTTAGAGTGGAGCTCATCCGTCAGACTGGCTTTGTTACAAGCTGGGTAAATCATCTGCGTGGAAATGGTGTACTGTCTCAGTATGGCGTCCATTTTATGCAAAGGATGCTTCAAAGAGGCTTATCGCCACAGGAGATAGTCTTCACTCATGTTCTCCCAACAGCAGGTGGGATGGTTGCGAATCAAGCCCAGCTTTTTGCTCAGTGCTTGGATTATTATCTATCAGAGAGCGGGTCCGTCCACCTGCCTGAAATCAACCGGCTAAGCAAATTGCACAGTCGTGCTGCCGATGATCTGCTTTTAAGATAGTAATTCTTCCATTCCCCCAACGACTATAGTTTCGCCCTTACTGACCCATGCACCTAGTTTCCTCGAAGGCGCGAGGATTAATTCGACTGTTGCGCTGTCCCGTAGTGTATCTGAACCCACTACGATTGATGACAATGGAACAAACCTGAGCTTGCAACCTGGACAGCGCGTGATATGCAATTTGGTAAGATGGTCATGACCTTCTCGTCATGGCAAATGAGCTAAAGTAGGCAAATATAGGTATCTGCGTCGAAGGATCCGAAAGCCTTCCCCGATCCCTTGAAAGTCAGGCTCGACCGAGACATTGATTCTTACCCGCACTTTGGCTTTGGCCAGCATCAGTGTTTGGGTGCTGACTTATGCAACATGGCTCTTACCACCATGCTCAAGGCGGTCGGTCAATTGGACAATTTGCGCCGAGCTCCAGGTCCACAAGGCCATTTGAAGAAGGTAGTTGGGCCTGCGGGGATCCCCATTTGTATGTCGGCAGACCAAAGTACCTTTACCCCGTATCCGGCGACTATGAAGATCCAGTGGGACGGTGAATTACCGCCATTATCTTGAGAGAGAAACGTGTACTAGTGGTTCAAGGACCTGGGGTTCTTGCAGTCTTGGCTTGGTCGTTGCAGATCAAGAAACAGAAATTGTGAGATTAGAAACAGTTAAAATAGAAATAGAAAGAATGATGATCAGTATATGTATGGTCATTATTCACTGGTCTTGAACTTGTCTGTTGGTGATGTTTTCATCTTAGCAGTAGTGGGATGTTGTTTGCGGCTCTTGCCACCAACAAGTAATCGAAGTGGGATGTTGCTGCTAAGCCAAAGCGACTAGCGAATAGCCGATCCCGCTGCATCTCAGCCCAAGCTTCCTCTGTCATCATAATTTCACAACTTGAACTTCACCAACATCGTTTTCAACCAAACCTATCCTTCAACATCTCTTTCTCGAACATTCCACTTCCCTTCTCTCTACCTTTTAAGCATATCTTCAAGATTCAAAAACAATCACAGTTGAATTAGCGAGGACCACGACCTGCACCGTCGCTCCTTTGCTTTATCACTTTCAACTCCTTCGCATTCTTGGCAGGTTTTGCTTCTCATTTCGGAGCCTCATCACTCTCTTGTATCCAACACACAACTACAACCACATCAGCTCTTCCTCTCACTTCGCCATTTACATCAGCGGGCTTATTTGATCCAGGTAAGCTTCTGACTTGAAATAAGACTGACTACAGTTGTGTTCTTCGTTCTACGAACACTAAACAAGAAGTTACCCGCGCGGGTTCTCTCACCTTCCTGCGTCCGAAATATTTCTCCACATCCTTGACCTCAACACGTTTCAACCCACAACAACATCTTGAGAACTTGACTATTTCTCATGGTTTTCTATCAGTCAATACTTTATCATGGGGAGAATTAAGAAGGTGGCGGGCCCGAAGCACGAGGCGACGATTGTAAGTGTATCGAGTCCATGGTGGGGATGGAAGGCGAACAAATCACATCGAAGCTAACATCAAACGTTCCAGTCTCCAGCTTTGTCTAGCTTTGTCCAGGAGAGCATCGACCTCCCTCTCGTACAGCTTCCTACACACCTTTCGACGTTCCCTCGCAGATGGCCGTTTCCCAGAGGTGACCTATACCACTGGATCGGCGTCTTGAACCGCTTTGATGATATCTTAGCACTCGTCATCGAAAAATACGCGCTGAACAATGGGCCACAAGTAAAAGCCTTCGGGCGATCAGTACTTCTTGACTCATGCTCTTCGTCTGAAGGCCAAGCTATTCATGGCAATAATGAAGTTAGATTAAACGAACTTGGTTTCGGACTCGAGGGAGACCGGGAACTGGTGGAAGCTATTCTAGACTTTTCGAGGCTCCTTTTGGACAAATGCGGTAACCGAAGCTTGTTTAGTAGCAGTGAGCGTCTGAGTGACTTGCTTAACACAACCTCACTTTCGCTTTTACAGTGCACTCTTCGCTTTGGTGTCTGTCTAGCACAACGATACCATTCTCGGCAGCGATCTACAAGCGGCTCCCACTTTCACCAAAGCTTGCTGGCGGCACATTACAATATTGACTTGGATAAGGTCCAGACTCTCGCTGCACCGTTTTCTCGACCTTTCCAGGCTGGCAAATCATCTGCTCCATCGTCACCAGCTGCAACTGTAAAAGGGAAAGAAAAGGCACTCCAGGGAACACATGGTCGCGAGGGTTCTGTTAGTAAAAGCAACGCAAATGACTTGGTTTCGTTGACTAGAGATGGCACCGAGGCCAATGGGAATACAGCCGGTGTATCAGGTTTACCTAGAGGTGGTAATCAAGAATGGGAGGAATGGGGACACGTCCGCATGTCATACTACCCGCCTACTCCACCCGACCAAGCGAAGGCTGGTGTCTCGGATGGCACTAGCCCCGCACTACATGCGCAGACCCCTTCGACTCCAAGTCCCGCGAATAGAGGACCTGCTAGGCTTAATCGTGTTTCCAGCTCTGATGAATCCCCCGCAGCTTTAGTTCATTCTCCTGCTGGGAAGTCGGATGAAGCTTTGCGAGGAATGAAGATTTTGGAAGTTCCAAATTCAAAGATAGCATCCTCGAAAGTAGAAGAGCTCCTTGAATCGAACTTATCGGAACTTCCCAATGAGTCAATATATGAACTTCTGCATAAGCTTCGTGTCGCTAAGGCGCTGGCGGCGTCGCCTGAGACGCGTCGCCAAGTTCTTTCCATTAGGATTCTCGCAATCACGAATCTGGCGTACATATACCCCGATAACATATTCCAGCAGAAAATTCTTCAACAGGATTCTGATGAGCCGAAGCGCTTGCAGATTGCCTATCAGCTTGCTGAACTTGTGCATCTCGGCGTCAGTGGGGATATTAATGCTCCAGCATTAACCCAAATTTTCGCACTCAATGCGCTTGATGCTCTGGCAAAGCAGAAATCCAGATCCGGGGATGTTTGCGCTGCACTTAATGTGAACGTCAACCACGGGATTCTCATGTTTGTTATTCGAAAAGCTGTTGCGGATCTAGCCATCGAGGACGACGCGAGCGATGGTATTGAGAGCGATGACTGGCGGGATGCTCTGTTCGCACTGCTCCGAACCCTTCCTGGTTCAAGCACAAGGACCCCCGAGACTCTGGTTTCTGCCGGGCTCATACCGATGCTAGTCGAAGTTCTAAATCTGCGAACCGAAAAGGCTAGAAGGGTTTACCCTCGAATTATGGAGTTCCTTGACACCTTTGTGCACGCCGTTCGAGATGCCTTTACGACATTAGCTACCGCTAAGGGCTTTGACGCTATCTCGGACCTCATATCCTCTGAAACCCAATCCTCTTTCGAGAAAGTGTCACAGGGTGGAGGTATTCCGACTGAATACAAGACTCCTACCATTGACTATCAGATTCCTTATTTCCAGCAACAGACTCTCCGTTGGCTTTTTAAATTTGTGAACCACATCATGCAACATAGTGGTGGTGGTTTTGACCGCCTGCTTCGGAATTTCATTGATTCTCCTCCATTACTTGCAGCCCTACGCCTCGTCTTTGAGAATGCAACCATTTTCGGATCCCATGTTTGGAGCGGTGGCGTCAATATTTTGAGCAGTTTCATTCATAACGAGCCCACTAGCTACCAGGTTATTGCTGAGGCTGGTTTGAGCAAGAGCTTCTTGGAGGCCGTCATGCATCAAGCTTTGAAAGTCGCAGAGCAGCCAGAATCTCAACCTGATGAAGAGGCTGGAGAGTCCTCTGAAGCTGCCCCTAGTACTCCTGCCCCCGCAGCACCCGAGCCGAGTGAGCTGCGGACTCTCACGCATGAACTCATTAGGCCCGAGAATGCTACTCTCGCTCGCGGGATTCTACCTGCCACGGAGGCTATTGGCTGTATCCCGCAAGCCTTTGGGGCCATTTGCCTCAATGGCACGGGTTTAAAACTCTTCCAGGAATCGGATGCACTTGAAAGCTTTTTTGAGATATTCGAAAGCCCGGAACACGTCAAATGTATGAAGAACGATGCGAATCTTCTCCGAGTTTTGGGTGGCTCTTTCGATGAGCTTGTCCGACATCATCCAGCACTAAAGTCCTCGGTCATGAGCGCCGTCCTTGTGATGGTTGCCCGTGTCAGCCTTCTTTGCAAATCGAAAGCCTGGGAAAGTGGCCTCGGAACCAAGCTTTGGACAGAAGACAAGGATGGGAAACAGTCAGTTGCCGGCGGCCCATTTTCGCTACTGGGAGAAGTAGGTGCGGAATTCAAGCAACACACTGGGGAAGATCAACCTATGGCGATTCCTGAGGTGAAAGATGTTGAACTCCCCAGCGGAAACAAGCTCGGCGATGGTTCATCGGGCCAATATACTGGACCCAAGTTTGACACTCCGGATAGCAAAGATCAAGATCGCCATGGTCTCACAGTTGCGAACTACATCTACCCTGTCATGAAGTTCCTCGGTGCATTCTTTGACAACCAGACTATCTGCACTTATTTCATCGAGGCGGGAGGTGTTGAGTTTGTGCTTGATTTTGCTACTCTTCAGAGCTTGCCGTTTGATTTCCACAACAACGCCGCGTGCCCTGAACTTGCACAGGTGATCCACCTAATGGCGGAGACGAAGCCGCACATAGTCCTACCATCTCTTGTCAAACGTACCCAAACAGCGCTCGATAAACTTGAGCAGTTCTGGGGAGAATCTCGATCAAGCGGATTTTTCTCTCCGTTAACTCGCCCAGATATGTCTTCCGAGTCGACAGATGAGGCAGAGGGACTCAAATCCAAGGGAACATACTTCGCGAAGCACCTTGTTGCTGTCCATACGCTTATGGACATCCTCCGTGAAGTATTCACTCCACCAATTTACCCAACTCGCCCAAGCCAGCAAGTATCCCCGTTCATTCAAGTTAATATGGCCGATATGTATACCTCACTTGCACGGCGCCTTGGACTTCTCCATGCTTCTTGCGTATGGGAAGAAATACTGCTACAAAAGGGTATGCCAGAATCCTGGAATGAGGCAACGAGAGGCCAAGGCAGCGACAACAGGAGTAGCGAGACAAATGGAGTTATTCCAAATATTAACGCTCCCGAATCATCTGGCTCAGTTGACACAACGGTTGTAACCCAAGCTGTTCCGACATCTGCTACTGGCGCTTCTGCGTCCGGAAATAGCGAGGAACCTAGACCTGGAACGTCCACCTCCGCTACAAATGCGGAAAATGGAGCTGCCTTCAAAAATGTACAGACTCTTCGCTACTTATTGAGCTCTCTACCACTGTCCATTACCGAATTTTTGCATATACTAGGACACGGGCTTGTTAGTAAGCGGCGGATGGATAGCTACCAGCGCCAAAGCTCCTCAATGGTGGCCGACGCTATTGCCTCTACTGTTTTGGAACAACTGGACCTTGAAGCGGCAAAGAAGAGCGAATGTCTTCAGGACCGATTCTCGTATTTGATCGTGATACTATCATCATTCTCCAAATTGCTATTCGAAAGTAAGTATTTGACTCTCCCATAAAGATCTTTCATACTAATTTTTTGTTCTTCTAGCTACCGCGGAGCGTCCCCATGCTCATTGTTTGACAATGATCCTGTTTTCCTTCAAAAAGCTAAACGGGCTTCAGGTGATGAAGGGGTTATTCGAACTTTTCTTGAATGAAATCAAGGAACTAGGCCCGAAAGCCCAAAGCGAGAATGAGCCTCAAGATGCACCTGGTAGGCGAGCGTCTGCTTATGGAGCTATTAAAATCATCTTGACTTTCTTCTCTGAAATAACCTCCGCGAGCTACATCATGAATTCCAGTCAAACGCAGGCCATGACGAGCAGTGAACGAGATAGGGATCGCCCTGATTATTTCCTTCCCGCCCAGTTCCTCGTGGAGCTCCGCATGGAGGTGCTGCCCATGGTCCGAAGAATGTGGGGTTCGGAGTTTATTGATCAATCATCTAGCTCGATTGTCAAGAGTTTAATCGATGTTCTACGATCCATCTTAGAAAGTGAACATGAGGGCGGGGCCTTTAAGCGTGCAGATACCCCTCCTGCCCTTACGACCCTTCCCAAAAAACCGTTCCACATTCTTAGAGACCGATATACTTCCCTCAAGGAGAAAGGGTACGAGAAGGGTCTTGCACGAGAGGCACTTTACCGATGCAACAATGGCTCTTCTACCTCAGAAGAGTACTGCAAGGCACAGAAAGGCCTTCGACCTCCTCCAAGAGTCCCAATGCCGTCCAATGAACTTGAATCACCACCTACGTCAAGTGGCACTCCGCAAACAGACGCTCCGGGCCCAAGCTCGGCTTCTACACGCACTCAGGCTCCAGGAGAGAGTTCCCACACATCGTCGTCTAACCTACCCCGTGAGGACGCTATTGCATCTTTGCTGGGAGCGATCCAAGCTGCACATCCAAATGTGGGCGTGGAGGAAGCTCAAGCCGAGCCTTCCGCTGGGGTACCAGCACAGGCCGACAACTCGTCCCCCGATGACAATGCCAATTCAAGCAGCCATCTGGCTATGAGCATTGATAATCTTCTCAACGATCCTGAGGTACCTGCAAGACAAGATCAAGGATCTCCAGACGAACACCCAACGGGTACTACTCCTGCAGCACCTACTCCGAAATCAGAACCTCCGAGGCGTCGTGAAGTAGTCACGGTAGAAGATCTGGATAGTGGTCGCGACCAAATTCGAGCCGATCTTATAGAATGTTGCTTGGATGTACTAAATGTTCATCATGACGTTACCTTCGAACTGTCAGACCTCATCCTTGCTGCCACAAAGAAGCTCGATTCTGCCTTCAGTTTCCGCAAAGAGGTTGGAGAGACTCTTGTACAATCGTTGATCTCGCTTCAGATGGAAGAGAATTTTGAGCTTGTCGGGAAGAAGATAGCCGCTTATGCTAATTTGCTCGCGCTGGTTCTTCAGGAGAAGGAGATTTATGATGTCACACTAGAGGAACTCAAGGAGAACTTCTCCACTCTACTTGGATTTATCAAAGTCTCACCCACGGCATCGTCGGATAAAACCAGTGAACCATCATCGCCATGGGTTGGGCAAGTATTGCTCATTCTGGAAAAGGTTCTTTCCGATGATGCGCAGCCTAAACAGATTTCCTGGAATCCTCCGAGTCTTGACGATCCAATCCCTGAACAGCCAATTGCGGAACTTGCCGATCCCGTCGTTCCTATTGATGAGAAAAAGCGACTTTTTGAGGCCATTGTGGAAGTGTTGCCACGGATCGGTAAAGATGCCTCGCTTGCTCTATCGGTTTCGCGGGTTCTAGTCATCCTCACCCGAAACCGGGATATTGCTATGCGATTGGGTGAAAAGAGAAATCTTCAGCGTCTATTCGTTATGATCAAACAACTGAGCGGCGCTACCAATGAGAAACTCCAGAGCACGTTCATGCTGATACTCAGACATATTGTCGAGGACGAAGAAACTATTCGGCAGATCATGCGAACCGAGATCGTTGCCATCTTTGACTCCAGGCCCACTCGTCACACCGACACTGCCGCTTACATTCGGCAATTGTACCATCTTGCGTTAAGATCTCCTGAGATCTTCGTAGAAGTGACAAATGAGAAGTTGAAGTTGGCAAGATATGAACCACACCAAAGACCTCAAGGTCTGATGTTGAAGGTGGATAAAACCGACAGCCCACAGGACTCTTCCGAAAAGGAGCCAGAAGACGCTGGTAAAGAAGGGGAAGATGTTATTCCCACCTCTGAAATCACCGACAAGGAGATGAAAGACAAATTCAAGGGTCCAGAACTTAAGACGCCGGTTGTTGAGAATCCTGACGGGGTCATCCATTACCTTCTCTCAGAGCTACTTTCTTACAAAGATGTGGATGACAAGGAACCCACGGTAGATACCAGTGACAAACCAGCTGTTCAGCCCGATGCCCAAGGAGACATAGAGATGTCGTCTGGTGAAGTTACTACGACTCCTACGCCCAATATACCAGGTTCCCGTTCTAAGAAGGACAAGCCCCAGTTTAAAGCTGATGAACACCCAATTTACATCTATCGGTGTTTCCTACTGCAATGCCTTACCGAACTCTTGTCATCATACAACCGCACAAAGGTCGAGTTCATTAACTTTTCGCGTAAAGCGGACCCTATGGCAACCACCCCATCGAAGCCACGTTCTGGCATTTTGAACTACTTGCTAAATGCGGTCATACCCGTTGGGACACTTGATCATGATGAGTCCATTGCCTTCAAAAAGCGAAGCAAGACATCTGATTGGGCCATGCAGGTAGTTGTTGCGCTCTGCACCAAGACTGGCGAGTTCAGTGTTACAAACTCACGTCGCCGTACTCTCCCGGAGGACGACCATGAACCCGAGCTTCTTTTCATTCGGAAGTTTGTTCTTGAACATTCCCTCAAGTCATACAAAGATGCGAATGCGTCCAATGAGCCTCTTGATGTCAAATACGCTCGATTAATGTCTCTTGCAGATCTTTTCGACAAGATGCTGAGCGGTGGCTCCTCTCCAGATGGGCCCTCCCATGTCCCTTCGTCCACCAAACAAGTGGCCAAGACTATGTTCGAAAAGAATTTCATCTCCGCTTTCACTGCTTCGATTGCTGATATCGATCTTAATTTCCCTTCGTCTAAGAGGGCCGTCAAGTACATACTGCGTCCTCTGAACAAACTTACACAAACTGCTGTCCTTCTGAGCGAGACTTCGAGCATCCAGACCACTCCCGGACAGACCGATGAGGATGAGATATCTTCAGCCACCTCGGTCTCGGACGTTGATGATGAGCGAGAAGAAACCCCTGATCTTTTCCGCCATTCTACGCTTGGCATGTTCGACCCCAATCAGGAAGAGGGTTCCAGCTCTGAAGAGTCAGAAAATGAAGACGATGCGGAAATGTATGACGATGAATATGGTGATGATATGGATTATGATGAAGAGTTACCCGAAAATGATGGCGAAGTGGTTAGTGATGAAGACGAGGATATTCATGGGCGAGGACCCATTGAAGGTCTACCAGGAGATTCGGGGATGGATATCGAGGTTCTCATCGAAGGAGACGAAGATGGTGAAGATGAGGACGACGATGAGGATGATGATGAAGATGACGATGATGATGATGAAGATGACATGGATGAGGATGAAATAATGGCAGGAGAAATTACCGGAGATAACCCCGACCACCTTCATGATGATATGTCTGATTGGGAAAGCGAGGATATGTCCGAAGGCGATGAAGGTGAGATGATGAATCAGCTTGAAAATGAATTTGAAGGTATGCCACAAGGAGGGCCTCACAATGATCGACCTCGATTTGAGAATCTCTTACGAGTCCTTGAAGAAGCAGGAGGCAATATTGAGCACCTCGAAGATGACATGGGCATGGGAGGTGGTATTCAAGGTGATTTGATTGAGGACGACATGAACGAGGATGAAGGTAAGTAACCATCTGGCTACTCTTGAAAGAATTATCTAACGCCATAATAGAAGATGAAGAAGAGGTTGATGAGTTAGAAGAGGAACTAGATGAGCTTGATGATGATCAAGGATCCTATCATGGATTCGATGGTATGTTATTCGTCTACCCGCTAATCATCGACATTCCTGCTAATACAACCAACCTTTCTAGATGATGAACCTGATCTAGGAAACCCGCCTTGGGGATGGCACGGCCAAGACCCAATTGCTCCCCGCGGTCATCATCATCGGTTCCGTGGTGTCCCTCCACCCTGGAGTATCGGAATGCCCCATCGCCATGGCGTTGTTCCCATTCCTCCCTACAGGTCCCAACGAGCACAGATTCCGCCACGTGGAGCCGACGATGGAGCAAATCCACTTTTGGTTCGAAACGATCGCCCCGGAGACGCACCTGGTCAACCCCGTGGTGCCAATACCGAAGCGTTCAGCGACTGGGTCCACGCAATTGATCCAAGTGCACAAGGCCGTCTTCTATCTGTAGACAGCCCAGTCAGTTTCATGAATGCTATTATGCAGGCAATGGGCCAAGGTGGTGCTGGATTTGGTGTTGTCTCTAGACCTGATGGATTCCATGTTCACCTCGACCGTCGAGCCGTCCTACCCAATCGTATTCAGGACCTATTTGGCTTAGGCCCACAGCAGGCTGCTGCTCAAACGTCTCGTGATGACCCATCACAAGTGGTCACATTTGCCTTTGGTTCTACTATCAGCCGGTGGCAAGAGGAAACACGTCTTCTGTTTGGCAGCACTTACCACGAGAAGACTCAGCGAATCCACAACACCTTACTACAGGTACTTGTACCACCCGCTATTCAAGAGGAAAAGATCCGTCGTAAGGAAGCCGAGGAAGAACAAAAGAGGCGAGAAGAAGAGCACGCGGAAAGAGAGCGTATTGCCAGGGAAGAAGCCGAAAAGGAGAGGAAACGCAAGGAGGAAGAGGAAGCTGCTCTAGCGCGCCAGCAAGAATTAGAACGAGAAGCTGAAGCTGAGGCCCAACCCGAAGCTGTTGAGGAGCCTTCTGGTGGTGCTGAGCCAATGGACGATGTGCAGCCTACTGAGCCACCAGCGGAAGCTTCTACCACTGAGGGTGAGACAGCTGAATCTGGTCCATCCGAACCCACTGAGCGAGTTCGTACAACAATTCGTGGTCGTCAACTCGATATTACTGGCATGGATATTGATCCTGAATATCTTGAAGCCCTGCCTGAAGAAATTCGTGAAGAGGTTATTATGCAACAGCTCGCTCAACAGAGAACGCAAGCGGCTGCTTCTGGGGAAGAACCTAGCGAGATCAATCCCGAATTTCTTGAAGCACTACCGCCGGAGATTAGAGAAGAACTTCTGCAACAAGAAGCCGCTGATCGCCGTCGTCGGGAACGAGACACTGCTCGCCGACAAGCCGCTACGACCGACAGCCCTGCTCATGCAGAAGATATGGATCCAGCGAGCTTTATTGCCACCTTAGATCCCAGCCTCAGACAAGCCGTTTTAGCTGATCAACCAGAGGAAATTCTTGCTACGCTTGGGCCTGAATATGTAACCGAAGCACGTGCGCTTACTGGTAGAAGAATGCCCCAATTCAACGGAGTCGGCGGTGGAATTGATCCTCGCTCGAGAGCCGAGGCTCCAGCACGCGACCAGAGCACCAAAAAGCCCCAAAGGAAGCAGATTGTTCAGATGCTAGACAAGGCTGGGGTTGCTACTCTTCTCCGACTCATGTTTATGCCCCTTCAGGGTAATGCACGCCATCATCTAAATGATATTCTCCACAACGTTTGCGAGAACCGACAAACTCGGGCGGAAGTGGTTGGCCTTCTACTTCTAATCCTCCAAGACGGCAGTGCTGATGTCAGTGCGATCGAGCGAAGTTTTGCCCACCTCTCTCTACGTGCCAAAACTCCCGCGAGCCAAAAGACTCCCCAACCTTTGAAGCGGACATTGTCTCTTCAGTCGACACCAGGCGCGAACAGTGATGTCACGCCGTTGATGGTCGTCCACCAGTGCTTGGTTACACTCTCTTTCCTAACTCAATACAACCCTCACATCGCATGGTTTTTCCTGTCTGAGCATGACACCACCTCAGCATTAAAACTACGAGCCTTCCGTAATAAGGGTAAAGGAAAGGAGAACCGTGCCAACAAGTTTGCGTTGAACGCACTTCTTTCCTTACTCGATCGTAAACTTATCATGGAAAGCCCCAATTGCATGGAGCAGCTATCGAGCCTTCTTGGTAGCATTACTCAGCCACTTACGATGCTACTTCGCAAAGAAAAAGAGAAGCAGCAGGATGAAGAATCGAAGCCAGAGGGCGAAGGCTCGGCTGCTGCCGGTACGGCTGAAGATCAGGCTGCTCCGGCTGCCGGTGCTACCTCGGGAGAGGCCACTGCAGCTTCTGACACCACCATGACCGATGCCCCAGCTGAAACTAGACCAGAGGGTCTATCAACGGAAGCCCCTAGTGGTGAAGCTGGAGAGGGTGAAGGCGAAGGCCAAGCAGCAGAAGCGTCCAAACCGGCGGAAGAGGAGAAATCAAAGAAACCCCGTACCATCGAACCTCCAGTTGTTCCAGAGCACAATCTTCGCTTGGTTGTTCACATCCTTTCCGCGCGAGAATGCAATGGAAAGACGTTCAGAGAGACTCTTTCAACCATCAATAACCTTTCTGCAATCCCTGGCGCCAAGGAAACTATTGGCAAGGAACTGATCAACCAAGCCCAGGGCTTGAGTAAATCTATCCTCGTTGACCTTGATGACCTGCTTCCCCACATCCATAATGCACAGACTGGCACCGATGTTCAGGGTATGGCTCTATCGAACTTCTCTCCTGCCAGCTCAGATCAGTCCAAATTGCTTCGTGTCTTGACAGCTCTCGATTATCTGTTCGATCCAAATCGAGCCGATAAGGACAAGACCGAGCCCCAATCTTCGGATACCAAAGAAGAAGTATTGAAGTCACTTTACGAGAGCTCCAAGTTCAATCCTCTATGGGCTAAATTGAGTGAATGTCTGAGCGCCATTCGCAAGAAGGAGAAGATGCTAAACGTGGCTACAATTCTACTTCCTCTAATCGAAGCTCTTATGGTGGTGTGTAAGAACACTACGCTCAAAGATGTTCCACTTTCCAGACATGGTCGTGAATTTTCTGTCTCTAGCCCTCCACCAGACACCGGCATGGAAGGTCTATTCTTCAACTTCACCGAGGATCATCGAAAGGTTCTCAATGAATTGGTGCGCCAAAACCCCAAGCTTATGAGTGGCACCTTCTCGCTACTTGTGAAGAATCCAAAGGTTCTTGAGTTTGACAACAAGCGCAATTACTTCAATCGCCGCATCCATTCACGTGGTGCTGAGACAAGACACCCCCACCCACCACTACAACTCTCTATCCGAAGAGATCAGGTCTTCCTGGACTCGTTCAAGTCACTTTACTTCAAGACCGCGGATGAAATGAAGTACGGCAAACTAAGCATCCGTTTCCATGGCGAAGAAGGTGTCGACGCCGGCGGTGTGAGCAGAGAATGGTTCCAGGTTCTTGCTCGAGGAATGTTCAACCCTAACTACGCATTGTTCGTCCCCGTCGCATCTGATCGAACAACTTTCCACCCCAACCGTCTTAGTGGCGTCAACCAGGAGCATCTGATGTTCTTTAAATTTATTGGGCGTATCATTGGAAAAGCGTTGTATGAAGGCCGAGTTCTAGACTGCCATTTCAGCAGAGCCGTCTACAAGCGTATCCTCGGAAAGTCCGTGTCCATCAAAGACATGGAAACCCTCGACCTGGATTACTACAAGTCTCTACTCTGGATGCTAGAGAACGATATTACCGACATCATTACCGAGAATTTCTCCGTCGAGACTGATGATTTCGGAGAGAAGCAAGTCATCGATCTTATCGAGGGCGGTCGCCATATTCCAGTTACCCAAGAAAATAAGGAGGAGTATGTGCAGCTTGTGGTTGAGTATCGCTTGACTGGCTCTGTCAAAGAACAGTTGGACAACTTCTTGAAAGGTAAATAAGTTCTTCACATAACTTGTATGGTTCATCTTCTAACAATTAGTTACTATAGGTTTCCACGATATTATCCCGGCCGAGCTCATTTCTATCTTCAATGAGCAAGAGTTGGAGTTGTTGATCTCCGGCTTGCCCGAAATTGACGTGGATGACTGGAAGAACAATTCCGAATACCACAACTACTCTGCATCCTCGTCGCAGATCCAGTGGTTCTGGCGTGCTGTCCGATCGTTCGATAAAGAGGAACGCGCCAAACTTCTCCAGTTCGTCAGTGGTACCAGCAAAGTTCCGCTCAATGGGTTCAAAGAACTCGAGGGTATGAATGGATTCAGCAAGTTCAACATCCATCGGGATTATGGCAACAAAGAGAGGCTTCCCAGTTCCCATACCTGTTTCAACCGTATGTTCCCCCCTGATCCCGCACAATTTCCCCAAACTACAGTACAGAAGACTAACTAGAGGCACAGAACTCGATTTACCAGAGTACGAAACGTATGAAACCCTCCGTGAGCGTCTGTATACCGCGATGACTGCCGGTGGAGAGTATTTCGGGTTTGCTTAAAAAGAAAATTGTTTCTGTCATTTCCTACTCTTTACGACAGCTATGGCCACTGTGCACTATCATGCTCCAGCATTTGAAGGCGCTTAAATTCCTTATTTGTACACTGAGACTGGTATTTGGCTTTGGTCAGGAGATTACTTGCGGAGATTTTTGAATCCGCTCGGTGGAGGCTTTGTGCATGGCGGTTCGATTATTTCTTTTCCTATTTTCCTTCCTTCTCTCAGAGAGGGTGTTGTTCCCTGTGGTAAAAGGACAGCTGAAGTGCAGGTCAGCAGTCGTTTGAGCGGTGGATATTCCCCTTTCTGGTACCAGATCCCCATAATGTAGTTAGTTAATTAGATAGCTTCGACCAAAAAAAGGTAGACTCTCTTTCTCCTCTCTCCCCTTTTTTTAACGGCTTTCAACGGCGGCCGTTGCAGTAAGCACGTGATTTATGAAACTAGACCGGATGCAGACTAGAACCACCGAGGTCGGAATGACTCCGCCGAAGCTCCGAGAAATTCCACCTTTTTCTTTTTTTTCATCATATCAAACAACTTCAACAGAGAAAGAATATGAGATTTTGATCTCAGAAAGAACAACAAACCACCAGAAGCCATGATCATATAACATCTCGTTGCTCTGAGCACCTATCCCCACAGCTTCACCCGCTGTGTTTTCTACGTTCTGAGATCCGCCAGACAGACCGAGAGCAGCTCGCGAAATCTTATCAATCGTCACACGATCATACGCTTGACATAAATGATGTCGGCCAATTCAATCAAGCTGCTGACGGGCAACAGCCACCCAGAGCTTGCGAAGCTCGTTGCTGATCGGTATGAGAAGATTTCTTCCTTTATCTCATGCTCTATGATATGCACTTCACCGCGACCGTTTTCCGGGGAATGCCTTGCGGGGTGTTTGCTTGGGGGGGACATGTGGAATTTGCCCCTCCATCTACTTACCTCTTTTCCGTATCTCGTTTAAGCCCGTTTCTTTATTCTAATCTCTAGTTTCGTGAATGTTCGCATTTCTGCTTCTGCTTGGGGTGCAACGTTTCTCTTTGTGAAGAAAGTAATTGGTTTTGAACTCTTTTGTCTGTCTTCTAGTCTGCATATCATCCTTGGCACTTACAGGATAAGCTAGCTAACTATATCTCCTCTGGCAGACTTGGTATTGATTTGACAAAGATTATGGTTCTCCAGTACTCAAACCAGGAGACGAGCGTTACAATTGGGGAGAGTGTAAGAGATGAAGATGGTACTGTTGCTCCTTGAGTCCATCTTATTCCTTATGTTTGCTTCCTCATATTCCGTTCTACTTTGAAACCACCGAACACCACGTTCCTCCAATCCCGTTGGCATCAGATGGCGTGAGCGTGTGAGCTTACTTTTATTCCCGTTGCCCTCTTCAGTCTTTATCCTCCAGTCCACACGCCCCAACGATATCAACGATGGCCTGATGGAGCTTCTCATCATGATCAATGCCTGCAAAACCGCCTCGGCCCGACGCATCACCGCTGTCATTCCCAACTTTCCGTACGCCCGTCAGGATAAGAAGGATAAGAGCCGTGCACCGATCACAGCTAAGCTTATGGCGAACATGCTTCAAACCGCCGGCTGCAACCATGTGATCACAATGGATCTGCACGCGAGCCAGATTCAAGGGTTCTTCAACGTTCCGGTTGACAACCTATACGCAGAGCCGAGTATGTTGAGGTGGATCCGAGAAAACCTGGATGTGGAAAGCTGTGTGATTGTCAGTCCTGATGCTGGAGGTGCTAAGAGGTACGTACATGACCGATACTCCCTTACCTTGCAACATCTTGTAAGACGTGGTACTAACTAAAAACAGAGCCACTGCCATAGCAGATCGCCTAGATCTACAGTTCGCTCTGATCCATAAAGAACGCGCGCGACCCAATGAAGTCTCCAGAATGGTTCTAGTCGGTAGCGTCAAGGACAAGATCGCTATCATCGTCGATGACATGGCAGATACTTGTGGTACACTCGCCAAAGCTGCTACCACGCTCCACCAACACGGCGCCAAGGAAGTCCTCGCCATCGTTACACACGGTATCCTAAGTGGCAACGCCATCGAAACTCTCAACAACAGCCAGTTGAGCCGTGTTGTCGTCACCAACACTGTGCCACATGAGGAGAAGAAGCTGCTTTGTGACCGTATCGAGACGGTCGATATTAGTCCCACACTCGCTGAAGCATGCCGAAGAACGCACAATGGCGAATCTGTCAGCTTCTTGTTCTCGCACGCGGTATCATGAGTTTTGAAATTTGAATGATGAGATGTTTTAGTATTTATGAGGACGGCAAATTTGGACGAGAAGAGAAACTACGGTGGTAGAGGAAGTAAATTATTAGCCGACCTGGCCGGGAGAGCAGCAGAAAGCAGGGTCAATAATGGTGAAAGTGGAAAGGGAGCCGAGTTTCTTGCGGGGGACGGAGGGAGTTGCATGATTGCTTTCCTAGCATACCTCACATATCTACACGAGGATTTTCTTTATTTCCATTTGTCTTTTTTTTATCCTCTATTTTCTATATTTTAAACAAAGGAAAGGGTTTGGCGCAAATGAGAAATGATTCTATTATTTGAAAACCTAGGCGTCTTGTGGGGTATTTTTATATATATGTGTGATTATGTTGTTTAGACGGGATACCTTTTGCGGTGGAACGGAGATATATGATGTTAGTTAGGGCCAGTCTGTGTATATATACTATGTCCGTGATTGAATTTGCTTTTTGTTTAATATGCTTGGTTCGGTCCAAGCTTTCGACTGGGTTGCATAGAGTTATATATATATCCTCACTACCTTGTCAGCGCATATACAACCGACCCGAGCCATACATCCGAATACAAATAGCCTCGAGGTAGATATGTAAGTACGATTAAGAAAGATATCAACGACTGGTGGGTGGGATATTGTTTGCACTTTATTATAAATGTTAATAGGACTTTCTGTTTCGATATAGCTGTGTTTATTCAATAAGATTAAGATTAATATCGTCTCACTCACGGAGCTTGATATATAAGTACAAAAGAGTCTATTTCTTTGGCTATAAATACAATATGTACTAGCTCTAAGGTTTGATTGCTACTATCAACTGCCTCCTCTATCATCAATCGAGTATGAGGTCTTTTTTATGAAAAGCAATTGATAGCTGCAGATGTATAAATATGAATCCTAGCCTATCAAATGGGGGGAGGTTTGCATGTTACCTCCCGAGAAACCTGATCACCGGCTTATTCTGCTACGGCGGCTTGTAACGTAGCGCTCTGGCGATCTCTTCCGGGATGCTTCATCTCATCGTTATTTATTATTTAGCCGGCCGGTGTGCTTCGGAATGAGGACGTTGGGCTGCGCGGCTTTCGCTCGAGTGGTTTCCGTAACTCTAGACATTACTCATTCGTCCCCTTCACGTGGAAGGGAGCGGGGTTCGTTTCGGTGTTGGAATTGCCCGATTATTGTTATTCGAACCGTTTCTTAACGAAGTCGTTGGCATTCGTATTTGAACGGAGCATTCGATTAAGGGTTGTCGACAATCCCTTCGTTCCTGGTGGTTCTCTTTGCCCTCCACATTTTGTGAAATCTCTAGCAGATTTTCGGAGGGAGCCGTGATAACGGGATGAGCGGTATTATAGGCCGCTTGCGGCCTTGAGTGAAAAGAACCGGGACCGTGGGACATTATGGTAGCGTTACCGAATGTCGAATTACTGGTAAGGCGCTGTGGGTTCTTATCTGGAGAGTAAAATGGGATAGGGTGGGCTCCACAGGTAGCCCTATCCCGCACAGCGGAGAAACCAATAGCTCGGACGCTCGCTCGTTTGTCCGAGAATTATAGGAAGAAGTCGATGGAAATTAAGGTTGTTTTTGTAACGGACTACTTGCACTCGAAAACTCGACTGGCGTTTTTATTATCGGCGCAAGATGGCGGAGGGGACGGGAAACCATCCTCGATGGAATAGAGACAATCCAACTCTCTGTCCCGATCTCTCCTTCGTGATATACCAAGTCCTGGTAATGAGCTATGGAGTGAAGCACGCGCACGGTTGTTACTACTACCTCCCTGCTGTGACTGAGCAGCTGAGAGTTTGGCAGCCAAAATATCGATCCTGAAGGTAATTATCGGTTAGTATGTTTTCCTTGGTTTGGATGTGCTAACAGCCCAGGGGGATGCAAGGTTGACAAAAGAAACTTAGGGTTAATTACATCATTGCTACCGGAAACATACATTCCACCGTGTATACGAAGCGGTCGATCTCGGTGGGTACGTTATTGGCAGTCTGTTCGGTGTCGCGAAACGCATATAACACGGCTCTTGAGACTCCGATAATGGACAATGTGGCCAGGCGGATTTCCGTGCTCATGGTAAGACGTCGAAAGATGGCTCGGATGGGTGAATTTTTCAGGGTCGAACTCGAGAAGATTCGGAGGAGATAGTAAGCGCTGAGGATTTCTACCAGAGCGATCGAAGTAAAGTAACCAAAATGCAACTTGAGGTTTAGTTTTTGCTCGTCCTCACTGGATGTTTTGATGGTTTTCACTCGAGTGACCATGATGGAAAGCCGCATGGCAAGTATGCATCCCATCAGGATCCAAAACGCAATCAGAAATACTCTCCGGGAAGTGTGCTTCAACAAGCCGTTTAAGAGGAAGTAGCTGTAGAATGACAACCCGGCATCTTGTATCTATTAAATCTGTGAGCAACCGCAATATCGGTACGCAGTTGTTGACTACCAGGGAGAGAGAAAGAGAGAGGAAGAACGCTACCATCCACATAACATCAGCTACAACCGCGGCAGCGATCTGCTGCGGTATCGGACGCTCGCTATAGAACGCACAGTAACAAAGGCCATTGGCGACGGCGCAAGCGGCTGATGTCACCACCGGCACCATCGTCAGTCGCGTCAGATTGGTAATGCATATCACCAACACCCCGAGCAGCGTCAGGAGCAGGCCGATGGTGCTCAGAATGGCCCAACTCAGTTCATAATATATTTCCGCCATGGCTCCAACGACGGCTGGAGCTGGACGGGTGATAGAACAGAGCAGAGCAGCTGTGTGGGTTGTGTATAAGAGAGAGAGGAGAGAGAGAGTATAGAGGGAGGGGAAAGTCGTTAGGGATAATGCTGGATGAGTGAGATTCTCATTCCCTAACTTAGTAATCGATACAGGGTTAGGGTTGTTTGTATTGAGGCATCTCGACAACAAGGGTTCAGGTTGAAGTTCTTGAACGTCTTTGAGATCGAATAAAAAAGTACGAACAGACAAGGGGAGGGAGAAAGCTTTGTAGTGGATCTTTTATAATTCTTTTCTTTTTTTTATGCTTTTTTTCCTTTCCTAACATGAACGTGTTTTTTTTCGGCCAAGCAGTTTCTCGCCAAATCTGAACTCTGCAGTCCAACCACAGTTTTTTTCCTTTCGCTGGCGAGTCAGTTATTATGTGCGTTCTGAAACTCGGTCTTCGTGCCTTTCACAGAGAGAGAAAACAACCTTTTTTGCGTTGTCGGTGTCGGCTTTCTGTTTAACGCCGGTCGTCCCTTTGTCCGGTAGCGCGTTAAAGTTAAGCTAGCGGAAGCTAGTTTCTTAGCGCGTCAAGGCTAAGCCTAAACAAGACACTGTTGTTGACCACTTTTCGCGATGAACTGACTCCGACTTTCCCCAGAGCGGCGAGCAGCGCTGGGACAGGGTCCAGAGGCAAGAGAAGATATGATATGGACCTTACCCCACGATTACAGGGTCTTCCAAGCTTTCATGAGATCGATAGATTCTATTTTGATAAACGTGTGGTAACTTCATTCCATGAACCATCAGGAGAACGTGGTTCTTCTGGTTCTTCGAAAACTATATATATCGCGGATCGGCATGAACACCGTTCTTTCCTTTTCTGATAAACAAGGCGCCTCTTGGGTCATTCCTTCCTCCTTTGTTCGGTTTTAATCAACGTTCCTTCCCTTTCTGATCGGGATAAAGCGGAAGACGGGTAGCTCGGCAGCTCCTTCCGCGTTTGATCGGCTATTTAGTATGTCAAACTTGCAACGCTTCAGCTTCAAATTCAGGACTCTCTGCACCGCATGAAGAGGTCACTGGGGACGATTATCCTGCAATAAGAGGTGTTGATCGAAATGGTCGAGTTTGGTACTCGTATAACGAGTTACGAAGGTGATGACTCGGAGCCATGGTGTGGGTCTCGCCTTGAGGGCGGGTTAAAGCGGTAGCTTCAATCAGCGCTGCCAATCCCAATACTCCACTTGAAGAAGAAGATCACGCTTGTCACAGAGATGAAAGCCATGTCGTCGTCTGATCGATCTCGGGTTGAGTGAACGGCGAGCACAATCAGATTACTTATAGTATCGCTATCATCGAAGCTATCACAGCTGGACCACATCTGGCAGACTGGGATTGATCGCATGTGTCTCGGCAATTGAAGACTCAAAGTCATCAAGGCTGGTTGTTGCCGATGCGGTCAGGGCCTCTTTGCGCCTCTTTCATCATGGCCCATCCCACGTTTTCCACGTTTCCCATGTTTTCCGTGTTTTCCATGAAACATGAAAGCATAATAGTCATCGACCTTTCCGTGGCTCAATCGCGAAAAGCTGAAAACTCTTTCTGATTACTTGGCGACACCAACACGCCGACATGCCCAGCAAAGCAATTCCCTAACAGGACTAGAGTCTTTGCAGAAACGCTGCCGACCGATTGCTTCTCAGCCACGGGCCGAGAGATGGTCGAAGAGTGTTGTCGCCTACAGTGACTGAAAATAAGTGTTCGTTACCCCACCACATTTTAAATCCCTCCACAAAAATCATCATCTTTTCAACCCACCACCAGCCATGCCACGAACGCCTCTAAGGAATATCGCTGCCAATAGCCAAAAGAGAAAGGAGTTATCTCCGTATCAGAGAGATCAAATTATTGGTTGTTTTAAAGCTGGTCAGTCTAAAAATCAGATACACAAAGACCTCGGAATCCCGCTATCCACCGTTATAGATACCATTAAACTCAACCCCGAACGGCTCGATGGAAAATCTCTCTCGCGAACTGGACGTCCTCATAAGCTTTCGGAAAGGGATAAACGCTATATTATGATCTTAATAAAGGGGGATCCCTTCCTAACTTATCGAGATATTCTTCAAAGAACTGGCTTGACTCTCTCTCGACCTACCCTTCGCAAGATCCTTCAGGAATCGGGCTATGGGAACTGGGTGACTCAAAAACGACCTAAATTAACTCAAGAACACGCCGATCTACGATATCAGTGGGCTTTAGAGCGGAAAGATTGGGTGTGAAACGAGTGAGAGAAGATAATGTGGTCAGATGAATGTTCCGTGGAATTGAGGCAGGGAGCTCGACGTCAATGGGCCTTCCGGCCCAACGCCAATGAAGAAAAATGGAAAAAGAAGTATATTGTGCCTATTCCGAAGGGCAAGAGTACCTCTCTAATGATTTGGACAGCCTTTTGGGGCTCCGGTCGGTCGAATATCGTGCCTTTATGTCGGGATTTTGAGTCGAAAAAACACGGTTACTCCGCGAAGTCCTATCTTAAGCTTTTGAACGAAAACCTCTTAGATCTTTGGTCCCCAGGTCTTGAATTCATGCAGGATAACGCTCCTATCCATACGGCTCACTCGATTAAGGCATGGTTTACGAAGAAGGGGATTCCTCTACCCCCTTGGCCTCCATATTCTCCGGATTTGAATCCTATTGAACACGCCTGGACCAAGCTTAAAGGGCTCATCTATACGCTTAACCCTTGCCTAGAGAAGTTGACTGGATCCGAAGATGAAAAGAGAGAGAGAATGCTTGAGCTCATTCAAGAGGCGTGGACGAAGATAGACAAGGATTACTTTACGGAGCTAATAAGGTCCATGGAATCGCGGGTGAACGCAGTACTAGAGGCAAAGGGATGGTATACTCGCTACTAAATTAGAATTAAAGGGTGTTTCTATATAGATTATTGGGTTTTCTACGAATTCCTTCATTTTTTGGTTCATTTTCATAAGAATTGGTGGAAATATATATTTTTGAAATGGGGGGTGGATTTGTGGAGGGATTTAAAATGTGGTGGGGTAACGAACACTTATTTTCAGTCACTGTACCCCGCAGCCGTGCTAAATGTGAGGTGAAGCTTGGGCATAGTCAAGCCCAACCTCGCCTAACCCCTGTCATGATTCGCTCGCTGAAAATATTCGGCCAAAAAGATTCAGAAGCCGATCAATCAACACCCGATACACCATGAAACCCAACAACCTTTTAAGTTTTCGGAGTTATCGTTCGATGCATGTCCGTTGGATGATTTCTTCACACAAGTTTGGTCCTTTGTCGTAGAGATAACCACTCGCCAAAGCAAAGTATAGAGGACGCTAGGTTAGCCACCGACGATTCAAACCTTTGGCTTCTCTCTTCTCTCCTTTATGCGGGTTTTTCTTTGCTTTGCCACGACTTCCCTCGAAGCTCAGTCACTTCCCAAGGTTTTGCCAACGGTGCACGGGATTAAAATGGCCGCTCTTGGCAATGCGAGCAACAAAATCCCCGATCTATTTTCGCTGTTTCCTTGTTTCAACTAGTGCTCTTCGTCAATGCAGGTTCGATTCACGAGAAGAGGACCCACTGGACCCTGTTCATCTCAAAATCAACCCCCTCAAGTTTCCAACCTCCTCCACTAACACACTAGCTATTGATTTGGTTTCAACGTGATATGAGACTCGACGGAAACGAGCGTGAGCCAAAGAATCCGACCTCGTGGCAAGGAAAAGGAGGGGGAAGAGCTAAACAAAAAAGAACTGTCTCTCCGAATGGATATCACATCTTTGTAGTCAGCTGCTGTCAGAGAGAGAGACCCCAGGTAAGGAGACTACATCGTTTACTTGGCAATAGGATAGGCAGCTTCCCCGCTCTCCAACGGCAGGTCCACCAGGCGGCTGTAACTATCTACGCTTTCGGTACCGATAATGGCTTTCATCACATGTTGTTTCCAGGTAGTTGTTTATGCATGTACGGAGTACAATCATTGTCATTGAAATTTCGTCTGATTCGAAATTGGTTTAGACACGAACGCGTCTATCTTTTATATTATCTCTATGATACAAGATTCCAGAATCTCTAGCAACAGAGTGCTTTTATCGTAACTTCTTCTACCCGGCTCTTTGGAAATCATCCGACGTGATTTCCACAGTACCAGTCGAATTTGAACATTCATTGCCCACCAACAGCACAGCCGTGTCATGAGTCTCCATCTCCGCCTTCACCTCGTCCACACATCCCAATGATTTGCCCGACCAGACATTAGAAACCTCGTAGCTAGAACCGTCAAGGTCCGGTACGTCTCCCCAGGAGACCTTGCGGGTCTCAGTCTCTTCCTCAGAGTTCAACATAAGAACCAGTGTACCGTTTGACATCGGTCCACTCCAGTACTCAGCAGGGTACAGAGGGTCGTAGGTCCAGTCGTCGTTCTTACCCCACTTGTATGGTGTCGCGGGGGTACCGATTTGCTCATCCTGATTGAAGTCCAGAAGGACCTTGTTCGTAAGAATGGATACGTGATCATTCGTGAGGTTGGTCAAGTTTGCACCGATGAGAAGGGGGCTCTTGGCTGCGGCCCAGAAGGCGAAATGGCTGCGGCTCTCGGCCATCGTGAGGTTGCCGTTTCCGATCTCAAGCATATCCATATCGTTGTGGGCTCCGAAGTCGACGTAGTTGAGGTTGAAAGAGTTATCGTTCAAGATCTGAGCGACGCGGTACCAGTATGGGATGATATCGTTCTCGGTACGCCATGAGGCACCCATTGATGCGCCCCATTCGAGGACACCGCCGTGGCCGTGACAGCAGATGGCGAATTCAATGACACGATCCTGATCATCAAGAGCGTCGGCCATGGCGCGGAATCGTTTGGCGGTGTTTGAAGTGCTCCAGTCGTAGTCATCTGGTGCTACGTCATCATCGTCGATATCGGGGCATGTCCCGTTGGGATGGTTGCCGTAGTCACCGTAGTTGAAGGTATCGGCTTCACAAGCCTCATACTCATCATCCCACTCTTCGGGATAGTCGCAATTATCGTATTTCAGATAGTCTACCCCCCATTCCGCAAAGGTTTCGGCATCAATTTCCTCATTGTCAAGACTGGCTGGATATTCTGCACATGTCATGGTTCCAGCAGAGCTGTACAAGCCGAACTTAAACCCGAGGTCGTGTACCTTGTCCGCAACGCCTGAGATGCCGTCTGGATACTTGTCGGGATCGGGGATAATCTTCCCGGTGTCCTCGTCTCTGCCACTTTTCACGGACCAGCAGTCATCAACTAATAACGAGAGGTCAGAACGTGATTCCCGAGGGATGGAAAGAAGTGTGTTATCTTACTGTTGACATGGTTGTAGCCCGCATCTTTGAGCCCGAGGCTGATCATGGTGTTCGCTCCATCAACAATCACTTGATCGTTAGTATCGCAGTTGTATGCATTCCATGGGTTCCAGCCCAAGGCCGGGAGTTTGCCCTATCAACATGTGAGATTCTCATATAATTACCGTTGTAAAAACCAGAAAGGGGGGTAAGCATACCGTGCCATCTTCCCGAATAAGGGCATTTGCAGCTGGCAATACGCCAGCAGCGATGAGGAAGGAGTAAGCATACATCGTTCACTCTGTTTTGGTTTGTCTTTGCAGTGTGAATGCTCTGCTGGAAAGATATTCCTCAAGAAGGGGGAATATCACCGCCATTTATGAACGAACCTCGCTCCAACCCTGATGGATGGATATGAATGGATCGACATGGCCGGAAAATGGTTGTGTACCTGCGCACATAGGAATCAGCTTGCGGGAAGGCAGTTGCATTGCCGTAGGCGTGGGTCGATTCCTATTATAATAAAGATCGACAATCGGCTTGGCAAGCATCGGTGACTGCTCTGCACATACGAAGGACAGTGTGATATGATGATATCTGAATAGTTCTTGTTAATAGCCTTGTTTGATGTTCGGGCACCAGTGACCAAAACGGTATGACTCGGCATCGGGTCGGCATCGGTGATAGACAGCACCGAGTCCCTTGAGTTTAACTATGTGGATTTCCGTTTCAGACCCTTTTTCAGACTTCTTCATCACTTCTCTCTTCCGATCTCTTGAAGGAGTTTGATCCGATCCATAAAAATTGTGTAGTCTAATCTATCAAGATTCGAGGCCATGAAAATCACGATAGTGCACAAGCTGCCATGTTCGGTTATTTGTGTCGACGTCATTTAGTGTGTCTCTTCCATGCAGTATTAACGGCTGAGGAAACAACCCACGAATCTCTGGCTGTAAATCCCTTTCCCTATTTCCCCAGTAATGGCGGCTATATCTCTGTTTACCCCGGGCTGATGTGGGGATACTCGCTCGTTCGCCGAATTTATGGGGTACGGACTAGTTCAGGGACACGCCGTCCAAAGGCTTGAGCGAAAGCCGGGAGGGAGCAGCGAACGGAATAAAAATCCCAGCTTCATAACATTCCGTTCGTTCCTACGGAGTATATAGAGGACATATTTCCCCACCCTTTGGCGGCCGTTATTAGAGGGTTACTTTGACGTATTTATATTTGATTCTCAGGGTTCGGGAATTGGGAGGTCTCGGGGACTGAGGACGTCGAGGGGCAAGAGGCCTGGGACTGGCCTGAGGTTGCGGGATAAACGCTTGTTTACTGACATCATACCACTATACTTCGTTTGCCGTGGGCAGAGATATAACGAAGTAAAGGCATTACGGCCTTGTTTCCGCTCTTCTGTTTTGCGAAATGTATCGCCGTTGCATCGCTCGAATCATTCAATCGGCCTTGAATTGCCAGGTTTGACTCTTTTGATAAGTCCAGAACCGATTTCTGGTACAAGACCAGAACGTATGGTCAGGGTATGGTCGATTTGTATAAAATTTTTCGTTGACGCAGTGAGCATGTTCTTGGGAAAGTCGCGATAAAAAGAGTCAAAGGTCACATCTGTTTTGAAGTGAATTGGGTGACGCTCTTATTTACTTTGAATGAAGCTGGACATTCACATTTCTCATACACACATCGATATTGGGCATGGGGAAACAAAAGCAGGAGCAAGACCTCAGAAGTGAGGAAAGCAAAACAAGAAGAGAAACCGTGAAAAAATCTCCTTCGAGAAGGTTAAAACAAGGGATTTAGAACTTTGGTTTCATTCATATGAGACACTGATGCTATATCGAATTTTTTTTGACTCCGTTATGCTTCATATATCCCACACTCGTTCTCCTCTCCTCCCTCCCCCCTTTTCTTGCAGTGTCTTTCTAATTTTTAAATCGGGATTTTTATTAAAAAAGAAGTGATGACACAACATGCACGAGGAAGTAAAAAGCGCAGAAGAAACTATGTCATTCCCATTTCCACTATCGTGCAAGGTTTAAAAAAAGGGTTAAAAAAAGAGAGATGAAAAGAGAACACGGGCTCCCCGGAGAAAGAAAACATCCTACTTCCTCATCGATGATGCTCTCCGCTTGCGAAGCTCGGTACGCTTGGCCTTCTCTTCGTGGACACGGGCGGCCAACAGCTTGGCGTAGTCGTTACTGTGGTGGGAGAGGGGGTTAGAAAGTGGTGCTAATGTTGAAATTTTGTCCATGTGGGAGAATAGCACTTACGCTTGTTCCTTGGAGGATTCCGCACGACGGCGCTTGAGGGCAATGCGGTGACGCTTGCGCTGGAGAGTCTGGGGAGTGACCAGACGCTGGATCTTGGGTGCCTTGGTGTATTCCTTCTTTCCCTCACCCTTGGGAGTAACGGTACGGCGGATGACGAATTTCCTGACATCGTCCTTCTTGTCCAAGCTGAAGAACTTGCGGATCTTGGTGGCGCGCTTGGGGCCGAGTCTCTTGGGGTTGATGACGTCTGTGAGGCCGGGGAGTTCGCCTTCGCCTTGCTTGACGATGCTGAGAGCCAGGACACTGAGGTCGAGGCCGGTGATGGCTACATTTTCGGTCAGATGATGTTTCGGACTGTGTGGTTTTCTGGGATTGTAGGATATGTACCTCCACGGACACTCTTGCGCTTCCTCTCTCCGGTTCGGCGGGGACGGTAGCAGCTAATTATAGAATATTAGTTTCCTTGGTCTCTCTTCCTGACATGTTCCTGGTTGTGGCTAAGTACCTGTGGCCGTCGCTAAGGAGAAGCTTGACACGAGTTGGCAGAAGAACTGTGGAAATGCGATAAGTATCTCCCTATATTTCACCCGTCCATTTCTCGGATTCCAGTAAGAACATACCACCCTGCTTCATGGGGAAACCTTTATTTCAAAATTTTTGTTAGCCAAAGTAATTCTCCCTCTACCCGTACCCGTCTTGGAGTTATGCGGCGAGTTCGTACCTTGCTTGTCGTTTCCACCGGTGATTTTGAAAAGGTAGCCTTTGAATTCATCGCCGAGAGCGTCGCCAGGAACCTAGATAACACCAACACATAACAGTCAGCCCTCTGCTGCTTATTACGAGTCGTGGTCGAAATTTTCCTTGGGCTATCTGGAAGGAGGGATTTTGCTGACTTCGGTTCCCATGCGCTTCTCCATGAATGGGCGCAGCTTGCGTTCATCTTCAACCTCGATCAACTTCTGCGACCCATTGGCCGGGTAAGAGATGTTGAGCTTCATCTTGACGGAATTCCGCGGTCAAGACGAAAGGTTAGGTGAGGGCGCGAATGTCGGGTTGAGGTCGTCGAAGTTCGATGGTTAATGTTGTGTGGATATTTTGAGTGTCAAGCGAGTTGTGTGGGTGGTTGACTAAGCGAGAATCACCACCTCAAACTAGGTCTTGGCACCTAGGGCTGCTTATATAATATTTGATATTTTTGTTAAATATCACGTGACCAGCATCAAATTCAAGCTGGCGCTTCTGTCTTGGACAACGTCTACGAACCCTGAATGAGTCCGTGGAATGGAATTTCTACGACCAGCTTGTCATTCCAGAATAGGTCAAGCTCAGGGTATGCTAGGATCCCCGAGAGTCTGGCTTCTTTGTCTGCCAATGGCATTTTCTTCAAAGAGCCGTTTAAACTTGGCAAATCAGGACCACATTGTTTCTGGAATTCGGGTAGAAGCCATGCGACTGACGACTAGAGAATAGTCAGGCATCTCGGAGCATGTTCAAAGAAGACCGTGGATAAAGATCTCTTATTTGCATCTCCAATTCAGCCATTCCCCCCGTTCCGAAGCCGGAGAATAAGATGTCATTCGGTCTTTTGCATCAATATCTCGAGCGGAATTGCTATGAATGAAGGTATTTGGTGTCAAAAATTCTCCCCATACCATCCCGTCCTCCATTCATTCTTTCCTCAGTGATTTCATTTCTCGTTGACCTCGTCGACGATGGAAATAATAATCAAGCCAACTTTTTGCTGGAAGTCAAAGAAAGGCATTGACCGCGTGGCCCTTTACCGCATCGGGGTCTTCATTTAAAAACGGCAAGTCCTTGTATGTATTCGGTACGCCGTTGAAATATACTGTATCGTATTTACAAAAGGATGACAGGAAGGGATATATGAGGACACCTTCCCAATCCTTCGCACTTCGATTCTCATGAAGATGTTGCACAGCGTCCTGGCAATCTTCGGACGACGGAGGACGGAGTCCAAAACATATTGATTTGCAATTTTACCCCGTCATCCCGCCATCGTTCGATGCTCGCAGAGTCCTCTCCATGCTTGGCGTATTTGCTTGGCATCTTGTTCTCAGCAAGGCAGAGAGGACAAGGAGTGGCTTGTTGAACAAATCATCGTGACGTGAGACCAGATAAACTCTTCTTAGGCGTCAGGAAAGCAATACATACGGTACAACGAGGTCGGTTATGTAAAGAATATTTCACGTGTATTACATATCTAACATTGAGGCCAGCAAGCAGCAAATGTCAGCCACAGTCCTCATAGGCATCCGCAACTCTGGATCACTATTCAAGTGGCCTAGTCAGTATGAATAGCGCTGTGCGAGTTAAGGAGCACCATTTCGAGAGAGTATGTATGTAGTTGCAAGTTGAACAATGAGATGGTTTTTTCCCCCCTATCGTTATGTACGTAAAATAGGCTGTGTATATACGCGTACGAACGGAGTATCGGCTCGGCTAGTCAGAATCGCTGTCGATTTGTCGGGGAAAGCCCCAAGCCTCAAATTCAGCCCTCTGGCAAGTGGCCCCTGAAGCTGACGGTCAACTTTCAAGGAGAAAAGGGAAAGACTTCTTTTCTTTCATCCTTCATCCTGAAAATTTATTCATCGTTTCTTTTGGTGCTGTTCTTCATCCAGAAAATAATCTTCACCCGTTCTTTGGTTGTTCGTGATCCCCCTTACCTAACTCAGCGCTAAACTCATCATCGGTTACCGAAAGCTGTTCAGTATATCAGCCACTCCCTTCCCACCGACCGATTATCCTTCTTTCCTTTCTGTGACCTCAGATCCGATCCGCTGTGCGACAAGGACCGAGAACTATTTTCTACTGTCGCTATGCGCTACCTCAACCGATTCTACGGCCTCGTCGGCTTAGCAGTCTGCAGTATTCTGTTTTCCGCCTGGTCCTTGAAAACCTATCGTGACCGCCGGTCGCTTACGAATTCTAACAAAGTTGGCGCAACGACTGAAGTATCGCCGAGCCTGGTAGTGTTTGGGGATTCGTGGAGCGATAATAGTGTGATCGAGGACACTGGGCGTGGTCAGGTGTGGACGGAGTGGCTATGCTCACAGGTGAGTGAAAGAAGGGAAACCTCGGACTGGGAAATGAGTCTTGACACTGACCCGTGGCATCTATCAATGATTTTAGTTCCTCTGTCGACACGATAATTTTGCTCAATCATGGCCTGGGGCCCATGGGCTTCGATCCGGGTCCGTTATCGAAAACACCGAGCTCGCAGCTTTCGGGGCATCAGAATGGTCGACCTCACCTCTACCGGATCTTAAAGCCCAGATACAACAGTGGGTTTTGAAGGAAGATCGTACTGTTCGAGAACTTACGCCCCATCAAAAGGAAATACGCCAAAGTAATACTATCCACGTTATATCTTTCGGTATCTGGGATCTCTGGCATTTAATAGGGCAGGAATTGGAAGCGGCAAAGGAATCAGCCAGCCGAAGTATCGCCGCGTTGTTCGAGCAGCTACACGCCTTGGCTGATAAATGGGATCCTTTTGAGTTGAAGGTTATTCTCACCTTGACCATCGATCCCACTTTCCTTCCTGCCTTTGCGCCGACTGCGGAGAATCATAAGAAAACTATTGCTTTGATTGATTATTGGAACGAACAAGTGCGGAAGCTGTCCGAGGATTGGGACCGTGGCACAATCTTTCTCTTTGATACGAATTCCTTCATGTTGGACCAGATTCGAGAACGGCAGCTGTATGTTGCTGGCCTTAACGATGAGGTAGATCCCGAAGAGAGCAATGCGACCAGCTGGCATGACGTGTCCAACCCTTGCGTGACAAATAATGGGACAGCTCCCGGGAACGCTGTAAATTGCTCAAACCCAGAGCAATATCTGTTTTGGTGAGTAGCCAAATGAAACCTAACGAACGATGTTGTTGGAGACTAATCGTTGCGTTCTTGACAGGGATGACATGCACTTCGGGCCAGGAGCACATAAGATGATGGGTGTCGAGATCTTTGAGAGTGTTAACTGGCTCTGGTTAAACGGAAAGAAATCTTAGATTGTCCGCGTTTCCGCCGATGGGAAACGGATCACCTACAAGTAACCGTTTTCTGAATCGAAAGGTACCTCCATCGATCGGAAACGAGACATGGTTTCATCGGGCGGACGGTATTTGATTCCGGCCTCGAACTTGGATGGCCAAACGGCCATCCTCTTATCGAGAGGATTTATTGTCAAAGAATCATTCAAGAACTACAGGTCTTTGATCCAAACGCCACAATCTACGGGCCCGTCGTCTGGCCGCGGCCCCGAGACAACGCCACCAATTCCGAAATTGGCCAATCTCGATGCCGTTGCAAGACGCCCGTAAATTCTTTTTTTTACAGCATTAAATTCGGGACGAACTCGTGGGAGGAATTTTGGAAATGAGTTTTGACCCATTCTTTTTCTGAATGGTTAATTGTGGCCCGAATTGCGCATGCTTCTACCACCGCCTATTTCCGCTCTAAATAGGGCTGAATGGTCGGTCTACATTTGCCCGTTTGTACTTATTGATTGGGCTACATTTCTCTTCGCATTGTTGCAGGCGGGAAGTAATTGGATGTCTCACATCAAGGGGTGTGTGCATATTTCCGCATTCGTTGGACTTTCAGACAAAGGAACCAAAACAATAGTTCGTCTTTATGGGGAAAGCTACAGCCATGTTCCCGCACACGATGGCCAGGCTTATTACGATTGTTTGCAAATGATAGCTTGTATCAACAAGAGACAAAGGAGTTGGGATTTCTTAGATATGGAGGCATGGGGTTTATAACAAAGGGCTTCACCTCTTGAATGCCTGCTATTCGTCACTTTGAGCTTTACCTGTAGAAAGAGAATATCTTTGCAAATTTGAAGTCAAGCTTCTTTCACGTCCAGTTTTCTTTTGACCATTCTCCAGTTTTATCTTTTTCATCTCTTGCCTTTCATTCATGTCTTACGACCGAGTTCTTCCAAAGCCTGCAGTCTTGTACGATGACTCCTCAAGGCAAGATCATCGGAGGCGTAACAACACTCTCTTGGAGCACAAGATTATGACCGATAAGTTTTCAAAAGCTGCTGAGGATGGAGATGGTCCCCGCCGACCGAGCAGTCTTTTTTTGGACGAAGCTCTGCCATCCGCACCACTATCACAGCATCTAGCCCTACGATCTTCCCTCAGTCGCGAGGATTCCACGACCGAGGGCCCGAAAGTACCTCTCACCAGAAAGAGGGTTGCTTCACTTGGGACCGGCATCTCTAATAGGGACAGCACGGAGGCGAACTCTCCCCCATTGGGTTCACCGAAATCCGCTTCGTCGAAAGAATCAGTTGCTCAATTCTGTTTGTGTCAACCGGATCCTAAAATCCCTCGTCCAAGAAATGGCAAGTTTGATTTCCTTTTTCCTTGTTTGTCCTTATTTCATTGATGTATATGTTATGTCTCTTCTTTTTGTACGTGCTAACAAAGGAGCAAACTTGCTTTAATAGCTTTCATCCTCTATCGGCAACACTATCAAGCATCTGTTGTTGCTCAGAACCCCGGGCTCGCCAATCCTGAGATATCAAAGATTATAGGAGAACAATGGAGGGCGTTACCCAATGAGACTAAAAAGGATTGGAAGGCTCTAGCTGAGGTGAAGACTCCCGGTATCTTATGGTTTCTTTTTTTAGTCAGAGTTCTAACAAACGGAAATAGGAAGAGAAAGCTCGACATCAGCAACAATACCCAGATTATCGGTATCAACCTCGTCGTTACGGACGGAGCGGTCATATTGGGAGCAACGCGGCAGCGGTAGCCATAAACAACACCTCAACCGGTGTCTCGGTTTGTAGCCGGTGCAGAGGCCGTATCATGAATCCACCATCAACTCCAAACACACCCTTTACGCCGATCCCCCTTTCCGCCACCGCGTCACCTCGGTTGAGCCAAGCGCCGCCTCGCAGCTTCCAAGCACGCGCAATGAGGGAGGGAACTCGGATCCCGAGCCCGGTGCAGATACCAATAGATCAGAAGGCTGCTCACCCTCGTCAGCAGCGTCTTCGGGAGGATCCTTCCTGTCTCTCTCCCGATCCTAAACGACGTCGGTACTCTCCAAATGGGAGCTATACCCCTGTTGGGAGTGATATTAGTCCGGAGTCCCAATATCCGTTCTCCCCTGCGCGCGGTGGCGCTTCTCTTCCTCGTCCGGAGGCTATACTTCCCAGGGGCGCTTATCCGATGGGACCGCCGCCAAGACCTTATCGAGGTGGGCAGCCTTATCCGAGCCATGATCCTAACCTTACACTTCCGCCACTGCAAACGGTTTCGCTTTCACCACCGAGTAACAAGAGTATCGAAACGATGGTTATGACGATTCCGTTTATTAATAAAATCAAAGTCCTAGCGAAGATCTCACCACCATACGTACGAAGTCCGACAGCTGGGTCTCCAGAAGTTCGTGGTGCGGTGGTGGCTGTTGAAGGCCAGGATAAGGAGTCGGTTAATTGTATGCTTCAATACTTGAAGGAACATCTCCAATCTAAGGATGGAGAGTATAACATTCGTGTCTTCCATGGCCCCGATGCGGATCTATACTCGGCGAAGTCTGAAAACGTGATGAGTGATGCAATTGTCAAATATCTCAATACCATCTGTGCATGGCACAAAACCTCAGACGAAATCGTCCATTTTATTACCGATCCCTCTGACTCGTCGACACCACCGAGTTCTGGGACCGAAGATCCTACCTCCGCCGCGTCATCGAAGTCTATTATTCCTAAAACGGCGAAACTCCGTATTAGCGGACTCAATAATGACTCTCCTACATCAATTACTACCAGGAAAAGCGCCGCAGCCGCATCCGCCACAACGACTCCCATATCAGCAACTACACCAAAATCAGCATCCACCGCCTCCACCACAACCCTCCCTCTCCCGGTCGCCCTCGTTCCGCGCTACCAGCTCAGTACCGCTGATGCACATGCATGCGCCAACCCCATAAATGACTCATATGCACCCATTGAACACTGGCAGTGGATGGCATCGCTCTGGCGCGGCTGCGTCGGCCCAGACATCACGATCTACATCCGCGGATGTGAGAAGGAAGAGCTGAATAAATATGGCGGAGGGACACCAGTTGAGATCCGCCTGAATGATGCTCGTTCATTGGTTGTTCGGAAGCCGAATGATGGTGAGAGTGAGATTGAGGAGAAAGCGTTAAGGAGGGTTGGGTTTGAAGTGGAGGAGTTCTTGAGGAAGTAGAGAGGTCTTTTTTCATTTGGCTTGGAGTTTTCCTTCTAAGCAAGCGAGCGACTCGTTTTGGAGGCTTATTGCTTTCCTCCATGCATTTGTGCTGTTTCCCCTTTTTCGTCTTTCTTTTGTTCGTCTATCTCTATCCCGACTGAAAGAGGGTCTCAGTGCGACTACATACGCGACTACAGCGCTTTATACATTTCCCTTTTCAGTTAGACTAGGCATATATAAGACTCAGCCCTTAGGCAAATAATTTGAAGTTGTGTCCTAGGAATCAGGCGATTTTACCTTGACATCGGAGAGATCTATCGCTCTTGGTGACCAGATGTTTGAACATTCAGAAGATCTTATCTAATCTCACCGCTTACATGAATCTCGATTTCTGATTGGTGATGACATTAAAATAACTTTATTTTCTGCTTGTTATTCTAACGCGGGCGGTGAAAACTATAGCCAATAAGACAGTTGGAATTTTGAGCTTTCGCCCAATCTCAGCTCTATCCCAGTGCTCACGTTCCTCCACCTCAACGTCCTCGGAAAGAAATGTTGCCTGAAATCTGAAGAGGAGTGAGCTGGGGATAGATTTTGTGCCATTCTTACCTGCGCTTTTGCCTATGCGAAACGATTTGCTCACTTTATCGAGTTACGTTGCTCTCATTGCGGATTCCCTTTCTGAGTGTCTCCGTCCGGCCTCGAGTTTATGAAGAGTCGGATTGCGCAGCGCGAAGGCCAAAGAGAGGGTGATATTAACTAACTATGTTAAACTAAATGAGAGTTTGATTTATAGTCATGGAAGTTAGAAATGAGACTCCTGCGCTTGCGCTGGAGGTTCCTGTCGTTGGGAATTCAATCGAGGTTCGTTGTTGTTCTAGAGTGTTTTTTGTTCGGGTTTGTCCTCGAGCTAACTGAGAGTGCAATACAAATACAGGTTCAAGATTCAAATCCGTCGTCGTCTGACGCAAGCGAAACTCCCACGCACTCCGGCCCTGCCCTTAGCGCAACGACTGATCTGCCATCTCAATGCTTGACGAGCGAGACAATTCCCACCCAGCTACCAACACCCGAGGAGGTAGAATTTGAAAAGATACCCGGCGAGGCTGCCGACTATATACCAGTGGGAGTTTTAAGATTGCACAATACACGCAGTCATGGGTCCGGCAAGGCTCGATACCCCGAGGCAGAGGTGTCCCGTCTTCGGACTGCGAAATGGATTCGTACTGTTAATATCCAAAACGACCTGTCTCCTGAGTGGGATACCTTGCGAGTGTTTATTTTACCCGATGATGTTTGCCGAGGATCAGTACCTCGTGGAAACACTGCGCTGCGCCGTGCTCTAAAACTCCTTATGTCTAACATCGACACCTCACCTCAAGCATGGGCAGGCCGCTTTGACTCGGCAGAACATAAGGTTGCAGAGCCTTCTGATGAAGAGGAGTCGCTATTTTATATTTTTAATACTCTTGAATCTCCAAGTCCGGATGTCGACAGTATTTCAGATCCTTATGCGCGTAAATCTATAAAAAGGATACTATTTGGCGGTAAGGACAATGTTGATACCTACGATGATGACAAGGGAGTGGTCGGGCTTAAGACTCCCCTATACCCTTACCAACGTCGTTCGGCGGCCGCTATGATTCAAAGAGAGAGCCAGCCTGGTCAAACACTCGACCCGAGGCTCCAGCCCTTTGTTGGACCTACGGGCCAGCAATACTATTACGACAAAGAGGAAGGAAGTATTGTACAGGAGAAAAGGATTTATTCAGAGCCCTGCGGGGGTAAGATTTCATGACTCCTTGCTGAAGTAAATTTATAACTAATAATATCAGGAATTCTTGCCGAGACGATGGGTTACGGCAAAACGTTGATTTGCCTAGCAGTAATATTGTCTACGAAGGGGCACTTCCCCCGAATACCAACAGAGTATGTAGCAGATACGCATCCTGTACGAAAACAGACTGGGTCTTTGGTTGATATGGCCTCTGCAACTGCTGGGCGTTTCTCTCTCCCATGGGGCACTCATTTTGAGCGACTCGAAAAGCTTGGAGTACATCACGAGAGATGCCGGGCTGCTTGTGAACGAAATCGTGGGGCATATACGATCCCGGCTCCTGTACAGAGGTACAAGAGCCGCACTGGGGCAAGTTCGAGAATCGAACCTAGACATCTAATGTTATCCGCTGGGACGCTCATCGTTCTACCGATTAACTTGATCGATCATTGGCTAAGTGAGATTAAGAAGCACACTTACGACCTGAAAATACTCGTTCTCAGAAATTCTAGAGATCCAACTCCGTCTGTTGAAGAACTTCTACAGTTTGATGTTATCATCTTTGCAAAGGCACGCTTCGATAGGGAGGCGAATGGCTGCGATTTTGATCAATTTGTAAGAGGAAAGGAGAAAAAGGCATCGCCTTTGACGAGAATTCACTGGTTAAGAATAATTGTTGACGAAGGGCACAATTTTGCTGGCCACGGTCAGAAGACTGGTTCGGTTCATATGCTGGAGTTGCTGCAGGTTGAACGGCGTTGGGTTGTCTCCGGCACCCCCTCAAGTGGGCTCTACGGAGCCGAAGTAAGTCTTGCTTCCCAAGATACGGAACAGGGTGCGGAAGATGGCTTTAAAGGTAGCACGGGCTTGATCGAATCGCGACGAAAGGTTGGAAGTCTTCTCGAAGAGGAGCTTAAAGACCTTGATAAGCTTCGACTTATCGTTGTCGAATTCCTCAACACTAAACCGTGGTCTAACACCCGTTCGGATGACCCAGCGAGCTGGGCCAAATATATGAAGCCTCTCGGAGCAGACGGGAAACGGAAGAAGGCGCCTTACCTCCGATCCACCCTCCAAAGTCTTGTTGTCAGACATCGTCTCGATGACATTGATAACGATATCACTTTGCCCAAACTTCACAACAAGGTTGTCTATCTAGAACCGACCTCCTATGACAAGATGTCGATCAACTTATTCATTTTCATTCTTACTGTCAACGCGATTACTTCCGAGCGAACAGGGGAGGATTATATGTTTCATCCGAAGAATAGAAAGCACCTGAGCTCCCTGATAAGTAATCTACGGCACTCCTGTTTCTGGTGGACAGGTATGAGAAAGGCCGATATTGAATCTACGGTAAAGCATGCAACAGAATATTTGGAGAACAAGGAAAAGATGCCGCCCTTTGATCGCCAGTTTCTTTGTGATGGGATTGCAATAGCCGAAAAGACAACTAACTCCACTTCTTGGAATTCCTTTCGCCAGTTGCACGAGCTCGGGGTTTTCGTGCAGGATTTTCCAGAGCACGCGCGCTCCATCTGGGCGCTTGATCCCGGGGCAGACGTACAAGAGACACTGCTTCTGGGGATAACTCAGGCCAGGCAGGCGCAGAAGTTTGTTACCTCTCGTCTCCGTAGTGCTGACCCCGCTGAAGGGATCGCTGGCGCTGGGATTAAAGTGCGAAGAGAGTTGAGAGAAACACGGGAACGAGCAACAACTCCAGTTCCCGAGAATCCTGAAGCCCCTGTGAATATAGGATCCAAGAAGTCGGGTGACAACCTTGTCCACCGACCAGTGCCCGAGGCCGTTTCTCCGAGAAAGTCTTCTTCCAAGAAATCTTTTTCCAAGGGTCTTTCAAAGAGCCTTCCAAAGGAATCTGCTTTGTCGAAATCAAAATTTGTCGCTACATCGTCTGCTAAGCTAACCTACCTGCTTCAGCAAGTTCTTGATTTTCACGTCGAGGAAAAGATTATTATCTTCTACGAACACAACAATTTTGCTTTCTGGATTGCGGAAGGCCTTGAGATGCTTGGTATTGAATTTCGTATCTATGCGAACACCCTAAAGACCAAGCAAAGGTCAGAGTATCTCGCTCACTTCAACGAGAGTGAGGAAACTCGCGTTTTGTTGATGGACTTGCGGCAGGCCGCCCATGGACTTCACATAGCCTGTGCCTCAAGAGTTTTTATAGTGAATCCGATATGGCGACCTACTATTGAAAGTCAAGCCATAAAGCGAGCGCATAGGATTTCTCAGAAGCGGCCAGTGTTTGTTGAGACTCTTGTCCTTGAAGGTACCTTTGAGGATAAGATGTTGAGGCGGAGAAAACAAATGACCAACGATGAACTTCAACACGCTGATAAAGACCTCCTAGATGACAGCACGATGGAATTCATTGTCAAAAACATGGGTTTTCTCGACAACTCCGAAGATTCCCCTCAACCCGCCTATCTAAGAGATCCCCCTGGTTTTTTCGATCGGCACACGTTACCAGTTCCCGATAGCGCGGACACCCCGATCAAAATGAAACGGCCACCAACTCCGCTGAAGGGCTCCAAACGCAAAGGCGTACCTATGTTTGACTTGCCGCAACTGGACAGTAACTCTTCGTGGACCTCTACCTCAGGGGAGACAGAGCCTAAGAGGAGAAAGGTAACGCTAACGGAAAGCGCGGGAAGTGACGATAGTCCAATAAAACCTAGCAAGACTGTCGTGCTATCACCTCTCGAACACGGTGCACCTCAGATTCCACCTCTGGACTTTGGCAATGGTATCAGCGAAGGACAGAGCAATAGCAACAGCGAAATAGAAATCGAAAATGGTGATATGGGAATGTTAACCAATGGCCTTCCTGTGGTTAATAGCTTGTTTGGGGGACCAAATCCGTCGCCTGGATTCCGGCCTTGATGACCTGCAATCTCCAAACTTCAACGACGGAACGAGTAACGTTCATATCTTGCTTGGGGATGGCACATAGGTTGTACTTGAAATGGCATCCAAGCGATACTTGGACAATGTGTTTTGTGGTTATTTTATGAGGATCATGGAGTAGAACTTTTATATTTATGTGTCTTGGAACGGAGCAACATGTGGGAACTTGGTACTGTACATTAGCGAGAAACTCGATTATACAGACTTTTAGATGTGTATATGTTATTGAAGAAGGATTATGAAGCATGCGAGAGGAAAGATATCTTGTACAGCGTGACTGTCGCGGAATACCTGATTAGGTAGTTAGTTTTTGTCTCGTTCAATGTTATCAGATTTGACGTCATCGTTTTGAGATATCGTTCTCAGGCAAGAAAAATATATTTATCTCCAAGAATATAGATGTCTAACTCATGTTTTTATTCGCCGGTACTGCGCTTTGCTATGGATTGCAATGAAAAATAATCTGGGGCAGCATGGCATCACGAATCAATACCATCGACTCTTGAAGTTGAGAGAAACCCAACCCATGAGAAATACCCCACCACGACTATCATGGCACCAGAATCAACATCCTCCGCTCTCCCACGGGGAGAGTCAAAACCAGGCACGATCATAGTCGGTATATCAGGTCCGTCTTCGAGCGGAAAGACAACAATTGCACGCCTTCTTAGAAGGATATTCGCCGTATTATCGAGAGATGAGTGTGGTGGTGGTGCTTCGAACGATGACGATGACGTGGGGATGGAGACGTTTTTAATCCACGAAGATGACTTTTACTACACGGATGATAAGTATGGTATATTTTTCTTCTTTCCTGTGGGATTACTGTTCATTCTCCGTAGAGCCCTGAGTTTCGTCTTGGTGAAAGATAGTATCATGCTCGGTACAGTCGACTGATTGTTGTGTAGAATCCCCGTGGCTAAAACTCCCTCCGGAGAGCGTGTTCAGGACTGGGATACCATCGACGCAATAGACGTACCACGATTCAGCTCCGCATTATCATACGTTCGCAATAATGGAGCTCTCCCGCCATTCCTGAAGAGTAAAGAGGACTTGAACGAAGTCCAAGACTCCGGAATTAGCGATGAAACGGTAGAACGCTTCCGGACACAAGTCCAAGATCGATTGAAGTCATTCCTACGTGAAGAAGACAGGAGGAAACCCTTACCAAGTCCCCTAGCAATCGCTTTCGTGGAGGGATTTCTCCTCTACGCTCCTCCTCCGTCTACGTCCCCGTCTCACCCGCTACTGCCTATACATTCGAAAATCCAGGTCTCGCTCTTTCTACCCGCTACGTACTCTCTTGTCAAAGCTCGCCGGGAGGGAAGAAGTGGATATGTGACTATCGGTCCCCCGCCGAAGCCTGACGAGAAGTCGGGAAATGGAGGCGAACAGGGCCAAGGGAGTGATAGAAAGGAGACCACGGATTCAAAACAGGGTGGTGAAAAGACTGAAGAAGAGAACTACAACGAGGAACTTCCTAATCAGAACTTCTGGGAAGATCCACCCGGTTATGTGGATGATATTGTCTGGCCGCATTATATTGAGGACCATGCCTGGTTGCTGGATCTTGGTTCTATGGGAGAGGCGGTAGAGCGGGGTGAAGAAAAGTCTAAGGAAGGGGGTAATGTGAGAGAGGATGTTGGGGTTAGTGTTGCGCCAGGAAAGGGAGAAGCATCACTGGCTCAGATGCTGGAGTGGTCTGTTGAGGAGGTTATTCGGGGGGTGGAGAGGGAGATACGGTCATGACATGGAAATGAATTGTTCCCTCACCCTGTCCGGCGTTTATATCATCCCCTATATATCTATTGTCAGCCATAAAGTACTCCGTAGAGTGACTATCTCTTTTGGATGTTTCAAATTTACCGTGATTTGGGACACAACCAGTGTGTTATAATCTACATGATAAAAAGCAAGAGACTCTGGGTTAAGGTACAGAAGAGACAGAAAAGTTCTCATTCGCCTAGTTCTAGTATAATCGCTGCTTGACTAACTCCCAGCTCCATTTATAAAGAAAGAAACGAGTTACCACCTATCTACACCATGTCTCGTCTTCAACAACTCCCAAAGAACGTATTCCGTATCTGCCCACGAGTGTGGTTTTCCGATAACTTCAGCATCTTCGAAATCCAGGATATAACTATAGACATGTTAGCTTCATATCTTCACTGCTCATAGGTGGGCTATCCAACTATTCAATGCAGTCAGTGTCTTACCATTTCGCACTCTCCTCGTCCCATAACAGGTTGCGGAGTCCGCAATCGCCATTATAGACGTAAGCGTTGTTTACTTCTCTGCTTGTACCACCCGTGGTTATTAACGTGAAATAGAGATGCACGGGTAGATTGATACGTACAGCCAGCTCTTTTTGAACCCTTTTCTGATCCGGTCCCGAGTGTCACGGTCATAGTCCCAGAAGTCCATGATCATTTCCCCCGGTACCAGCTCCATCAATACACATACGAGATAGCCACCTGGAAGACACATGCCCTCCGGCTGCTGCATCTGGGAATAGGCGATCAAACGAGGAGTCGAAGAACAGCCATGCTTGGTGAGATGCTTCATGCACTCGATTTCGGTTTTGACTGTGATGTTGACAGCGGTTCCGTCTGGGGGATTCCCGCTGCCGTCAGGAATTCTGGAGACAATATATGAGTTGAACGCACAATAAGTTAATAGGGTTGCGTAAAGGAAGGAGGAGATGCTCACTGTAGGTGGGCTTTAACAATGGCGGTTTCCCCTGGCGTTGGGGTAATTTGTTTGCAACGCAATATAGTCTTTTCCTCGTATGGCGGAAACTGGTCCATTGTTTTGCTGCGTAAAATTTCCTCTACCGCCCAAGTCGACCTCTCAAAGCGGATATTAACATGCTTATAGAGGTCTCCAGTCCAATAAGTCATGGTCGATGGGTGAATAGTAAGTAGCGAGAAATGAGTGAAGGCTCTGCACCAAGACAGATTGGAAAGCGATAGCTAGTTATGTAGTTTAGATGGTGAAGCCTGAAGGGGTGAAGGGAAGTTTTCTGCGCACAGCCGGTGGGAAACAGAACTGCAGGAACCTTTCTATGGTGGATGTGAGGCACGACTAAATGCCTAGGAAGCTGTACCAAGCTGGTTCCAATTCCAACCATGCCCTTGATAGTCCGTCCGATGTAGGTCTATTCGATCATCCAATTGCTTTTGGCGAGAGATTCCATAAAATCAAAAGACTCTAGATTCAGGTACAAAGTAGACAGAAGGCTTCTCATTGATTTAACTATAATACATATATCTTTCCCGAGCCCGACGTGTTCCATGTAGGACAAAGGACAAAAGACGAAATAATAAAATCGGAATTACATATTGCTAGTTGATAAAAACACAAAAAAGAAAAGAAAAGGTGGAAATGAATGTATTCAAGCACTGTGTCTTTGACTGGTTTGACACGGCTCCCTCGCAGATGCAGCAGGTTTGGTTCTTCACGAAGGAACAAGCTGGGAGGTCAATCGGACGGTGTGGCAACTTGTCCGTTTGATGCCAATGTAGTCGAAGCTATCTTGCACATATTTCTGCTGCTCCCGGTTCGCATCGCGCGGATTCCCGTCCTTGTCTTGCAAGAGATGCGTAGCGAATAGCCGCAGACCTTTGTCAGTTGGACAGAATGTCGGGTACCAAAGAACCAAATTGGTTTTACCACCATTGGTTGCTGGATCAACTGTGAGTATGAGCCCGTAATTGTTATAGTTCTTTTTGTCGGTATTGAGAAGGCTGAGGGATCTGTTTTGGAATAGAAATGTCAGATCAGACCCGGCCCGAATAAGACTGAGCACTTACGCTGCCTTCCGGTTTGATGGGACCTTGTCAACATCAAATACCTGAACAGAGGAAAGAAAATATGAAATTAGTCGGTGAGTAATGATGCGACCGAAAACATCCAAGTCCACGGTATTGGACTTCTGATCGATTGTGCCCCATGGTGCGCTAAAGTCATAATTCTCATCAGTTTTGACAAGATAGATGTATCCGTCTTCGCCAGAAACCAGAATAGAGGTTTTATCCTCGTCCATGATCACACGGAAACCGGCCTTGGTATCTGGGCGCTTCAGGGTCTTGGCAACGTCGGTCAGGTTTGATTTGTTGTCTCCAGAAAGAACATCACCATCGAGTTTCTTGGGAACCTTTATGAACACCGACTGATCCGGCTCAACTGCACTAGGATCGAACCCATCCCGGCTAAATTATATCAGTGAGCAACATTCTATATGGAGAGCGATCATAAAAAAAAATGGATACGTACGTTACACACCCAATGCCCTTCTCGTAGAGTGTATCATTCCGAATATCATAATCCCACATGTCGAATGCGGCAACGTAGAGTCTGTTCTTCACACCCGCACGGAGCTCGATGCCGCGATCACATTTGTGGCCCTCGTCAATAGAGTGCGTGGCCGACGCATATATAGACGGCTTATCAACAAGTCCAACGGTCTTTTTGAATTTTCCGTTGAGGACGTCAATACCTACCTCCAATGCAATAGGAAACCCGAGCTCCACAGTTGCAGTAAGAGCGCCTTCGGCCTGTTTATCGTGTTAGTAAATCTCTAGGGAATAAAGTTTGGCAATTTACCTTGAAAACCGGCGTGAACTTTGACTCTAGACCTTCTAGCTTGTTCTCTTCTCTGTGAACTAAACTCAGCGCCGCGACTCCCGGTGAAACCGAGTAACTCCCGCCTACTAGCAGCTGGGCCTTGCCGTTTAGAACGAAGTCCATAGCGACACTGAGTGATGCTTGTGGCCCGAGAGTCATAATTCCTGGGATGGCTAGGGGACTCAATGGAATAGCTATCACTTGCTTCGTGAGGTCTTTCGAAATCTTTTTCGTAAACCCCTTGTCGACCTGACCTTCGACCGTAATTCCGAACTGCGCATCCATTGTGAACGGATCTTTGTTCTTTAGAGACACTTTGCCCTCGGTGATGCCGTCTTTGATACTGAACGCGAGTTCTCCGTCCACCGTGAAGTCTGCATGAATTCCACACTTAGCGCATTGGACATTAAGGATCTTTCCGCTGTCCGCTAGGTTGAATCCATCAGTGTTCCCAAAGATCTTAGGAGGTCGATTGCCCGCCTCAGCAGTAAGGTATTTGTGGACTGAGATATCATTGTGATAGGAGTGACTGAATGGAACGCCGAAGGGAACTGCGATCAACTTTGCCGCAACAATAGCGAATTCAACGATGTTCGAGCCAACATTTAGCACAATTGACACGAATTTTTTGAAGTAATCTCCCACGCTCTAGGGTATGGTTTAGTAATATGCATCAGAATGACAGCTGCCAGAAGGGAGGGGACATCCTTACGCCGAAGAAGCTCACTATGCCGTTCCAGAGTCCTTTGAAGAAATTCGCGATGCCGTCACCAAAACCTCGTTTGTAAACATGCCGTCTTGGAACAAATCGCCGCGCAACAGTGCCGTTCTCGGAGATGAAATCCGGTTGAAGAGCGGGATCCACCTCTCCCTCCATGTCACTGGTATCAATGTTCGGATTCTCAAAAAAACTTTTAACCGCAGTAGCATTACGATTGAGGTCAACGTCCATGACATTCGTATCATTCCCGAAGAAGGTCTCGTTTCTCCTAAATCCTCCGAAGCGTGAAGATGTAGGTGTCGTACTTCGGAGAACGCGAACATGGCCCTTGGCAGGGGCTCGCTTTATGTTATTCTCATCCGTGTAGGTACCCCAGGTGATTTTCCCATTGCTCAACGCTTCTTCCTCTAAAATTGGGACCGAGGCCACTTCCACGCAACTTGAGGTTTCATTAAACACCGGGTGGTTTGCATGGAAGAATGAACGCTTCCCGCTTGCCTCATCACCACAGCCCAAGTGATAAGTCGATAAAATGAAGTCCTGATATCTCCATGTCCCATGCACCCTATCAAATGCTTCGGGGGTGAAACATATTTCAAGATGATCGTTGTTGCATTTGATATTCCGAAGGTGGCATGAATGGTCCAGCACCACCGTCGGATAAATAAATTCAGCCTCTAGACTACTATGTTTGGCGCCATGAATGGCCGCTGCATTGATCGGTTAGTGTAATCAAGGCATTAAGGGTAAGGTAAACTCACGGCGATGACCTTCCTGGCTATAGTAAAGCTCTTTGGAGTGGTGAGGATCTAGATGAAAAAGGTCCTCGGGGTCATGACCTGGCCGATGGCCTGGGTGAAGTGTCATGCCATCTCCCGCGAAAGATGGAGGGATTTGGAGAAGGCCTTTGGTACCAAGATGGAGGTTCTGTCCAGAGACACTGGCGGCAAGTGCCAGCCATGTCGCGTAGAGCTTTAAGGCCATTGTCTTGATGGCTAAGATGAATGAGTTGATGCACGTCCATGGTGCGGATGGAGGAGCTTTATGTATTTGTGAAAGAAGTACAGAGGAGCTGCCGGTTCTTTTCCAGCCCATAGATCGACATGACAACTTTCTTTTGGATACAAGAACTGAAATTCTCGCTCGCTGGTCAGATTCGAGCCAACAGATCACGGTATCCGGTGATGACAGAAAATAGTTTCTGATAGCGCATCAGAGGATTCCTTGCACCCTGCATAGTTAGTAAAAGCTTGGTTAAAAGCTTGGTCGAGTTGACCATCGTCTTTGATCTCAATCACACACGGACTGCGGAGTACGGGTACCTGAATGAGTGATCGGCAAGAGCTGGACGAGATCGCTGTGCTATTGGCAATGAAAGAAGAGATTAATAATCCACTCAATGCCCCTAGTGGATGTGTACTCCGTACTTCAAGGCATTAATTTAATTTAAGCCATCTTTGTGTTGCATTCCACGCTACATAAATAATCAGAACCAAAGAGTGCATCCATGGCTTGTGATTACCCGCAGTCCCCATTACCCGCGCCGTCCCGTCCCGTCCTGCCCCCCTCCGTCCAATTGAAAGGGCAGGTTGAGAGGCGACCGATCCATAACCCCGGAGGGTAATAGATAGGGCTATCTATTGGGTGATAATGAAGGGAATGGGGTTGTATATCTGACTCCGACTCTTTTCGCTGCTGGCACTCCGAAGTGGGAAAAGGAGTCGCGATGGATCGATTGCATTTCATGCGAGGAAAGGACAAGGATAATGAATAGGGACAAGAATATGTTTCTGGTGCATATTCGAGCTGACCATACCAGTACCAGATCAGGTCAAGAGCAGCGATCAATTGTATCCTCTTTTTGCTGTACTTTCGTCGATTGAGCAGGGGCATACTGTTTTTTATTGGCCACGAACTGAATCGCGAGGGCGAGATTCCATTTCCGTTGAAATAAAAAAAGAAGCAGGTACCATCACAAAAAAAGGGGTGTGCGCACAGGAGAAATGCACGATGTTAACGATCGACATCAGGGAAATGAGTGAGATCGATGAAGAACTCGTGACTTTGAAAATTGAGAGAAAACGCGACGATCTTCTTGATCATCACTCATTTTTCAGTCAAAAAGATAGAGAGACGGCTTAACTGATAATGATACTCGGGGGGGGCATCTGTCAAAAATTTTCAGACTTCAGCTTCTCACAGCGCCGCCACCTGCGAAGAGAGGCTCATAATTGCGATTTTTTTTTAAAATTGGAAGTGAAGATCAAAGGGTCCAGCTGCAGACTGCAGTGTGTGAAACTACAGGATCGCAGCGACGAGTGTAAGATGGAGAAGAGAAAAGGAGAAAGGATGAAGATGTGAAGGAGAAGAGAGGGATGGGGTCTTTGATGGTTGCGGTGACCGAGATGGAAGACGGCAAAACTAACCATAACAGGAACAATAGAGAAAACAGTCAAGATGGCAACCACGTTCAGTTTGTGTTTTGTTTTAAGGAGAGAGTGCACAGTTAGCACGGAACGCTTTTGACTTGTTGAACGTGGAAGTAGCGGACGGGCCGCTGTACGCGACATTAAAAGATGGCCATATTGAAGTCAGCGCCTGGGGAAGTTCGTCCGAGCGAACACTGCCTTGATAGTCGCTTCCCCTCTCGTTCCTGTAGAGTTCCACTTGTAGCAAGTGTTAGGGCTATTGTGGGAGATACTTACGAGTAAGGGTTGGGGCATGAGGCCTTGCTTGTTCTAGTCCACATGGCCCAAAGGCCATTGGGATGGATCTTTTCTGGCGGACGAGTACCTGCCTATGACTCTGACCGGAAATACTCTTTTGGGCCAAGAGAAAGCTCAACGTGATATAGTTGGCGATATCCCGGATATCGAGAGGAAGCTTGCGGTTGCCCGGTTCAATGAATTGTGTGCAGCTTCTATACCTGGTTTCATTCCTCTGTTTGCTTGGGTTGTTTGGGACTATCGCTCTTACCTATTTCTATGTTTAACCAGTCGCTCCTTTCCCGACTGTCGTTCGAAGGGGTGCGGTTGTGGCTACGGCTCCTTCTTGCTCCCCTGAACTATCCTCTTTCTTCCTGAGAAGTAGGGTTCCTACTTCCTCAAACGCAAGTATCTTTCTATAATGGTAGGAGACAGGCAGAGCATCCTTCTCTTCTATGAGCAACTGCTTCTTTTGTTCGACAGTATTGCAAGAAGGAACGTCTCTGAAATGCTATGTTAAAACTATGCTTCTCCCCCCGAACTCTTCTTCTTCTTTTCTTTCTTCAGACCTCTTACGTGGATCGAAAAAAACCGACAACCATAAAGAGCTACGACGACAACGCATACGGCGGCGACGCATGCGGCAGAGACGCATACGACGCATACGACGTATACGGCAGAGAGATGGGGGACGGGGCCGAGAAGTGGTTTGCTAATGCAGCAAGCATCGTCCGCGTGGCGGTGGGGTTGGTGGTGCTCGTGGTCCTCGCCATCGTATTTATATGCGTTGGCGTGGCGTGCTATAAGAAGTATAGGCGCCAGACTGGTTTCCGGGTTGCTCTGAGGGACGTCCTCGAGGCAGTTTTCTGTCTGGGTGCCGACGGGCAGACCGGGGCCGATGTGGAGCTGCAGGGCGGCGGTGAGGACGGCGGTGAGGGCGCGGGATAGGGGGCAGGTGAGGCCAATCCACTGGTGATGGGGCACCAGTGACTCGGTTGGAAGCCAGGGGGGTGGAGGGGAGAGGCGGCATTGTTTTTTATATATAGCTCTATTTTTAGGCAGGGTCCTAGGTTTGGGAGGGCCTAGGCTCTGCTACACCAGCGTCGAGTCCACACTTCTACGCAGTGTTGGTGACCAGTACCCATCGTCCATCATGGGGAAGCCGAGATGGACTCACAACTTGACAGAAGCGCGAAACCAATTCCTACCAAAAACACACGCGACCCCACCTCTGTCTTGTCAACTCTGAGCATCGCATGCTCCGACAGCGATCACCGTTTTATCATGCCAAATATTGGTACTTCAGCGTACCCGCGGCATACCACAGCCCGGTCCCAAATGCAAAAGGGCTTCGAAAAATTAAACACCCTTACCTCCGACGTTTCTCGTCTACGGACTCCAACTGATCTGTTGTGATCAATTGACTTTCAATTAACCCCGCGAGACGACTCTTTCTTCAAAGCTGAGCTATCCACAATGCCGCCCTCACTTTGGGATGATTTACGAACTCACGATCCGTTTTCCCATTGATTCTATCTCAACAATGGCCTACTCTCGCCTTTTTTCTAGCTGATTCCGGCACGTCGACGACCATGCAGCTTTCACGCTTTCACATTCAGTTCGATTACTTCTATTCTTATCGAAAGGAACTTTTACAGTTACGCATGAGCTCGATACACCGATACGCCGATACGTTTTTGCATCGAACCTTGATTCCGAGACCGGATTGAAATGGTTGGTAGGATGGAAAGGTTGAATATGAATGAACTGTACCTCCCTTTTCGTACCTAAAGAGCTCTTGTACCTAAAAAAGCCCTGCTAGCTAGACATGTTTTTTGTACCTCAAAAACATTGGGATGCCAAACTTTGTCACTTCCCCTCGTGTCATATTGTTTGGTAGGGGCATGCCGTCATTGTCTACTATTAACCACATATAAACCACATCATCTTGCTCGATGTTCCCACAACGCCCTTCAATTCTCTAAAGAAAGTACGTCTAAAATTTATGGCTTGGCGGTGGTTCAAAAAGTGGTGCAAACCACACGTTAATCAAGACCACAGAGTGTTTAAAACCGAAGTGTTAGCAGCTCTAAATGTCTCATCAAAAATAGTTACAGCCCTACATCACAATTCAGCGCAGCATACAAGGTCCCTATACCTACTCCCCGAGGATCTATTATTCATAATATGTCAATACCTGACGCGTGCCGAAGTTGTTACGCTGATGCTCAGCTGCGCGCGTTTCTGGAATAGCAGGACGGGGACTGGAGTTTTTGCGAGTATATGGCAGCAGATGATGTCGCCAGTTGGCAAAGAGCTTCGCAAAATGACGGCGCGCTTCTACGTTCTGAGAATGCTGGAGTACGATGGCTTGCTCCAAAGGGGGTCTTCCGGCAAGTACTGCTGCTGGGGGTGTATGAAAGCGCACGAGCGACAAGCCTTCACACCGAAAGAATTTAAGAAGAAGGTTGATTTGAGGTCAACGCAAAGTTGCTATCCCAAAAACAGAATCCGCTCTTGTGCGCTGGAAAAGAGATACATCTGGTTCGGCGCGTGTAGCGAAATGTCTTTTTTGGAGCTCAGACACGCCGTCGTCAACCCGCACACACAAGAACGACGCCCCAATGGCTGGATCCGACTTCCAGACCACAATAATTTCTTCTTCGAGGACTGTTCATCGCTAGACGAAAAAGCCAGGTGGATCGTGTATTTGTTTACGCTCGCCCCTTTCCGAGATGTCTCATCATTTGCCCTCTTTGAGCGGCATGCCCGTGCTGTGGGTATTCCGCTGTGTCCACACCTCCGAGTGAGCGATCCGGAAGTGGTCCAACTCTACTACCGCCACATGGAGCCGTACTCGTGCAAGCACTGCGCGACAACAGTAAAGATCCGGGTTTTCGGAGGTGTTAACGTGTATGTCTTTCGATATGTGGGCTCGCTGCGTTCACCGACGGACCCGACATGGATGGCGCAGTCGTATATGTCACACCATCGGCGGCTGAGGAGCCGCTGCTGCGCGTTCCTCAACTGGTATTTAAGACAGTATGGGCAGAATGGGCGTACTGCGAGGGGCCGTCGGTTCAAGAAGCTCAAGTATAAGGAGCTTTGCAGGCCGTTTGAGGGTGTTGCGTTTTGCACGCCTGAGTGGCCGGACAAGCCCAACTTGCCAGTCTTCCCAGTAAGATAATAGGGTGTCACCCCTTTGTTTTGTATCAAATTAGTAATTTCGGCTGAAGACCTTACCAGATAAATCTAAAATATTAATACCTTCCTTCGTTCAAGAGCAATTGAATCTCCTCAAGAAGCCTTGAACAAAAATAGTAGATCCTGACACCCGGAGAGATCTGAGATAATAGGTTACTCCGGTTTAGGATAGTTAAACCGAAATCACGTGCATACAATCCCCCTTGCTGACGAAGTCGAGATAATGAGATGAGATAGAGAAAAGAAAAGACAGGATTCACTGTCGAAAGGTTCATTTCACTCGCTCAACCAGGCAGGAAAAACGACTTCGCCTGTTGTTCCTGGACGAAGACGCAGTATCTTCCACGTTTTTTTTTCTCTTTCGTGGGACGAGTAAAGGTTGCGTTTTGAAATCTTGACAGACCTAATCTATCCCTTCAATGTTGTACAGTTTTTGATTTCTTTGGCCTGGAGAGGATTATCTATCCCTCGAAGGCATACGTACGCACATGATCCAGGTCTCTGTTTGAGGAACCACACTCCTTTTTTATATTCGCTGTTTGCAAGATGTTTCCTCACCGAAGTACCACTCTCTTTGTCTTCGTTATCTTCTTTATCGTCGCCCTTTTAATATTCTCCTCATCTCCCTCCCCATCGTCGACATACGTGAGCGATGCTACGAAGGCATATATTCCGAAACCGAAAATACCCTCCTTACCTAACTTCCGCTTCCCCTTCCGCCCGTCAGTCCACAAGCCTCCGCAGCAGCCGGACAGTTCGAGCCGGGGATCAAAATGGTACAGCGATTGGAAATGGCTGAACCCATTTTCGTATTCAATCACCCTGGACGAGGATCGTTCCGTCCTCCCTCCTCTTCCAGAACGGCCTCCGATTTATACGTTCTACGACTCGACAGATAAGAAGGACAAGGCAGTGATAGAAGCGGACCATAAACTACTGTTGGCCTGGCGGCGGGCGTGGTATGCGCAAGGTTTCAGGCCGGTGGTTCTGGGGCGTCAGGAGACCCAGGAAAACAAGCTTTACCAGGCTCTTCACGTCCAAAACATGGACCCCGGTCTTGCAAATGAATTTTACAAATGGCTGGCGTGGGGACACATGGGTGATGGAATTCTGGCCGATCCACTTTGCTTCCCAATGGGCCCTTATGATGACGAACTACTTTCCGAACTGCGCCGGGGGACTATTCCTACCCATATCACTCGTTTCTCAAACCTGGGCGCCGGGCTATTTTCAGGGGAGGAATCTCGGATCAATGATGCGATTAAAGAGGGCTTTCGGAGTGCGAATTTGGAGAGCGCCAAATCAATAATGGATGTCATACCTCCGGATTTGTTCAAACTTCAGGAACCGAGCAGCCTTGCATTCTATAACCCTTCCACTGTCACGAGTAATTACCCAGCTCTTGCAGAGAAAGTTGTTGAGTCAAATGCAGATGGTCGCTTTGCGCTTGTCGAGCTGATCAATTCCCACTTACACACAACCTTCCAGAATACTTTCAGCTCCGGGATCAATGTCCTAAAACCGCTCCCTGACCATTCCACGGCGTTGGTCGACCCAGGGGTCCGCCTAGCCAGTCTCCTCACTCAATGCTCTCCGTCAGTCCAACCTGCCTCGTGCCCCCCAAATCGGCCGAAATGCCAACCTTGTTCCGTCGAGAAACCAATCGAGATCACCCAGCCTTCCGCCTTCAAAAATAATTCCAATGTCTTTACAATCGGCGCGATTCCACATCCATTCACCCGTATCAGCCTGCAGCGCGGTTCCGAAGAAATCACCACCCGACATATCCGCCGAGAAACAACACGTGATCCATGGGTGTTAGAAATCACCAAAGATATTCTAGGTAAAGACCGTGGCGGCCCATCCCGAGTCGTCAGCTTTAAAGAAATAGTTGCCGGGGACTCGGCCATATGGCGCTCGCTATGGTTCACCGTCGAAGAACTCCCGGCTGAATCAGAACATAACCTTCCACCGGCCCTCCTCGATGATATGGAATGGCAATTCGGATTCCGAATCCCACGCAAAGTTCAAACCGAGGGTAAATCCGGTGTAGGCCCCAATGGTATGGCGACCCCGAGCGAGGACAAGCAGAGAAATGAAAATATCTTGAAGAAGGAATATAAAGTTCTCGCCAAGGCGAGAGAAGTTCTTAAGCACCCCGAAAACAACCGGGTGGGTATTAAGGCGGTTTCAGAAGCATGGAACCTAGCTGATACGGAGGTGTGGCGTTTCGTGAAGGCTTATCAGTAAGTTGCTCTAACTGAACTCTTTGAAATATATCCTCTTTGAAATGACTTACGGACTAACCACTTTCCTTTAGGGCCAGAGGTGTCGTCGAGAGAAAGAAGTGGGAGGAGGAAGAGAAGGAGTTCGCCGGCTCATCATAGTTGAAGTAACAGCGATTGTCCAGTGAAACGATACCTTTTTTATGAGTGCCTGATTATTTTCGGTTGGATTCAACCACGTTTCACTTCGTGCTACCAATCGGTGGTGAGCTTAGTTTCTCCTCCGGGGGTAACATTTTCCCCTATATTTTTATCTCAACCTCTTCTTTGGGTACGCTAAAACGTGGTTTTGGGAGTGGCTTTTCATTTTCATTTTCTATTCTTACCCCTTTTTTCTACCCGTGATGTTGCTGAATGGTTAAAGAGGGGGAGAAACTCATGAATTAGTAATATTTTTTTTAGTCCTTTCCTAGATTTCTCTCGTTTCTTGTTTTATTGATTTAGAGAAGCAAAAATTGTAAGATATATATACACGCATAACTTCTGACATGACCTTTTTTTTTCTCCCTCGATTGATATGAGTATGATTTCGGGGTTTGGGTATTATAGTGATAGAAGGGGGTTGGTACTTGAAACTCTGGTCGAAAACCAAAAAAATATCAGTATGAATGAACCTCTAGCGAGACAGCCAATTCAGAACGTAGAAAACAATTTTATTCTCCCCGATAACCCAACAAAAACCTCCCTGAAAACCTAGGGACCGATCCAAAAATCCAAAAGCATACCATGAACGTGTACCGACAGACCATAAACATCATCCCTACTTTCGCGAATTCGTTCACCCTAGTGTTCGGAAGAGAGCATCTGGAGAAGTACGAAACCAAGTCGTTGAAAATTCCGTTCCAACCTTCTCTGCCTTGGAGGAGGATTCGTTGGCGGCTAGTTGCGAGGAGATTGCGTGGAATGGTATGGATATGAGGACAGTTGAGTTTAGAGGCCAGCCATCCGAGGTAGAAGAAGGTGAAGAGGGTGGCGGTGTGTAAGAAGTCCAGGAGGAAGGATTTGATGATCGTGCGAAGGTTTGAGAGCGTGACTTTTCGGTGTTGGGCGGTTGGGTCAGGTTGGAGGAAATATGGGAAGCGTTGGGAGAGCCATCTTCCGCCGGTGCCGGTGGCTGGTGATGTTTCTTCTACGACTTGGAGAATTATGGGGGATAGGTATGAGAGGAAGGTGTTTGTTTGCCCGAGGAACATGAGGAATAGTAAGCAGTACAGGAGGAAGAGATAGGGGCGGTCGAGGTCTATTTGGATTCGTGTCTCGAGAGATATGAGGTGGTAGTAATATTCGACTGCGGTTCCGACTATGTAGTCTTTGATGGTTGGCCATTGTGGCTTGACGGAGACAGGTATTGCGTTATAGAAGTAGATAAACGCGAGAAAAGCAAAGAGGATGGTCGTAGGTACCAGGAGTATTAATAGATTTTGGGTTCTCTCTTGGGTTTCCACTGGGCCAAGTGTTTCCATTGAAGTTCCTGCTGATGTCTCCGCTGTAAAATAGGTATCTGAGTCTGATTCCGTATCTGTGACGCCCTTGTGGGTACTGCAGCGAAGTTCATTCAGGGGTCCAACAAAGTGGTGTCGGACATATCTCGTGTCTCCAACAGGCCGTTGGACGCTGATGCAGTCAAAACCGAAGTATTGTGGGCAGCTCCATACAGCTTTCGGAGGTCTGTATTTTGGACCGGGACGACAACGTCTCATCTCCATTAGTAAGTCGCCAACCTCGTGTTGAGTGAAGTCCGTTTTAAAGTATGTATTCAACATAGTGGTAATTTCTTCTGCTGAAAGTGTCGTGGTACAACAGAACCAGATAGCAAACCGCTTCAGCCTGGGTTCGAAGAATACAAGGCCGAACCTTTGTCGTTCTTGTGCCATGGCATTGGAGAGGGGTTAAAAGGGTTCGTGATATCTCCGAAGTATAGTTGTTGAGTCCTAGGGTTCTGATGGTCTGGCTATTGCGGAGATGCCATTCCAGAAACACACGAGAAGATGGCAGCTTAAAATTATGAGAAAATAAGGGGGGTATAAGCTCTCCGTGTCGGCGAGCAACGGTTTGATGAGAAAGGCAAAGAACAAAGAAATAAATGTGATCACATATCCCCCGTTTTCGTACATTTCGGCTAGGATTCTTGCATGCCTTTCTCACACTAAATGATCGGGCATAAGGCTCAATTTGTAAGAGACAAACGTATAATGGGTGAAGTGGGAGTAAAATGGAGAAGGGGTCCGACGGAAAAGCAGCAACGAAGGATGTATGCTTCTACCCCTGCTTCAGGGGGAAAGAACATAAACCTGCGAATTCGGACAAAGAATAATTCCAATCGCTTTTGTCCCTTGGCATGAAAAGGCATGGTTGACTACCGGATCTAAAGAAGACTTGCGATATTCGTGGAGCCGTAGAGCAAGAAGGGTAACCGATACCTCCTAGATATCGCTTTCCCGTAAATAATCCCCTGGCGCAGTAATAGAAATAGCAAGATATAAAGCAAGCTTATATATCAATATAAAAAAGAAAGATAGTCATACTGAGGACATATTCAACATGTTTGGTTCTCCTACTAGATATCACGAAGACTCAAAGAGGAAGTGAAGGAGGACGAAGTTGGAAGTTAGGTCTTTGAATGTCACATGACCTGATTATGTCACTAGGTGGCGAGCGGCGGGAAATTCCGATGGCAAGCGATACGCAGGATTACAAGCTTTCCCCGCAGATGGCGGAAATATTACAGAGTATATTACAGATCTGGCCTATCAGAGAAGGGCCGTTTATCATTCCAGCTGTACCTCCATCTTCCCATGATGAGAGAGCATGAGGAGATGGAGGCGGAATGGAATTCTTTCTACATGAAATGCTACAGAGATGTAGCAGTAGTGGACAGTGTTCTTCGTATTGCAACGTCTTGAATAACTCTTAAAATCTTCGACTTGCTATTGCTACCTTGTCGTTGTCGGAATCCACCGCCTTGCTTTACTTATCTAGGAGCAGGTGCGCATTGGGGTATCTTCGATTGAGATATCGTATATAAAGTCCAGGCGTTGAAGCTCCGAGGTATAACATCTACAGACTCTATTCTTTCTCTTCTATTTACTGACGGTGCCTAATACTCTATTTCAGTCAGGACCATCCCTCAACCCCTCTACCTGCTTCCTATAGCCCAAACTGCGGGCTGAAGTCCTTTCACGATGGCCCCAGGCATTGTTCTAGAACCACCTGAGCACGCAACCGGGGTACCTCAGAAAGCCTTATCACTAGCCACTCTGACGGAAGACTATGACGATACTCTCCGATTCTACATCAACGGAACGAAAGTCGTGCTGGATTCAGTAGACCCAGAAATCACACTGTTGGAATATCTTAGGGGAATAGGGTTGACGGGCACCAAACTTGGGTGCGCTGAGGGAGGATGTGGAGCTTGCACTGTGGTGGGTACCCGTCGGCTCCATCCAACCCAATCTGGCGGTCGAAATAACTGACGTTGCTGGTTTGATGCCGGCCTGTCAAGGTTGTGTCCCATATGAACCCGACAACAAAGCAGCTTTACCATGCGTCGGTAAACGCCTGTCTTGCGCCGCTGGTCAGCATCGACGGTAAACATGTTATCACTGTAGAAGGAATCGGGAATGTGAAATCCCCTCATCCGGTCCAGGAACGGATTGCAATGGGAAATGGTAGCCAATGTGGGTTTTGTACTCCTGGGATTGTCATGGTAAGGTTTACTCAATACACTGCATTCATATCATACACATTTAACTGAATACTGGCACCAGAGTCTCTACGCTCTACTTCGTAATGATCCCGAACCGTCGGAACACCATATTGAAGAAGCCTTTGATGGCAATCTTTGTCGTTGTACCGGGTACCGGCCGATCCTGGATGCCGCCCAGAGTTTCTCTTCCCGTAAAACTTGTGGAAAATCACTTGCAAATGGCGGAACTGGATGCTGCATGGAGAATGGCTCTGGAGGGTGCAATAAAGACACCACTGAGTTTGCGGACGGTGTCAATGACACTGAGTCAGGGGCAAAGAAGTTTACTCCCCCGGAATTCGTTTCCTACAACCCGGAAACACAGTTAATATTTCCGCCGCCACTTAAAAAGTATTCTTTCAAACCTCTCGCTTTCGGAAATAAGAGAAAGAGATGGTACAGGCCAGTCACTCTTCAACAACTGCTCGAAATCAAAAATGTCCACCCATTGGCAAAAATCATCGGCGGGAGCACAGAAACGCAAATCGAGATCAAATTCAAAGCGATGAATTATGAGGCCTCTGTCTATGTGGGAGATATCCCTGAATTAAGGCAGTACTCTATCAAAGACAATTACGTGGAATTGGGAGCGAACATTTCCTTAACAGATCTCGAACAGGTTTGCGATGAAGCTGTAGAACGGTACGGGTCTATTAGAGGCCAACCTTTCACTGCCATCAAAAAGCAGATCCGTTATTTCGCCGGAAGACAAATTCGGAATGTTGCTTCACCGGCCGGTAACATCGCGACGGCGTCTCCTATCTCTGATCTAAACCCGGTTTTTGTAGCATCAAAAACTACTCTCGTTGCTAAGTCCCTGACAAACGAGGTGGAAATCCCGATGGATCAATTTTTCAAAGGGTACAGGAAGACGGCATTACCCGGAGATGCCGTCGTGGCGAGTTTACGGATTCCTGTGGCTCAGGAAAGCGGTGAATTCCTAAGAGCATACAAGCAAGCAAAAAGAAAGGATGATGATATCGCCATTGTAAACGCTGCTCTCCGTGTCTCTCTGTCTAGTTCGCATGTGGTTAAAAGCGCCAGCTTGGTATACGGCGGCATGGCACCCATGACGGTATCTGCTAAGACGGCCGAGACCTCCCTCATGGGCAAAAAGTGGACTGATCCGGCAACTCTTGAGGGGGTAATGAACTCCTTGGAGAACGATTTCGACCTTCAGTTCAGCGTTCCTGGTGGGATGGCAACTTACCGAAAAACATTAGCCTTTGGGTTCTTTTACCGGTTTTATCATGATGTTCTCGCTAATATCGAGGTTAAAGAAGACGATGCTAGTGGGGATGTGACCGAAGAAATTGAACGTGCAATATCCTACGGGAAAAAGGACCACACAGCTGCTGTAGCTTATGAGCAAAATGTATTGGGGAAGGCGAGTCCTCATGTCTCCGCCATGAAACAGTGCACCGGGGAGGCGCAGTACACCGATGATATTCCCGCTCAGAAAAACGAACTATACGGTTGCCTTGTCCTCTCGAGCAAGGCTCATGCGAAGTTACTCTCGGTTGATTATTCTAAAGCGCTGGAAATTCCAGGGGTTTTTGATTATATCGATAAGAAAGATCTTCCTAATCCGGAAGCAAACCAATGGGGAATACCAGTAGCAGACGACGTTTTCTTCGCGGAGGGTGAAGTGCACACGGTTGGTCAGCCTATTGGCATGGTTATAGCAACGTCTGCGCATATCGCCGAGCTAGGCTCGAGGGCGGTGAAGGTTGAGTACGAAGACCTACCTGCGATACTCACGATTGAGGAAGCGATTGAAGCCGAGTCTTACATCAAATATTCCAATTATATCAAGAACGGTGACACGGAAGATGCCTTTGCAAAATCGGACCATGTTTTTACCGGAGAGATGAGAATGGGAGGCCAAGAGCATTTCTATCTTGAGACCCAAGCTTGCGTTGTCATTCCGAAACCTGAGGATGGAGAAGTAGAAGTCTGGTGCAGTACCCAGAATCCAGCCGAGACGTAAGTCAGCTTTTTTCTTTCCGATTAGTAATGGTCAAAGGGAGGTTTCTGACAACCCACAGTCAGACATATGTGTCCCAGGTTACCGGTGTTGCTCTCAATAAGGTAGTTTCCAGGGTTAAGCGAATAGGTGGTGGATTTGGAGGGAAGGAATCCCGCGCAGTCACGGTAGCTGCTATTTGTGCAACAGCGGCTAACAAGGCCAAGCGGCCTGTCCGATGTATGCTCAACCGCGACGAGGATATCGCGACATCAGGACAACGCCACCCCTTCCTTTGCCGGTGGAAGGTTGGCGTATCGAAAGAGGGAAAGCTACTAGCTCTTGATGCCGATCTCTATTGCAATGCCGGTGTTACCCAGGATCTATCGTGCGCCGTTATGGACCGATGCCTGTCCCATATAGATGGTGTTTACAACATTCCGAATGTTTACGTTCGGGGAAAGACATGCCGAACTAACACAGTTTCCAATACTGCGTTCAGAGGCTTTGGTGGACCACAAGGACTGTTTTTCGCAGAGACTTTCATGGAGGAAATTGCTGACAAGTTAGATATACCTGTGGACGAGCTCCGGGTGAAAAACATGTACAAGGCAAACGAAAAAACCCACTTTAACCAGGAACTAAAGGACTGGCATGTACCTCTCATGTATCAGCAAGTTTTAGACGAGTCCTCATACCGTGCTCGGCGAGAAGCTGTCACTGAATACAACAAAACCCACAAATGGTCTAAGAGGGGGCTAGCTCTCATACCCACGAAGTATGGGATATCGTTTACAGCCAAGCATCTCAACCAGGCGGGCGCATTGGTACATATATACCAAGATGGCAGTATCCTTGTGGCACATGGCGGGACAGAGATGGGTCAGGGACTGCATACCAAGATGACCATGATTGCGGCAGAGGCTCTGAAAGTTCCTCAAGCAGACGTTTTCATTTCCGAGACAGCAACAAACACGGTGGCTAATGCCTCTCCGACAGCAGCATCAGCCAGTTCTGATCTAAATGGCTATGCTCTGTTTAATGCCTGCGAGCAACTTAACGAGCGGTTACAACCGTACCGTGAAAAGATGCCAGGTGCTTCGTTGAAACAAATCGCTAAAGCGGCGTACATGGATCGCGTCAATCTCTCAGCAAACGGTTTCTATAAGACCCCTGAAATCGGTTACGTGTGGGGTGAAAATAAAGGAATTCTATATTTCTATTTCACACAAGGGGTCACCGCGGCTGAGGTACAGATTGACACCCTAACCGGTGACTGGACTCCACTTCGTGCGGACATTAAGATGGACGTTGGCCGCACAATCAACCCTTCCATCGACTATGGACAGATCGAAGGCGCCTTCATCCAGGGTCAGGGACTTTTCACGACTGAAGAGAGCCTTTGGCACCGAGCTTCAGGTCAAATCTTCACCCGTGGACCCGGCTCATACAAGATCCCGGGATTCAGAGATATCCCACAAGAGTTTAACGTGAGCCTCCTTAAAGATGTGGAGTGGGAGAACCTAAGGACGATCCAGCGTTCTCGCGGCGTGGGTGAACCGCCTCTGTTCATGGGTAGTGCTGTTTTCTTCGCCATCCGCGATGCTTTGAAAGCTGCTCGGAAGCAGTGGGGCGTCGATGAGGTTTTGTCGCTGCAGAGCCCGGCCACGCCGGAGAGGATTCGGGTTAGTTGTAGTGATCCGATCGTGGAGAGAGCAAGGGTGAAGCCGAAGGATGGGGAGAAGAGTTTCTTTGTTACTATTTAGATTGATGACAACTTCTTATGCCAAATTATGCCAATGACGACAAGCGATTTCTCTGTTTGAAGCTCATGAATTACGGGTTGTTTCGCTATATATTCAATATCAATCAGTATCTGTTATATATTAAATATATTGTTTTGTATCAGCCTTCCCGGTTGCCTTTTCTCAGTTTCTAATTCCACTTTCACTCTATCGTCAACCTAAAATTTACGTCTTCTTTTCTCTTGCTCCTTATACGCTAAGTTGAGAAGCCTGCACGATGTATTTGCTCAAAAATGTCCTTAATATCCAGCGCCCATCGTCGACATCATCGACATGTTCCAAAAATCTTCGTATTATCACCATTTTCTGTCGCAACATCTCAATACCCCCAATAAAATACCAGCCACCAGCTCTCGACAACATTGAGAACATCGAAGATTACAGGCCAGGAGGCTTCCATCCTATTCATCTCAACGACTCGTTCTCAAACGGACGCTATAGAATCGTCCACAAACTCGGATATGGAGGGTTTTCAACAGTCTGGTTGACACGCGACACGCATCTTCAACGACTCGTTTCGCTCAAGGTTATCAAGTCCGAAATATCGAGTAGATGTAAGGAGCTGAATATTCTTCAGCATATTGAATCATTTAGGCCACGAGATCATCAATGCTGCAGTTATATCTTAACCATTCTTGATACTTTCACGATCCATGGGCCGAATGGGTCTCATATATGTTTGATCTCAGAGTTCGCGGGACCGAGTCTCCAGCAAATATCATTGAGCCCTGGCCAGCCGTCTGGGAGTCGGCGGTTACGCGGAGAACTTGCACGGAAACTTGCTAAACAACTCGCCATGGCGGTGAAGTACTTGCATTCGCGGGAGATTGTTCATGGAGGTACTAAATCTCATTCCTCTCGTGTTTTTGTGATGCTTCGGTACATATTTGAATGACACTAATAACTTGCAATACAGACCTCACTACTTCAAATATTCTGCTGCAGCTATCAGATCAGACAAAAAACTGGTCTGATCGAGATATCTACGGGAAATTGGGTCAACCAATAACGGAAAAGGTTCAGGCCGCAATAGAAGGAGACGATGTCCCTAAATCAGGACCCTCATATCTCGTGGAGCCTTTGCATTTCTCGGATCTGCACCGTAAATATTTCAGTGAGAAAATTCTCCTGATTGATTTCGACCAGTCCTTCCTCTTGAGATCACTGCCAGTTGATGGGGTTGGCACCCCAATCGCTTACAGCTCGCCTGAAGCTATATTTGATCGCAAAGCGGGTATTAAATCCGACATTTGGGCCTTGGGCAGTACGATTTTTGAGATCCGGGCAGGAACTCAGCTGTTTGCTTCCTTTTTCGGCGGGCCCAACGAGATCCTCCGGCAAATGGTACAGACTTTGGGAAAGTTGCCTGAGCCGTGGTGGAATTCCTGGGAACAGCGGAAGATGTATTTTGATGATGATGGGAAACCGAAAACATCTTGGGTGAATAATATAACGTTAGCCGTGGAGTATCCTTTAACGCAACAGGTTACGGATATCGGTGCGGAGGATGATCAGGTCTGTTCAAATAAAGGAGATGAAGATGCTACTTCCTCCTCCTTTTTGGCTGATGGATCTATTCTCGAGCCGCTGGGGACTAGATTAACGCAAGGCGAAGCTCAACTCCTTGAGGATTTGATTGGAAGGATGGTCCGGTACGACCAGGACGAACGATTGCCGACTGAAGAGATTATCAGACATCCTTGGTTTTCCAAAGGAGGATAGAGGAGGGTAGTCTGGTGATAATATCCGGAGGTGCTTGAATGAGCATACTTCAACTGGTTCTTACTCACAAGGAAAGCATTCAAGAAGATCGACTTATTTGAGGAAAACCGATGGTATCCACGCCAGTCTTGCTCTCTCTGGAAATGGGGCCTTTCCGTGCTCTAATCATGGATATATTCAATTTCAAAGGAATTCTCTCATTTTTTAATCAGATTTTTGCACCTCTTATTTAACCGTATCTACATACTCTTTTCCACCCAAAATATACGCCGTGTGATGCATACAAAGATAGAAAAAAACATATGAAGAGAAAAAAAACACCGCCCGCTGAGTGCTACCTGTTAAAATGCTAAACCATCGCCATGAAACCACAAAGGAAAAGATATTTCACATGATGCGTATATGAGTTGTACTCGAATGCATACGTTGATTAGGGTATCAAAAAACAGAAAGGAAAAAGATTGTGGATGGCAGCAAAGAAAATGGATGCTAACTCCATCACCGTTTCTCGTCAAGTCCATACTCGAGCTCGGCGTAGCTACTCGTTCGTCCCCTTGCCAGCTGACCACCTGCTATAGCGGTATCGTAATCTCTCTGTCCTGCAAAACCGAGTTTCTGATCTTGGTAGTAGTCTTCTTCCTCGACCGCTTGTCCCCGTGGTGCTCCCGAGTTGAAAACTGCAGTGTTTAAGGTAGGAGGTGGAGGTGGCGCAGGGCGGGCACGGGGAGCATCAGCCACCGAGGTGAGAGGCACTTCGCTGAATCCGTCAGAGCTTGTGGCGTGGTAGGGTGTGCTTCCATCTACCCCATTGTCTGCAGGGCCTCCACCTTCCCCTCGGTTCTTTTCACGGCTGTGGAAGAGGGAGACGGCACGGATGATTCCAATGAGAGCAATGAGGACCCAGAGGAGAACAATGCCTGTGGAGATTAATGCTTCGGTTTTGATAGCTTCTTCGAAATATTTGACGACGCGGAGGACAGCTGCGCTGATCTGATCGGATGCTTCGCCTCCTGGGTTTGCGAGGAAACTATTAGATGGGTCTGGGTTGTCATCTGCAATACTGGCCGCTGCACCGAGAGAGAAAGTGTCATTGGCCATTTCGGGGAAGTCAACGTGGGCGTGATCAGAAACCCAGGTGATGGCCTTTTGGATGCCTTCAATCTTCAGAAGAATGAGGCAATCGAGGACATCTTGGATCGGGTCCCAAAGGACCGTACCGCCGAAGGTAGAATTGAGAACCTCTTCCGTTGTGTCGACGAAGGTGTTCAGAGTGTCGTTTATCGCACCAGTAGTTGTGTTGACCCAGCCTAAGACTTTCTCGTTGATGTCGGTGTTCGTGGAGTCGATAACTCCGTTAGTATTGGTGGCCCATTGCTCCGATGCATTGTTGAGAGAATTAACAACGATATCGGCAAATTCACCAACTTGGTTGGTCAGACTAGGGACTTCCTTTTGGATAGTTCGAAGAAGAATGAATTGACAGAGGCAGGAGAATAGCCCAGCAATTCCAAGGCATAGTACGAAGAGCGCTGGTGTTGAGGTTGCATAAGCAAACGCCCAGCGGACAAGGATCTGTTTGCGAGTTGTGGTAAATCGGCTGGCCGTCTTTATTCCCGCAGTTGAGGTATATGGCCGAGAGACGATGTAAACAACGTCCATAGGGTCATGAGCATCCTTCCGCACCAGCTGGGACCGGTCTTTCATGGCGCGCCATCTTCGTATTTCACGCCAAGCCATCGGCAAACAGGCGAGTATCGCAGCAACAACAAGGACGCCGATGAAGATCTTCTTTGCAGTACTAATCAAAGACGCCAAATCGTCAAAAAACCCATTAATACCGTTGTTATCGCTGCAGAAGCTGAGTTTTTCCTTCGCTGGCACAGGGAACACAGAGCGATCGAATTCATAGTCCACCATAGACTCGTTAATGAGCTTTTTGACAAGTTCAAATGGGGTTCGAATTGCATTGTTGGTAAAGTTTTTGACGTCGTCAAAGTCGGGGATCGACTTTTTCAGATCTTCAATGTCATCGGTTAAGGAGGATGGGAGTTGAACATTGTCGATGGCGTCGATAGAATCGCTGAAGTCTAACTTGGGGACATCCACATTATTGCCGGTAATACTGGCGATACTGCCGAATCCGTCAAGGAAGTCATTCAGTGTGCCCTCAAAGGAGTCCACCCCGTCCTTGATACCAGATTCAATATCCCCAAGAGTATTGTTGAGAAATTTCGTGGCTTCTTCCACGACGTCCAAAGCAACGTGTATGGCTCCAGAAACAACCAGAGTGATGAGGCAAACGTATGTCTGTGTGAGCATGTTGATAACAAATACGACCAACTCCTCCACACCAGTAATAGTGAGCAGAAGCATCGACATGAGTCCGTTGATCGCTTTCTCCACCCCGGATGCCGTGAGCTCGTTGACGCCAGCTGACATGTAATGAGGCATCGATGCCATAGCGCTGCCCATCGACTCAACGCCCGTGCATGCGGAAAGAGCCTCCCGTTTGGCAGAGGAAAGGTCATGGTTCAACCCAATAATCGCGATCAGTGTCCTGATGAGGACGAGTAGCAGGAGGATAGTCCATTTGTTGATCCAGACTTGTGAGAGGCGAGCCCTGAGGCCAAGATATGGAGTTATCGAATTCGGTAGCGGTGCAGGTCGTGCAGGCTCCTGGGTTGCGTATCGATCTTGCTTTGCGTATGGAGGAAGCTGAGGGAAAATAGATGGCCCACTGGGCCTCGGGAAGTGCATGTCGGTAAATGTATGGGAAACGGAGTAGAAAGTGTGTTCTTCTCGTTGCGGCCGGCGCAAAAAGGCTTTGAGGATTCAGGTTCACACAGGTCCGAATGTCGTTTCTAAGGAAAGGATATGCGTAATAGTATGGAAGTAGAATAAAAAGCTGTTGGTTGTAGGAAGAAGAGAAGTTGTATCCAGAAAGAAGAAAAAATTAAGGGCTGAAGGTAGGCAAATTTAGTCAATCATAGGAATCAAAGAAAAACTTTGGGGAGGATGCGGACAATAGGGTGTATTCAGATCTTTTGAATGAATGAAGTACGACAAAGGAAATTCGTCATGAATGATGGAAACAATAAGATAGCAAAAGATGAATGGAACACCACCGAAACAAAGGAGAAAGAGAAACACAGAAAGGAGAATGAAAAGAACCGTTTTGCTGAATGAAATTTGGGAATATTAATTTTTTAAACACAGCTCAAGAGAGAGAGCAAGGAGCGACACCTATCTTCATATAGGAGGAGCTGCGAGCTTCAGGATGTGCATGGAAGGCATGCACGCTCTCCTGATTCTGCAGTCACAGACCACACGATCATCAGAGCAACGATGACCCGAAACAAAGTCTGGTACATCCTTGACACCTGCATGATGAATGTTCTCGATTTATTGGTGGCCATCGACTGGCCGCTGAGGCCAAGCGCCCATCTTTCAAGATAGAATCGTAAGCGCCGGGTCCCTCAGGACCCTTGAAACCTCAACCTACCCTAGGCCAATAAGTGGAAACGCGAGGGAAAATAGACACTTTGATTGAGTAGCGTAACACATGGAACACGGTACGAAATAGATTGTTGAGGGAAATGAAAGACCACTGGCCATCAGCTCTCCAAACATGACAGCCTAATCTTCACACTGTCAAAGTTTCATGCAGGGTAAATAAAGGTTAGATCAAGCGGTTAGCTTTGATCTGCCAGTGTCGCCAGCCAGCATTATTGGGCAACCTAAGAGATGAATTGGACAGCCTACTAGAGCCAGTACTCAATGAATGAGAGTACATATCGTGAAAGATGATCTTCTTTCTTCTTTGTTTCGAGTGAAAGATGTTTGATGTCGTTGGATTTCCCCTTGTCCTCTGTCCACGTGACAACAAATAAAACTAAAAATAGATATGACATCATTCATAACACAAACACTTAAACCTCTTTCTCAGCAAGTACGGACTACTCTGCAACAAACACAAATATCAAGATAGAGCCTGTGTTTGTCCCTTGCTTTCGGCGCCTTGATGTTATTCCCCTCGTTCAACAATCTCAATAAACAAAAGTCCAAGTCTTCACTGAGAAAGGAAGAAGTAAAGCGCGCTCTTCGTGAAACATCAACCTCCTGAGCCTCTCAACCAATCAAACCCATCATGCTATTTCTGCATGAAACCGACTAAGTGATCTTCTTTCAGAATGCACGACAGGAAGCACCCTTGTATGGACTCCTGAAGAACTTCTAACCGAACGAATGAATAGCTCAAGAAAGCTGATACTCTCTCCACCTATCGATCTCTCAAAATAAACCCATGTCGCGGTTCCAGGACTCTGAGGGTTATCGCTATTTCTAAAACTCCTGTTGGCTAGCACGAAAATAGGATATGGCAATGGGCAAGTATTAATGGCTCGTTACTGCTTGATCATTGTTTCTGTCTTATTTTAGCCTATTAATCGGGGAGGGACAAGCAGATCGCCTTTTGTTTTTTGGCGCCCGTTTCTACTCTCGATTGCTTCAAGGAAACACCTTGACTGGTACATTATTATTGTGAACATTTGTTCCCTGACCTACCCGGGACTTAAGGGTTAGAATCGAAACTTTACCCTTTGTCGACGAAATAAAATAGCAAAAATGAAAGAAACAATTCCTAATGTCAAGTAACAGCTTACCACCAGATATATATAATAGATAAAGGGTAGTCAATAATTTTTTATGTGATATAATCCGGAGAGAGTGAAGCATGATGAGATGAAAAATAAATCCGAGGGAAGATAATATCCTTCTTGGTCACCTCATATAGCACGGTCCGGTTCCATGAAACGCGCGAAAACATTGCAGGCTGCGAGAATTGGTATGAAAAACAAAGGGGAGTATCGAAGTCCCCAACCGAAAAGTGACAATGTCATTTTCAAAAGGCTTCAATCCCAGCGACACAAGTTCAAACACACAATTTTGGGATCCTGGAGTCACGTTCACAGATATTTGGCCGTCACAATCACTCTGGTAAAACAGCACACCACGGAGACCTGTTGACAATAAGGGCGGGAAAAACGTTGCTTGAAGTCGAATGTGTTAGATGAAAGCATAAAGGCAAGTACGAGGCATTGTTCAGTTGGCGGGTATCCTTGGGAGCGTCTCACGCACACAGTCACGCAAGTTCACTGTTAACGAAAGGTTCAACATCTCACGTAAATGATATTCCAGTCACATGGTGCAAGGTTGGGAATCAAGAAACTCCCGGTGGCCCGGGCTGATCAGATGAACTCTGGCCGCCCTGCTGCCCCTGCTGCTGCTGTTGCTGAGCCATTGCGGCATACCACATCGCAACATAATTCTGATAACCACCATAAGCAGCATAAGGGTCGGCAGCATCGGCCCCGCCCTGCTGTGCTGGCTGTGCTGGCTGCGCTGACTGTGCTGGTTGTTGGTAGTTTTGGTTCTGATCTTGCTGGGGATAATAAGGCTGCTGTTGCTGCTGGGGTTGTGAGTATCGGTCATTGTAGGAATCATCACGGGGTCTTCCCGCAGGTCGACTCCTCTGGTCCTATAGTATTTGTTAGCCTGAGCCTATTTAAAATGAGGTTCAGTTATGCCACATACCACATTCTCTATCTTCTCCTTGATCGCATTTTTCGCCTGCTCAACTGCATCTCGGGTACCAAAGAGCCCAACCTCGCGATCCGAGTCCCGGCCACCGGTCGGCTGATGTACATTGATTTTGCATCGTGTGACAGCCTGCATTTCCTTGATCGTTTCGCCTCCTATGGTTAATTAATTAGCATGGAATCAAGATTTTAGATTTGGTGTTTATCTCATACCTTTACCAATGATCATTCCGACAGCTTCCGGTGGAACAAACATCGAGTCGTTGATCTTCTCTGAGAAATCTCCACCTCCACCTCCATAGGGAGGCCCACGGCTTTGGTGATGCTGGGGCTGATTGGCGGCCTGTCGCGTGTCGCTCTCCACGATTTCCTTAATTAGGTCTTGAGCTCTCTGGGAGGCCTCTGGTGTCCCCATTAAATTGACGGGACGAAGCCCATTGAGGCTCTTGTTTTCGCTAACAATATTCACATGACACCCGCTTCGTTCTTGGAGATCCCGGATTGTTTCACCCCCACGACCAATGATGAGTCCAACAGTCCGATCTGGCACCATTATTTGCATTGTGGACTCCCCTTCACCGGGCGTGGGTAGGGTGGTTGATTTAGCGCCGTGGAATCCTCGGTCAGGGCCATCATGTCCAGGCCGTGGGTGTCCCGGGCCATTTTCACTGATAATCCGGCTTATCTCTGCTTTTGCATCATCCCTAGAAGCTCTACTACCCGTAATCTTACAGAGTCGTACCGCACCATTTGACTCGGGACTGTTCAGAAACTGAATACGGGCTCCAGTATCTGCCTCAACCTTTCTCAGGCTTTCTCCCTGCCGACCGATAATCAGGCCAACCAGATTTGACTCGATGGTAATCGTGTCCACATTATCTTCTCCCATGCTGCGACGTTCGGTAGGTGGCCGAGGCTGGGGCGAGAATGCACCTGCGCCACGACCAGCTGGGCGAGGTGAAAATGACCGCTCTCTCCCGTAGCTACGTTCACCTCCACGACGATCATCTCGACGTTCATCGCGATACGGATTGTAGTTGTCTCTGAAATTATCACGCGTCGCGCGCGGCGGAGTTCGCTGAGGAGACGGAGATCGCGAACGTCGATGAGATCGTCCGCCACCTCTAGGGTCCTGTTCTCGTGGGGGTCCTGCAATACCAACAATCAGTAACCCATAGATCAAATGGGCGAAGACGCGTGCAGACTCTTTTACATACCTCCGCGACCTGGTTCGTATGAAAGACCCTTCTCAGCTGCGATTCCTCGCGCTTTGGCAATCGCCTCCGCGATGCTTACGGATCCCGCATCTCCCGGTTTGGCGCCAGTGAGATTTAAACTCCCTGTATTATCTGGAGGCGGTAACCCATAGTTTGCTGCCGTCGGGGCCGGTGGGGATGATGAGTTATAAGCTCCAGGATATGCATTCTGCTGTCCAAGGTGTGGCATCTGTGGCTGGCCGGGGGTTCCTGCAGGTCTTTGGGCAGCTGGTTATAGTTCGGTTAGCGAGTATACAATCAGAAGCAGTCATAATCAACATACCTAGAGCTGCCAGAATTTGCGAAATATTATTCTGGTCTTCCATGATCGCATTCCGTGACCAAAAGTGATCGGTGCGAGATGGGATGCTTCTCGAGAATAATTCGCGTCGCGTCCGAAAAAAGATCCAAATGCAGAGATAATCAGAGTTCACACAAAGTAATGTTGAGACTTAGAAGAAACTGGTTGAACTCGGGGACTTGCATCTACCGATGCCTCGAAGAAATGGATGTGTGTTTGATCTCTGCCGCTTCTGCGGATTTGGGAGGAACAGCTCTGCAAGAAGCGCTAACCAATATTGGTCTAGACCGCCAAGCCCTATCTTTTAGGCTTTAGCCTCATCAAGCTTTATTTTGATGTTCAACGTCAACTGAACAACAACACCAAGAAGAGATGATATTCTTTGCTTGTTCCTTCTATGGTGAAGACAATAAAATGCTCTGTTGGCTTTTGTATAGTCGTGATACTATACCAATGCCTCGAAGCTTTCTATTTTTTGGTCTAATGGTTTGTTGCGTTGAACAATCCACACTTTCCTTTGTCCTAGCCTTTAGGGGGAACACTCCGCTTCATGAATCATGAGCTACATACCTCTAGTTTTCTTTAAATGGTACGAGGTTATAAATGGATCCTCTCTAATGTAGCTTGTCGGCAGTTTCTGTCTCTCTTAGTACTTCCCCCTTGGTAAATATCCTTTATCCTTGGGATTATGGCATCTTCTTGATCTTACCTGGCCCCTTTCCAGTTTCCCCCGGAATTTATCTCCCTATATTAGCGTCTCCTGGATTCTGTCTATCCATTAGGCTTCTGTTTTTTGTACTCCTGGAATATACTCTTTCCTAGCTTAGGTATCTGTAGTAGGTATCTGTGGTGTGCATCTAGGTTGTAGTTCTCACCATACCTTACTTCCCTTTCTCATGGAACATACTGTGGGTATGTTCTATATTTTTGATCAGCACCTGTCTGAATATGTGGCTGAATATGCGCTATGCGCATATTGGTTGGAGTAAATCTATACAGTAAGGGCGAATTTGTTCTCTGTTTTGAATCTTGGTATTTCTATCTCTATCTCGTGAACCAGCCCTTTGGGCTTATAGCTCTGTAGATGTCTTGGGAGCATGGATTGTGTTCTATGCTATGAGCTGCAAGTGAGTTTGAGGGGGCATGTTGTGTTTACCCTTCATTCCCAATCTCGCTTAGCGTAAAAGAGGTGTTATATTTCGCACTGAGATATAACACCAGCCGCCCAACTTCCCAACCTCACAAACTTCTCTACCCACCAAGCCGCATCTCAAAACATCATCATTATCTTCCACCGTCGCTTTCATCCCGTGGCTTGATACAACTAAGAGTCTTCTAACTCGTTTTGTAACGCTCGACGACTAATCCTTACAGTTCCAGCCGCTTTTTGCGCAGCCGCAACTGCGGCGGCTTGACAAGCATGGGTCCAAACATGAGCAGCCCTGAACGCGGTGGCTCGACTGACCCGCCTACAAAGGATCCTCCCACAAACGAAGAACACAATTCTCAAAATACTTCCTCATCCTCTTCAACTAAGCTTGTCAACTCCGAAGAATCAACACGTTTGTTTGACCGTCTTGTTGAGCTTTCCGAAACCCCTACTCGTTCTTCACACTGTGATCCATCTCAGGTGAACCTACTCATCAAATCACTTGGCCACAGAGTTCCCTCGGTTGATCTTACTGGTTTGTTCTTTGCTGGTACATATCCCCTCAACACGTTGATTGACAGGCCAAAAGAGAACGGTGATTTGGTCGTTTCTTTTCTACTTCCACAGGACTTCCCAAGTTCCAAAGAGAAGTTGATCCACTGGACACGCGGAATCCTACGAGAGAGTCTTCCCCTTGGGATAATCTCTATACTCTCATTTGAACAGGCTAAGGATATCCTTGAAAACATTCAGTCGACTCATACCGATTCCACGGGTAAAGAAGATCCCCTTTGGAAGGAAAATTCCATTGCGTTCTTTGACTGCGACGTGTCCTGGGAGCTAGATCCATCGCGCAGCCACTGTGTTGTTTACAAAATCCAACACCAAACTCACCCGATAGCTGTGTTACGCGTCGACGAAGCTGCTAAAGAACACAAACATCATTTTGATTCCGATAGGGTAAGTCCACTCTTATATTCAACATAATTATCTTTTTCTAATTATTGCAGATTGGTTTCGCCAAGGCGGTAGTCCTACCATTAATACTTTCGCTTCGAATATTTTGTTTCAAGTTTGCTGAAACAGAATCGAAAGAGATGGAGAACCAAAACTCAGCCTGGTGGCTACCGATTGTGGCAGAACGGGCCAGGAGAGCTAGAGAACAAAGGGCTACATCCGGCCGCAGCACCCAAACCCACCGCACTCCGCTCAATGACTACAGAGTCTTCGGAAGCACCTCACAGTCATGGTTAGGAGGTTACGAGGCGAATACGTTCCAGCCTTCAGGTTACCAACTCCGCCAGCACGAATCTTCCAATACAGTTCCGTTGGTCCCAGACCCAGCAACAGACTCACCATCCACTCCACAATGTCAAGAAAAAGCAGAGCCAGCTCGGGCCTCTCGCAAGGCAGCCAAGAAGAAGGCGAAGAAGAAGGCTCAAAAGGAAGCTAAGAAAGCGGAACTCGAGTCTTCTGGTTTGCAGGAAAACCCTACACTTTCTACCAAGCCGGTTGAGCAGCGCGTCTCACATGGTCAAGATAGTATCACTGATGGCCCAACTGTTGATAATGATAGAGAGCCTCCAAGCAGCCACTACTCCCCTCAACCCTCAATTGAGAAACACTCCAACCCTTCAACTGCCAACGCTGCAGCGTGTATGTCCCAGCAGCAAGTCTCAACAGTCTCCACAGTACCTACCGAACAGATTGAGGAACGCCCTTCACAAAACAAACTTTGCACCGACAAAGCCGTCGCCGACGAAGTTGATTCGAAGCCCACAAAGAAATCCTCACTTGTACTAAAATCATCGCCCCAGATGCTCTCTACTCAAGGCGACTCCTTGGATACTGCACCTGTGAAAGCAACCTATAATGTCGCTACTAGGTCCAAATGCGACAGCTTGACTGAATCTGACTCTGCTCAAACGCCCTCCCTGTTTAAGAAAGAGTCTATTTTCGCTCGTGTGCCTTCCACGCAAGATGACTCTTCAAACATTCTCGCCGTGACAGCTCCTCTTGAGACAGCTACAGGATCCACCAACGAGAAAGCATCTCAGCGCTCCGGCAGAAAGAAGAATAAGGGAAAGAAAAAAGGAAAGGGAAATTCAAAGAGCGAAGGCCCACCGAATGTCGACACGGCGCCTGAGCCAAAGTCTATCGTGGTTGTCTCTAGTTTCGAAGAAAAGAGATCCTCGGCTGATCCCGCCACTGGAGTTTCTGCGTCTCCTGACGAACCATCACAAGCGAAACAGCTGTTGACTGATAACCCAATTGGATCGTCTTCTATTTCTTCGAGCAAGTCCTCCAAATCCAAGCAGACTGCGACCGAATCAAATTCCCTTCCACTTAACAAGACATCCGAATCCAAGCAGAAATCTATTTCGCCTGACGAACCGAGAGAGCCTTCTTTTGCGCCCTCTACCATCCCTTCCGGGAACAAGTCTCCTTCTACTCACAAGCTTACCGGGACCTCATCCGTTTCTTGTAGCAAGCCGTCCAGGGCCAGAGAGCCGCATCCTTCGACCGACAAACTGGCAGGATCATCTTGTCCCTCACTCAAAAAATCCTCGAAACCCGACCAGACCACTATCCTCGCCGATAGCTCATCCCGTCATACAACTCAGGAGTCGCCTTCAAAGCTCGGAACAACCTCACACGTGAAGAACACCAACTCTAAGTCTGACTTACTCGCAAGTGGCGAACCTACCCCCTCAAGCCCAAAAGATGCTATCTCCAATGATAACGCGGCTAGTGATAAAAGTGAATGGAAAGTTGTTTCTGTAACCAAACAACCTCACTTATCTACCGAACAGTCAGACCAAAAGCTACCATTGAAGGACCAAGACGATGGAGAGCCCAAACCAGGAGATTTTGCCGAAAAAGGGAAGAAGAAGAAGTCGAAGTCTAAGAAACGAACCAGAAACTCACAAAAAGATCGCAAAAAGGAGAACGAATCTACTGTTCCTAGTGCTAGATCTAACAGCGAGGCCGAACTCACAACTTCCGGTGTTCTACTCAACAAGACTCAACTCTCCACTTCGGATGCCATACCCTATAACAAGTCCGGATCTCCTATATCCAATACGACGCTTGACAACAAGCCTACCGGTGTTTCTTCCGAAATTACACGTGGTGACAAGTCCAAGTCTGATGCTATACCTATTAACAAGGCCAAGATTTCCGATGCTGCTGCCGATCAGATAACCGACAAGAAAACACCTCTATTCCAAAACGAAACCGACTTTTCCCCCTTGGTCCGTCGACAACAGGGAGGTAGTCCGCTCAAGCAAGTTTCTACTGCTGTCGAAATCAGCGATCAGGCTGGAATGAACAATCAAGCTTCCGACAAGACTCAGAAGAAATCCGCCGAGAAAGTCAAACCTCCATCCCAAGCAGAACCAGCCTTCAAGGCTCCTAGCACCCAGTCAGCCGACAAGACCAACGCGCCTAGTTCAGCAGAAACCAAGAGAGTCCAGTCCCATGAGGAAAGTACAAGGAGAGAAGCACCTGTTGCGGGTCCCGCTTCCGAAACTCGATCCACTCCGACCTCTACGAGCACAACATCCGCCAATCCCGGTACTCAGGGACGACAAGCGAACCAAGGATTCTTTTGGCAACTGGACTCCCACGGTTTCCCATGCGAGATGGCTGGTTGCGAAAAGCGCTGTAGCTCCTGGGACGGTGCGTCGGTAATCTGCCCAAGGTGTGGCCCTTACTCCAAGATCCGATACTGCGGCAAGGAGCATCTTTTCGAAGATGCCAAGTTCCACTGGCTCCGATGTGGAACTGAAACTTTCAAACACCCTTGCCGAGCGAGTACGATCCCAAGGGAGCAAAAGGAGGGCCCACCGTCGCTACCCAGCCTCCACAACTGGGACACCCCTGAACGGTTCCGTCAGGCCGTTCGGCACGCCGCTGATAAAAGCGGTGACTATTTTGTCTTCGGGGACTGGCAGGACTGGGTAGCGGCGGGGCGGCCCGCCAACAACGCGGTGGTACGGTGTTCCACCAGGGTCATATACACCGTCAAGTTCGATGACCCGGTGGAAAAGGACCGGTTTCGGCGTGTGCAGGGCATCGCCCTCTTCAGTAAGTTACTCCTTTTACTCTAGTACATTTCAACTCAACCTACCTTTTACAATTACTCATACTAACAACCTTCTTCCTCTACAGACTCCCTCCAGTCTTTCGAGCTGGTGGGATACCTCTTCCGCCTCATCCGCGGCAACGCCCTCGCAAAGGGCCAATGGAGCGAGGAGCTCGACCTCGCCCTCCAGTACCAATTCAACCTCGAGTACGGCTTCGCGGTCGGCCCGTGGCTCGGAGATCGCCATGCCTGCGAGACCGAGTGGACGGGTGCCAATATCCGCCACTGCAGCGATGCAGTGTGCAGAGCCGAGCGAGTTCAACTCCTCGGTGACCGCGGAGTCGGACGGGGGTTCCAGCACCTGTGCGAGTACATGGAGGGCAGCCATTGGCTGCTTCGTGCGGCTCGTCACACTCATCCGAGTGTGGCGGCCGTCGAGGACAGGGTGAGGGGGGAGGGGTTTGAAGGGGTGATCCCTGAGGATCGACGTGTGTTCCGGCGTGGGGAGGGTTGGGACGGTGTCGGGACCGGGGATATGGAGATCGAGGGAGTCAACGTCTTGTAAGAGGCGTTGATGTAACTCGGTCTTCCATGAACCGGTCTCAGCCGTCCCAACCCGACCGTGGTCGGCAAAGATTGTGGAGAAAAGGAAGGAGGAGAGAGGGGGAGGGGGGAAGCCTGAATGATAGGCCAGGGCGGTGTGCCCTGTGTCTCCAAGATTTTGTCTGTTGTTTTTTCCTTTGTTTTTTCCTTTGTTTTTTCCTTTGTTTGTTCGTTTTTTTTTGTTGGTGTCGAGGGTGGTTTTGCGGGTGCGGTGGCGCCCACTGTTTAGATTAGATACCCAACGATGTTGTTTGTTTGTTTCCTTGAAAAGGTTTCCAATTGCATCTTTTCCCTAAACTCCCAAAAGCATAAACTGAGAGCTCATTGATGTGCTTTTCAGAATCAGAGACCATGGGTTCAGTTATGAGTACACGTGGTCCATGGTGGGTAAGTACATAAGTGAACTTGCCGAAATAGATTCTTTCACAATTGACGACTGTTGGCCGATGCCTCGTCCATCTCGACACCTCGTTATTTCCCCCTCACCACTATTATGACCTTACCATCAAGTGTACATGGTCTCTGGTCCATTAGTCTCGTTCATCAACGACTTATGGACGCTGTTCAACTGGTTTTACTTCTGTCAGCTTTGCTGAAGAACACCTTTACAGACTTCACTCGCACATTCCGTTTCTGTTTCTGCTTTACTGTAATTTTGCATTCTCGTGTGCAATACTGTGCTATTTAATCTCATGTCTTCTTTCACATACATGTTCTATAGTTCGAATGCCTCAACACTTCGAACTAAATATCATTGAAGGACACATGTCTACCTCGTATGATTTCAAGGACCTGAAGACTCTTTTATTTCCTCTTGATATGGATCACCAGTTGCCCCGACCATGATCCCCTGGGCTAGCCGGGTCACTCCATAACACAGTATTCGAAGTTTCAAGTACATATTTTTCTTCCACAGGCTGAAAACTGCCATCCAAGCCAAAATTCCCCATTCAAGCCGGGCAACAATGATCTTTACACCACCACGATAACGTCTGTCAAGGAAGGTCAGTCTCATTTAGCCGCTGGGAAATAACAGCAGCTTCACTGACCTCAACAACCCGAAAGTTCCTTGTTGATAACGAACCAATGGTGCTGGATGATCATTACCAGTCGATGGTAAAATCATGCCGGCGCACAAAGGCCGTCGGTGCATGTGCCACTGCAGCAGAGCTCATTACGATCACATGGCGAGCCATCCTATGGTTGTCACAATGGCATATTAGCTATCGTACTTCAAAGCTTTGGCAGCAAAACTTGTCTGCAACGTGCATCGGGAAAGGAAAAAGATCAAGGTTGTACTAACCTCCGTGCACCAGCGCTTTTCCCCTGGAGTTGCCGCTGCCACGCCCAAGAGGACTAGGACGGTGGTGAGAAATAGATTTGTCTTCATGATGATTGTTTCGGCAAGTATATAAATATATATGCAGTGTTCAATTCAATAGCGAGACGAGTAGATTTCCCAATATCATAAAGCAGAGAATTGGTTTTTGATTGAAGCAAAGGAGAGTGTCAGAGAAAGGGGGAAAGGGGCTTCTTAAATGCCTTTTCAACAGTGGAAGTTGGGTTTGCCTGATTGTCAGAGCAATTTATGCAGCAACCTGTACTTAGAAACAAGAGATGATAATCCGAGCCTTATGGCCAACTTGAATCACACGTTTTGTACATCGTCCCAACATTTTTCTCTCTTCTTTTTTGGTTATTTGTTGGCAGTGTTATAACAGCTGGCTGGCACAGAGTCTATTTGGACTGATGCAGGACGCCTGATGGACGCCTAAAATGAACGCCCAATGAACGCCGAATGGACGCTTAATGAACGCATAATGCGTCTAAGGAGCCATAATGGACGCCTAATATTTAATTAGAAACCATGTTCTTCGTTCTGTTGACCAGGCCGGTCACATAGAATTTGACTGACTGCTATATTTAGATGCGTGCATTTTAATAAACATGGGAATAAAGATGAGTGATTGTGATGTTACTTGATCAGCAAGAAAGAAGAGGAAAAGCGAAAGGAAGTCTGAGAGAGCAATAATGAACAAGGTTTCTATAAATATCTAAAACATATATCTAGTGATCAGTCTGATTAAGGAGCTTAAACATGTTGAATGATCGGGCCGTTCAAAAGGTTTCGCTTATGCTGCAACTGCTGCAAGTCTACAAAATCGCAATTGAAGAAGGCAGAAGCATATATGGTTACCCAACTTTCGAAGAGAACACTCGAAGCTCAGCGAACAATGTATTTTTTCAAGCCTCTCAGCCTTTCCTTTGCTGTCTCCAATACGTCGTCATTTTTGCAAACGGCAAAGCGGAGATAATCTTCAGCGATGTGAGCGTTCGTATCAGTGTAGAACTCCGTTGGCGGAACGGCCGCGACACCGACTTCCTTGATAAGGAACCAAGAGAGCTTGAAATCGCGAGGCCGGCTAGCTACATGTGGTGGGAATGGGTAGTCTTCGGGTAGGCGGACGGAGGCCATGTTAGCGAGGACAAAATAGCCGCCTTCGGGGTCAGAATACTATTCTCGATGTTAGAAATATGCGATAAATTGGAAGTCAAGGTGGTGACTTACGGGGATGTTAAGCTCGTCAAACACTTGACAAAACCTATCAACCTTTCCTTTCATCTCATTCCGACTCTGTTCCCAGAATCCGACCTCGTCTGCCTTCTCAAAACCGATAGCTGAAGCTTCTTGTAGTGGTGCAACGCTGCTATAGCATATTCTAGTGTGTGCGGCTGAAACGTATTTGATGAGGTGTTCGGGTCCAATGAGATACCCAACACGCCAGCCGGTAGCATAGAAATTCTTCCCAGCAGAACCAACTGTAAGAGTGAGTGCCGCAATTTCAGGAGACAGAGTGGCGATTCTCGTGAACGGGACGTAGTAAAGACGATCGTAAACCTCGTCAGAGAGAATGATAATATTGTGTTTGACGCACAGTGCGCCTATGGCTTCAAGCTCCTGGCGAGAAAACACTTTTCCGACAGGGTTATGACTGTATGCTATTAGAATTGAATATATGCGGGGGTGAGTATTGCTTACGGAGAGTTGAGCACCTGGTACAGTAAGTTAGTGGGCTTGATAGTAGGGTGGAGGGAGGCATACAATCATTCTAGTCTTAGGGTTAATTGTCCTTTCCAGCTCCTCCATGTCTATTGTCCATTCTGCGGCAGACGACGTTCTCGTTGGTCCGTCTTTTGGAGGATGCAGAGGCACGTACCTCACGGTACCTCCTGGCATCTCAATATTGCTAAGATATCTATCGAAGATGTCAGCTCTAGTCACTTTAATAAGAATTTTGTGGGATTTACTGGTCAAAGAAAGGCTCAAAAACAATCACTTCGTCGCCTTGTTCGATAAAGCCCATAAAGGCGCTCAACATCCCTATACGCTATGAGCCATCCATCCGTCTCATCGGCCCGAGAATAAAGCTCTTACCCTCATTTGCGCCAGTGGTGATTGTCACTTCAGTATCAGGGTTCAGGGTTTTGCCAAAGGAGGGCGAATAAGCGTCGGCAATAGCTTTCTTAAGACGCGGTTTGCCCTTTCTACTAGTTAGCCAGGCCGCTGTATATCTTGAACGTGTATTTCAAAGAATTATACCTTTGTCGGGGCATACTGGTTACAATCCACCTTGTCGAGAGCTTCCTTTGCCGCGTCTAGGACATATTTGGGAGGATTGTAGCCGCTAGATGAGGACAATGTCAGCTTTCGAAGCCTTATTCGCATCAGTTCTGAAGCAAGCACTCACAAAAAGCCTTGACCCATGTTTACAATAGGTTGCACCGGAGAAGCTGCTGCAGCTTCGTTCACAATTGACCTATATATGGACGATAAGCTCGGGCCCATATAGATAAACCATTTCGTCGTCGTACCAGACATCTTGTCTTTGTCCTGCCACCCTTTTTGCGGGTCGGAAAGGATCCGAACGAGCTGGAATAGACGCCATGCTTCTGATAACAGGTACAGTTTGTTCGTAACTTCGCAATTGTCGTAGGAGATGTGGCCGCGACGAGTGTGACGAATGGAATATGCGGGGAGTCACGAGCGGGAAAGAACGGGCGGGGAAGAAGACCATCGAGGGTACAGAGTGCAACGGGGTGTTCTTCGCTCCGTACTATACAAGAGAATGGAAACTTGAAAGATGAGTACTTCTCCGCCGTAGGAACACAGTCTCAGGCCGTCAATTGATATAGAGAGATCTATCTTTCTTTCTATCAACAACTTTTTGACTCCGAGGTTCATCATCAACCGACGGTCCAATGAAATGGCGTCATCGGATAACATATCTTAATCATCTTTAATCATGTGACTTGGTTCCTCATCGCGTTTGTCGCTTCTTTTAGTTTCACAGAAAAGCGCGTTTATACAGGAAGACGCGTTTCTTCATCAGAGACATCATTGGAATCATCGAACAGCCTTCTAGTCAAGGAATCGAGAAGAGCCTTTTATCTTCGCTACTAGCTTCTTTCTAATGAAGCATTGATAAGCTTGTCATCATGGTCAATTGCCCTATTTGTAGCAAGCCTGTGACAGAGGCCAAAATAAATGGTCATATCGACTCGGGATGCAAGGATTTTGTCAACGAAGCTCCTCAACATTCAAGTCAGGGGGGTGAATCATCATCATCGCAGAGCAGCCATTCTGTCGCAAGTTTTTTCCAATCACCGGCAACGAGGAAACCGCCTCAAGCAACACCTAAAAAGGACTCCTCCCCGGTAGTACCGCAGAGTTCAAGTTCCTTACTTGCCAAACGCCCGTTTGCATTGAACAGTGATGAGGTATCGAAACCCATCAGTACCCGGATAGGACAATCGGATAAATCCACGGATCATGAGCCTTCGACAAAGCGATCTAAAACTTCGAATGCCCTTCAAAAAGCGGCTCCGCTCGCGGAACGCATGCGGCCAAAGACCCTGGGCGAGGTATGCGGCCAGGAACTTGTGGGACCTTCAGGCGTGCTGCGTGGCCTCATTGAACAGGATCGAGTCCCTAGCATGATACTCTGGGGTGGTTCTGGAACCGGCAAGACGACGATCGCCAGGGCCGTTGCAGCAGCCGTAGGAAGTCGGTTCGTGGAAATCAACAGTACGAGCTCGGGGGTAGCCGAATGCAAGAAAATATTTTCGGATGCTAGGGGTGAATTGAGTCTCACAGGAAGGAAGACCATTGTGTTTTGCGATGAGATACACCGCTTCTCTAAAGTGCAGCAAGATGTATTTCTCGGTCCCGTTGAAAGCGGACAAGTGACGTTAATAGGAGCGACAACGGAGAATCCGTCATTCAAAGTCCAGAACGCTCTCCTCTCTCGGTGTCGGACGTTCACTCTAGCGAAGTTAACCGACGATAATATCGTTTCTATTCTCAACCGTGCCCTTGATGTTGAAGGCCCGAGTTACTCTCCCTCCGCTTTGATCGATGACGAGATGATCAAGTACCTCGCCACATTTTCTGAGGGAGACGCTCGCACTGCGCTAAACCTTTTAGAGCTTGCAATGGACCTGTCGAAGCGTCCGAATATGACCAAAGAAGAGATGAAAAAAGGGCTGACGAAGACCCTGGTCTATGACCGGTCGGGTGATCAGCATTACGATACAATTTCTGCCTTTCACAAATCAATTCGTGGCAGTGACCCTGATGCTGCTCTTTATTACCTAGCACGAATGATCCAATCTGGAGAAAATCCGCTTTATATTGCTCGGCGTCTGATTGTTGTCGCATCTGAGGATATCGGCCTAGCAGATAATAGTATGTTATCATTAGCAACCGCCGTGTACGCTGCCGTGGAAAAGATCGGGTTACCCGAAGCTCGTATTAATCTCGCCCATGGGACGGTGGCTATGGCACTATCCAAAAAGAGCACCCGAGCTTACAGAGGGCTCAACAATGCATTTGCCGCGCTTGAAGAACCTGGAATTGCAGGAGTTCCAATCCCTATCCACCTGAGGAATGCCCCGACAAAGTTGATGAAAGAGCTAGGCTATGGGAAGGAATACAAGTACAATCCAAATTACGTGGATGGGCAGGTCGCGCAAGAGTACTTGCCGGAGCAGTTGAACGGCAGAGAATTTCTTGAGGATCGCGATCTAGGTTACGACGTGGATCCGGACCTTTCCTTAACGTGAGGCTCGACATGAGCGATCAATACGTCTTCTGTAGTATACCGACGCTGCATTAGGCCTAAGGCCTCTTGTTAGCGCGTGACACCGCAGGACTACCTCCCAACAACCTCGAGCTCATGAAGCACAAACCACACCTCTGGTAGATAACAGAGCCGTCTACTACGTCAACAGGTCAAATAGCACAGCCAACAATGCCCGAAGTTCTGAGAAAACGCATGTATCGAGTGGCGAAAATCGTTTTATTTATCTACACACAAGGCTCTGTATTCTGGCAAGGATACGATGCACGTCGACGTCGATCCGACCAATCAGGTTGCGAGTTAATCCCAAATAGTGTCGGGAGCTCTTGAGGCGTCGTCGTTCCTGTCATCGACCTCTTTTTATTTATTCGCTATTGCTTTTACCCTCCAAACATTACTATTCACCCAAGTTCTTTTTCCCTTCCCCCATCCTCTTCCTATGCACCACCTTAACCTCTGAGGCCCTTTTCCTTTTCCCTTCTCATTGATTCTGCATTGATGACCTTACCACGGCTGCCTTTGCCTCTCCGCTTGCGCTGGACAGGGTCATGGCCTCCCCTGGCCATCCCAATGGCCCTTCACGGAATCCTCCATCTTTTCCCAATGCACCCCGTGTAATCACCCGAAGCTATCTTCCCTCGCAAAATGCCTCCGGAAACCCACTGGATCAGGAACCTGATTCACAATTCTATGATCCGACAGTAAGTATACCAGCGGGTTCTACGAATGGCCTTGACTTATCATTCACGTCCTACTCCTGAGGCTCGATTTCGTATAACGGTGACAGGACTCTCTGAACTAACACCCACACCCATCTAAAATAGTATCGACCCAGGCCCAGCCCGCCGACTGTTGGTAATAACAGTTTTCGTACACGCAATGCGAATGGTCCACCGACTGTAGACCGTCGTCTACCTCTGCCTGCGGATCTGGGCCATTATAACACTGACCCGAACGCTCAACGTAATACTATCTACCCACCTAACCGGCAGAGCAATTCTCAATCATTTGCTAGTCGCCTAGTCAATGAGCAAACCCGCGATTTCGCCGTTGCAAATCAAGGCGAGTCTTTCTACCAAAGTGAATATATCATCGAACATTTCGACGGGACACAAGCGTATGATACTCTTCTAAATAGCCAGCCCGCGCTTACTGGCCGCTATGAACCACCTCGATCGATGATGTTTCACGGAAGTGGGCCCTCTCCTCATTACCAGGCAATAGACTTCATTCAGGAAGATCCCGCAAACCCCCGGAACGCTACCGTGCTGAGAAGGAAAGAAAATGAAATACGTAGTAAAAGAGCAAAGGAATCCCCGCAAGGCCATGAAATACAGAAAAACGCGAAGAGGTCCCATAAGAAGGAATTGGATTCCATCGGAGGGGCGTGTCTGAGGTGCCACCGAATAGCGAAGGGTTGCGACCTGAACGTCAGCTGTAACCTCTGTGAGAGACAGGGTTTGGTTTGTGTTCGAGGATTCGAAAAGCTCTGGCTCTATGGAGTCTACACCTCCCCTAATGGCGTGAGCCCCGTTAGGAGATCCCAACAAACTATCATCGATGATGCTAGAAAACGAACATTCCCTCGCATCGACGTGGTCATTCGAGAACTTGTTTCTGAGATTAGCCCTGACAGTTGTGACCGTCAGGCTGTTTTAGATTTTCGATGGAATCGGTCGGATCCAACTTCTCCGATTCCCTTAAATACTACGCTATTAACGGAATTTCCAGGCATTGCAGCCCTTCCTAACACCCTCTATGGCTCCTTGGTGACACCTTTGCTCAACACCATGCCCACTCCCAAATTCCCACATTTGTCCAATGTGAAAAAATCATCTATTCTTTCCGCTGCAGTATCGATTCTTCAGAAACTCTCCCTTATCATTAGTATCTCTCGTGCTAGTTTTTACGCGATTCTGAGACACGTCTTCCCAGGAAGGGCTACGTTAGTATTCCTACTAGCCTATTTGGCAAAGACCATAGCGGAGGAATCTGCGCAATTCACCTCAAATTTGATCCAACACTTACGACGAAAACAAGACGGGAAGCAGATAAAACGCCCTTACGACGTTTGGTTAGCAATCGGTATCTATCACCGTGTGGTCAAATCTTTTTCTGAATTCGAACCTCCTTCGATGATCACCGAGATATTTGCTGAAATGAAAATTGGGCTGATGGTCGTGTGCGCTGCAATAAAGGATAGCCTGCAAAATGCTTATCGCAGTGAATTTGGCGATCTCGTCACTCGTTCTCAGGATGAAGGCCCTAGCGATGCCCAAGGAATTTGGAAATCGTTCCGTGGACACATACAACTTCAGCCTAACCCCCGGTCGCTGGAGGTGGCCTTCTATTTCAGTTCAACAGTAACCACTCTATGTGCAGATATACGTGCAGAAGCACCTACTGTAACTGCATGGCAATATGCACCTTTCGAGCCGACACCAACTGCCGTCTCCCAACTTCTAAAAAAAGATTTTCAGAATTGCTCGGTATTATCTTTTTACGGATTTTTTGAGGCCCCAGCGGTTCCCCACGCGTTGACAGAGGCCAATTTGAAGTCTCTCACCACACCGTTGGTCCACTCTCCAGTACATGAACGTATTAGCCTGAGACATGGCTCCAATAGAACAGCCAAGCTTTGCAGTCTTCGCAGCTTCGTGCAAGGAATAGAGGTGTCAGGTTTTGGCGAAACATGCTCCACTGTGAGAGAGATATTCGACTACAATAATGAAGAGAATCAGCCCGTGCAAGAATCTATAGAGTCTATTCCTGACCACCACTTTCTCGGCTCACATTTCGATAATGTGTTTTATGACTTGGAAATCTACGGACGGCGCAAACGCGACCGCTCCCAGGCCTCCTCCTCGAATCAGTCAAGACGGGATAGAAACAAGCAGCATTGCTTCCGAGAAGATTACGAGACGAACGTTACATCTATGACCTGCACATAAGTAACGTCTCCTATATTTCATTCTGTCCACGTTAGACGCAGATGTTATACCTTCGTGAAAACGCCCGAGACTATTTTTCCGGTTGCTCGATGAATCTACCTATTCGACCCTCTTTTACACCACCCGTTGTCGGGTTTCTTGGATACCTACCATGTATGAATTATTCACATTCCAGAGTATTAAACTTCACGATCCAAATTATGACTTTTTTTGCGTGTCCATCTTCTATTCCAATCTTGGAGACATGAACCCCATTCCTCGCCCCTTTATCACATATCCGGGGCCCTCTTTCGGCATCCTTTTCCTATAAAAAAAAATTAAACCCGCTTCTCTTCTATCACGGAATTTCCTTGCTTTCTGTCCCCCCTTTCTCCCTTTTACATAGCGAAAGAACGAACGACATATATTCCCCCAAGACGCAACGAGCCAGTTAGATTCTTGTAATGTCTTTCTCCCGTGCCTACACATATACACATATACCAGGCCTTTCCTTTGCTTTTCGCCCACACGGGTAAATAACGATTTTATGATGATGAACTATTTGTTTCAGATTTTGTGTCAGAGATAGTACACTCTCCTTTTTGCAGGATAGCGTGCAAACAACGTTATGAAGATTCTGCGGTACGTTTTCTTTTGTGAATTTCGTCATATATCCATTCGCTTTTTTCTCTTCTTTCTACTTCTTTCCCTTTTTAGATAGTTCTTCTCTCCAACATAACTTCGACTTCTATTAAATAGTTCACCGGGGACAGGGGGCGAATTTGGTTCAGATTTCTAGATATTCATTTGCGCTTTGGGGCAGTCTCCTTCCAGAAACTCTTTACTTGCGCTAGAATTATCAGGACCTGCGTTTCCTTTCTGTGTTTCTATTTATTTATTGTCTATTTGGTTATTTGGTGGGCAAAAAGAGTGTCCCCCCGCCAAAAAAAAATCATCTAAAAATCAATGTCATTCGTTTTGGCGTATACGCACGCTGACGGTGTGTTTTGAATATATGAATAGAAAATAAATAGACCGGCGTTGAATAGTAATTAATTAAAAATTTATTGAGTACTAAAACACTGATCTTCTTTTTTGACGACAATAATAAATAATACATCATTTCTAAACGATATTCGATCATGTTGTTCACGTCGGCGTAGAATGAAAGACGTGACTGCGCATACACCTAGCCAGTATCCTGTCAAAAGCCCTTGCTTTAATTTACCACATGCTCCTTATGACTCTTCACCAATGCTTGGATCGGGTGCAAGATAATGCCCTTTAAAAAATGAATCTCCCCAAGTTCCACTTCGGACGAAACTGTTATAGTAGCACCGGGGGAGGCCATCGACGATATTGTCCATCTCGATATCGCCATTACCATTCAGTTCGCAGTCAATCAAAGATTTATAGTAGCTCTAGATAAGATATACCTCGGTATCAGTTTCCGCAATAAAAATCATTTGATTATGTCAATGGTTTCACTTACCTCCAAGTCGAAGCCATACTGCTCGAGCTTGTCGTAGAACCCGCCATCAAAATTGTCGCTCTGTACCCATTGACCGATATCACACTATTTTCTCTAGTTAGGAAACACGTCGTATTATTAAATCACTTTGAGAGTCTTACCGTGTTCGGGTCACCATCCACGCAACGGTTGGTATCGTCGGAAACAGTCCAGTGGAAGCAATAGAACTGGTCGCTCTGAGCTTCGAGCCAAAGGAAACCGTGGTCTGTACAATCCTCTTCGGATATGTCGCGATCGGCAACGAGAAGGTACCAGGCCGTTTTGAGGGCCACATCCACGAGCTTCTGTTCCTATAAGGGGGGTTAGCATGAATTTGAAGGGGGAACGCTTTTTCAAGGAAGAGAAAAATCCGGGATCCATACTAGATTTTTAGTAAACGAGTCATAAAGTGAAGTAAATGCCGCGTTGTCCGCCTCCTCGTTCTCGTCTACAAGGAGAGTATTGTCGGCAAAGAATGAGGCGGTGGCATGTTGGTAAGTGTCGTCGCTATGAAGCGCGAGGAGGTCACTTGGGTCCCCATTACCGGTGGCCGCTTTGAGAATATTGGCGACATTTTCACCAGCCCCACCGACGAGATTCCTGAGCGTATTTTCTACCGACGTGGTATCAACTTTAGGGCTATCCTCATCGTCCTCCGCGTCGGGTATCTGGCCCATCGCCCCAACCGCAATAGTTGTTATACCGCCCGCGTCTCCAAGGAGAGGACCGGCTAGAGTAAAGGCGGCTGAAACCCATGTTATCCAGGAGGTATCGGGAACCGGGGGCGTAAAGTCTTCACCGATCTGGTCAATCGAGAGACCATCCAGCCAGCCAGTCCAGAGTAGATTAGATCGCGCGGTGTTGACCTTGCTATGGAGCATACCGACCGTTTTGAATATCCAATACGACATCGCATTTGGGTATTCAGAGCATGCAGTCTCGACAATGCAGTCGCTCCCGATCTTGCTACAACCGGTTAAGGGGGACGCTCCGTCATCGTCGAAGACCTGAAGCCATAGTTTATTAACCCAGTCTGTTTCACCCTCGGGCAAGATATCAGGATGAAGCATAATATCCAGCCAGGCCACAGCGCCTGAGTCGTCTAGAATTTTCTGAACGCCATCAGTGGAGGAAGTGTCTCCACTGCAGACATCGGCCGGACCGGGGATAGTTGTGGTAGCTGTGGTCTCTGTTGTGGTAGCTGGGGCCTCTGTTGTGGTTGCTGGGGCCTCTGTTGTGGTTGCTGGGGCCGCCGTTGTCTCCGTGGGCGCCGATGAAGGCGTAGCTGGCGGTGATATTGGGCTCACGTGGGATGGGATTAAGGCTCTTCGCTTGGAAAGGGGTCCAGCAGCAGCGGTCGCTGCGAGGCCAGCGGTGAGAAGAAAGGTAAATCGAGCCATATTTGAATTCAAATCTCGAGATTATTGTGCTCGTTTACTGTATTTTGCCTGGAAACGGGCCATATTTATAGTTATCAGGCGAGTCCATCTCGACACTCAGAGGCTCTGGGTGACCTCTTTCCTCATCTTGATAAACGCCGAAGTCTTCTGAGAGAGGTCCCGCAGAGGTCAGGGCTATGCTATGCGAGGGCTTCGGCGACTTCATAAAGAAGCTATATTGGGGAGATCTATCATCTGTCGTGATCTGTAACTACTGCCATAGGATAGGAGATCGCCGCCACTCTGGGTGGAGTCTTGCCGAAGAGTTCGCAGAATTCAGCGAGAAGACGTGAAGCTGTGGTCGTCGTCAAGCTGGAATAATAATAGTAAAATGAACTTGGTTGCTTCTACCAGTTGGAGCCTGGAGGCTGGTGGAGAACCGTGAGCACTGGCATTATCAATCATTGTTTTGGCCCCTTATCACCTAGGTAGCTTCGGCGAAGCTTCGGCGATGGTTCCTGAACAGATCTCAATAGTCTGGCTCCGATTCTAATAATATACCCGGAGCCTCAAGTGGGAACCTGGATCGGATCACATCGTGGTTGCTGCCCTGTGAGGCTGTGCCCCTGGATCTGCATCCGATCCTGCGCGCGACGGAGATGATATCCAAGGGAGTAAGAGCACGTGACTTAGGGCTGAACAGCCCCATCCGAGAACTAATTTGGGATTCAAGTCGCCGACTCTCTTGATGTACGGAGTATGTGGGTTACTTACCCCTTTTCCCCTTTTCTTCTTTTTTTCTTCTTCTTCTTCATGCAATGTTGCTCCAATGCGAAATCAATCCTGCGAGATTCTCGCGAGTTCTCGGCTTCTCTGGATCTGATGCGAGATATCTCTTTCTTGCGCGAATTCCCTCGATCTGACCGAGATCACTGCTCTGCGGAAATATGTGCAGTGGTTTATGAGCTTCTCTGACAGGTCTCTTCACACCTCTAACTTCGAGATATCTATAGATGTGCAAAAGGTGTGCTAGCCCAGTGTTAGCGACAGAGAGCGAAGCTACGCATAGGAAGTCTTGTATGGTTCTTGTCTGAGAGCAATCAAGGAGTTTGAGAATGTCTGGCCCAGAACAAAAGCCCATCGACAGGACTACCCATTCATTCCTGTTTATTGATTATCTTCACAGGTCAGCGAGAGGATCACTGGGCTCTTTGTTTAACGCTGTATATTTTGTCTCTATGTGGCTCAAATGAACCCGATCCTAATAGGATGATGAATACTCCGACCTCATCGCTGTTCATAGAGGAAGACATTTCAATGAAAGACTGTCAACAGAATCTCAAAAACAATAGTGTCTACAGAAAATCATTAAGTCTAAGTTGCATAAATGATGTTTAATTGAAAATGAGAAAGAAAATAATTAGATAGAATAGAGGAATGAAGATTGTCAAGCAGCAAGAACATGCCAATTTTGTATACGCCCGTAGTCAACAAAGCAGCAGCACTAAACACGAACGCGTAAATTGCAGGTCCCAAAACAACAGAGAAGAAACACAAAATCCAACGAAACCACACCCAGCGACTCGATATATCTGCTATCGGGATATATATAATTCAAAATACCCTCTTCATCGCCGCACGTTTCTTTCGTCGATTCTCCGAACAGGCTCCAGTCTAGGAAGAAGGCCGAAAGACAAACACACCGCCGTTCATGGCATCCTCCTCTGCACACCCCTCCTTCCCATCGCGTTCCGCCTACGCAAGCGGGAAACTACCAGACCGGACAGCTCTGAGCGCGAACCCGCTGCCATTCGGTTCCTCCAGACGCGATCGGGGACCCGTGGGAGGTGGAGATTATGGAGCATCACAGCACCATGCTTCACAGTTACCGCCGGCGCATTCTCAGCAGCAGCCGCATCAACAACCGCCACAACAGCAGCAAGGACAACAGCAGAATAATCCGTTGAATGATCTGACGGAGGAGCAGAGGGAGGAGATTAATGAAGCTGTATGAATCCCTAATCCACATCGAGAAATGTGGAGAATCATGTATAGCGAGCTATACACGGTCTACACATCTCTTCAAAAAGAGGGAAATAGCCTACAACACTCAACTAACCTCTCAATCCTCTTTCTCCAGTTCACCCTCTTCGACCTCGACCGCGACAGACACCTCGACTACCACGAACTACGCGTCGCCCTCCGCGCCCTCGGCTTCACCCTCCCCAAGCCAGACCTCATCACCCTCCTAACAACCCACGGCGTCCCACGCCCATCCTCCCAACAACAACCACAAGGACCCCAGCAACAGCAGCAGCAACAATCCTCCAAATCCAACGCCCCGTCCCACCCATCCTCCCTCCTCATGCCCCTCTCCGCCTTCCAGACAGTCACCGCCCGAAAGATCCTAGAACGCGACCCGCGGGAGGAGATCCTACGCGCGTTCGAGCTGTTCGATGAGGGTCAGAAGGGATTTATTGATTTGGAGGATCTGAGGCGCGTAGCGCGAGAGTTGGGCGAGACGGGGTTGGAAGAGGAGGAGTTACGGGCTATGATTGAGGAGTTTGATCTTGAGGGTGTTGGTGGAGTTACGAGGGAAGGGTTCCTTGGGATTTGTTTACAGTGAGAGGTGAAGAAGGAGAAGTGGTTTCCAACCGGGAGAATTGTTCATTGATTGGGCTATTTTTCTTTGGAATTTTTGGGGGAGTCTGAAGCGTTCAGTTTTTTTCTTTCATAGGAGAATCAATTCTATCGTCCTTTTTATATATATGTTTTTTTTGTGATGGGTATTCTTGAATCTCTATTTCCACTTTTCATTGTTCTATGTGAATTCTACAAAGTGATCATTCCAGTTTGTTCCTCCCGATTCATTTTGATATTGACCAAGGCTTCCCGAATATTCGGCCCCTTTTCGGTTCAGGACCACCAAATCGGAACTCGGAAGCATCTCACCGAGCGGACCGGGATAGACAGGCGCTTCTCCAAAACCTTGAACGGCCCGGGATTTCTGGGGATCCGGAAGCAGATCTCATATCTCGACCTCCAGGCGCCAACATGCGTCGCGTAATCGCAGTTAGAACATTCTCATACTCCTCACTCATAGTTCATATATGTATATAGCATCCTCATAACACCTCCCCTTATCGTGTAACTTGATCTCCTCAAATAAAACAACTAGAAAACCCTCGAAGCAATCACAAACACCAACCAACCAACACTTCCTTAACAAACACAGTCAAAACAAACCAAATCAAAACAAAAGACAATGCGCGTCCTCCTCCTCGGCGGAACCGGCAACCTAGGTGTCCGCCTAATCCCCTCCCTCCTCTCCCACCCCTCCACCCACCTAACCCTCTACATCCGCAACATCCCCAAACTCCACTCCCTCCTCTCCCCACGCCTCCTTTCCCACCCAAACCTCACCATCACCGAAGGCGACGCCACCGACCCCGCCGCCATAAAGCGCGCCCTGATCGACAATGATATCGAGGGAATAGTGAATGTAGCGGGGAACCAGGTTCTTCCGTGGAAGGAGTATTTGCTCCCGAAGATAGCGAAGGCGGTGTGCGATGCTGCGGTAGACGTTGGGAGGGAGAGGGGAGGGAAGCCGTTGAGGGCGTGGGTTGCGACTGGGGCTGGGGAGTTGGAGTATCCGGGGACGGGTGGGTGGTTGTTGGCTGACTAGTAAGTTTTATTATTCTTCCTCTCTCTCTCTCTCTCTCTCTCTCTCTCTCTCTCTCTCTATTTTTATATTTCAGATTGGTCTGTAGATTAAACGATTTCTTTTACAAAAAAAAGTGCTCCAAAAGGGTCAATGAACCAACACAAAGCCACCCGCAAAATCGTCGAATCAATCCCCCTCACCGACCTCCGCTGGTCCCTAATCTGCGTCTCGGCCATGTACCCCCTAGACCCTAAGCAGGGACTCTTCGAACCCCTCGAAACACCCCGAAACCACAACCTTCTTCTAAAAGCGTCATCTCCACCCGCTTGGGAAGGTTCGTGGGCTGAGAAGATCCCGTTTATTGGGCGGTATTTGGAGTTTTGGGTTTGTTTACTATCGTATTGGACGATTTATGAGGATGTGGCTGATTTTTTGGCCGAGGATATGGGGATTGGGAGTGAGGAGTGGATTGGGTTGAGGGTGGGGATGAAGGATAAAAGGAAGGTCAAGACGGCGTGAGAATGGGTTATGAAGTGAAGTGAGTAAGACCAGTCCGTCTCTGGTTCATGGGAATTTTGCTGGGAGGGTAAATAATGAATATTCAAGTGTATGCGGGGGAAAGTTTTGCTGTAGAATAATAGCTGTATTTAAATAATCATTCATCATAATGGTTAGAATGAAATAATATATCTGCCACACCCAGTTCCAATCCCAAGCCAATAAATAGTATAAGTAATCACCAAAAAGAAACAACGATGCAAAAGGTCCCAAACTATCCCACCCCAAAAAAGAAACCGGCCAAAACACCGTGTACCGTACCCCTAGAGAAAAGGGGAGCAATATGCCATCTGTGAGACCGTTTCGGTTCTGCTGCCGTCGCGTAATCCTAGACCAACCGATATTTTTTACCCTAGAAAGAAAATAACTGAACATGACTTGTTCACAAAGGGACCGGCTATGAAACAACAAAGGAGAAACCAACAAGACGCCTGGTATACAACATGACGATATATTCAACATCATACAGGACCAAAAGATACCTAAAAGTGAGATAAGACAGAAAGGGGAAATCTAAGAAAATAAATCAAGCGTAGCGCATCGTCGGCATACGTCCCTGGGAGGCCGCCGTATTGCCATACGCAGGCGGTGGGAAAGTCGGGTTGCTGGCGTTGTTATACCCTTGGTCTTGCGGTCGTTGCCAATAGCCGGCCTGATTTGACCATGGAGTTGACCACGCATTCTGCCCCACAGGCGGAGGTGGGGGAGGGACAGGCACAGCGCTTCTCCTCCCACGTGCTGCACCGGGAGATTTGCGATAATTCTTCGGTCGTCGACAGCGTCTGAATATACAACATGCAAACATGAGGAGGACGAGACTTCCAAGGCCGGCGGCAAGACCGATTACAAGTTTTTTATTTTTAGACACCCAGTCGGAGACCTCGTTCCCAAAGGATGACCCTTCACAGCTTCCCTAAAAAGTAAACACAGGTTAGAGATACTGTCATTGTTATCGTATCAAAATAGGCGGAAACTTACACTGCTACACTTCCCCCCAGCACGGCACGGGGTGCCGTCAAGGAAGTTCTGTGGCATCAAATAGCAACTGGTGGGGTCTTCGAATCGGGGGGATATGCAGGACAAGGTACACGAGTCTTCGTTACATGAAGACGTACTATTCCCCAGTGTCCCTGTTCCCATGAGAGTCCTGCACTGCATATCTCGACTGGTACACTCTCCACTTGCACAACTCAACCCTTCCCCATCATCTCCACAGCTGTCGCCATCTGGAGCCTGAACGTCAGACGGGCAGGTGCTGTTATTCCCAGAACAGCGCTCCTCTGGGTCGCATTCACCGGTGCTGGCACGACAGATGGTATTCGAAGATGCGTACTGACAATCACTGCAACAATCTTCGTTGGAATCGTCACAAACAGCGCCATCGGCATATTTGCAAGTCTTGGGATTGCAACAGGTGTTACCAGCACAGGAATCGTCATCCCCGCAATCACAATCCTCGTCCTCTTCGACAATGCCATTACCACACTCACTTCCCGTGATTGTCACAACCCCACGGTTTTCGGAGAGGCACGATGTTTGGACGCTACCGCGTCCCATTGCGGAACAGATGTTGCCGATAGAGCACGGGGAGAATTGTGTGAGGCCGGGACTTGAACTGGGGTTCATGATGAATTGCTCCTTCGCATCACAGGTATTGGTGTTAAGGGGACAACACTCGGAGGATGAAACGGCAGTGGATGATTTACATTTTTGAGCATCACAGTCGTGTACTGCTCCAAACGTGTGACCTGACTCATGACTGTTTATATTTCGAATTAGTCTCCGAGCATCGTATAGAGATATCGGCATTAAATTTTTTTTATAGAAAGGGAGAAAGACGACTTACGCGAATACCTGCCATTCCGACGGTGTTTTGGCAACGAAATTAGCGCCACTCCCCCCAGAGTTGCCATCAGCAGAGCCTGCTTTGCACAGTTGTCCAACATACGCCAATCCTACCTCGGCTCCAGTTCTGCAGTCGCTCATCAATGTCCAGTACGCATTGTCATCATCTCTCTTTGATCGCCAGGTCGAAAAGAGATCGAGACGACTTGAGACGTCAGATTTCGAGCACGGAATGTTCCATGCTGTTTCTTCTGGAGCGGTCGCCGGGCAGTCGGCCTCGCTAACGATCAGGTTTTTCAAACCCAAGGTTATGTTAAAGGAGCTTTCGAATAAGTCGGATGCAGAATTAACCACGTCGATCACGTTCTCTCTGGCGGTTTGAGTCGAGTTGAAAGTTGCCGTATATGTACAATCGGTTACTACACCGATTAAAGCAACCTTCCTCGTCGTCGGGCAACCGGATGTATCTCCAATTGTGGACTCCAGGTTATCGATACCTGAGTTCCCACCCAAGCCATCACCAGAATTTCCCTGGCGCTTGCTGAAGCCGAAAAGCGAGTTCGTAGATACGGAGCCCCAAATTCCGGATATTTTCAAGTCCTGCGGGTAAAGAATATCATTTGGTTTGGAATTAAAATCCAATCCATCCGCTCCGCAAGTCTGGCTATCGGAAAGTGAACGTTTCAGTTCCATGTGGGGTTGTTCTCGAAAATCCGAGTCGCGAAAGACTACCATGTACTCATCATCGGTTTCTTCTAAGGAGGGATCTAGCTCATGTTTCGTCCGCATGTAGCTTGACCGTAATCGGATATGATGCTGCTCATGCATCACGGTAAAAGCACCCTCGAATAGAGGATGTATGCCATCTCTTTTCACGGTGATCCTTGCCCATCCGACCCTATCCCAGTTGCCCCTGTCTGATAGAGCAAAGGTTGCCCCTTTGAAAACTTTATGTGCCCGCCGGTCTATTGATTCCGTCTTCTTCACACGCCCGTCCACGTCGAGGTACTCAACCTGAGCATCCTCAGGAAATATGTCATGGTTCGGTTCTAACGACAACTTTAACCGTTGTTGTTTCTGATGGAGATTGAAGGTGACGTCGAAATGTGAGTGGGAGTGTACACGGTGAGAAGGGTGGTGGATTTGAACATTTTCGACGAGAGATAAGTAGTCTAACGAATCTCTGGCTTGGGAGTAAGCTGTGTTGATGATTTTGATTAGCGGCCACTCAATATGACATGGGAAGTATGAGGACGATTCGCATACCGTCAACATTGGAGAAGAGAGATAAAGCACTGGATACTAAGGGCACCAGGCCACGAAGAAGTCGCATCACTAGAATGCGAAGCGACGGTCTGGCACCGCGCAATCAACGGTCTTCGGTATCCAGCAGCACTTTCCAAGTCATCCGCCTCTGTCAGGCAATACAAGTCGCGTAGAGACAGGAAAGATCGACCCGCAAGGCAGAAAAAAGCGATCGGTCGTCAGGTCGAGGAGGAACGGAATGCAGAACTCAAGTATGTAGTTGAAAATCGATGAAGGTAAGACGTTCTGTTCAAAAATCCTTCGCCAGTATTAAAACCGAAGGACGCTGTCCGCGAATCCACCTTCGTCACTTGCTCCGGGTCGCCCGATTTCTCCGAAATATCCGATACAAATTGCCTTCTGACTCTTGACTTGCAGTTTACCTAGATTATTGAGACATCGATTAATTCCGAGATTTGGATTTTTCTGATTTGACAGGTGAAGGAGAGTGGCGCAGCAGGATGAAGTCTTGAAGCTTACTATTGACAGAAGGGCTGCGTAATCGAGGTGGGCACGCTAACTTGGCGAAACCGAAGATGCAGATAGCGATGACGGCGGAGAGTCCCGAGCGTAGAGAACAAGCAATGGGATGTATGAGACTGTGCAAGTCTTGGAATATAACGAGAGAGGGAGAGGGAGAGGGAGAGAGAGAGCGGAGAGTTGAAGATGTGTTGAAAGAGAGTGAAGTGAATGTCGGTTTAACCGCCTGTCCGAAGATCTCGTCGTCTAAAAGTGGGTGATGTCGATGTCTGAGACGTGCTCAGCAACATGTATTTTATGCATGTATCAGCGATTACGCATAGGAACAGGTTAGACATGGTACAGGTACTGTAATTTATGAAAGTTTGGTATACAGTCACATGATATTGCTTATTCATCACCGTTTCTTCCGCTCCTTCGATTTTATTTGTATTATTCTTCTCTCTCTCTCTCTCTATCTCTATATATTCGATCAGGTACATCTATGTTTCTTCAAGCCTCAGCCACAGAGTACTCGGTGTTTTGTGTTGTGCACTTGTCTTACTCCAAAGAAGCACAGATTATCAACACAAAAGAACTAGCGTATTATTCGTCATACAAGCCATGATGAGGTCATTTGTGCAGCGTCCGAATATCGATCGCATCTTGGATCACACGATGACTTTGTATACAGCAGGTTTCTACGGCTGTAAACTCCTTTATACGTATCCCTTTTCTCAAATATCATTCTCGCGTTCAACTTCTTCTCATCGAGGAGTTGGCAAGCACAGAGCTCTGATTCTGTATTTTTATTTTTATTTTTTTAAAGAGTGGAAATGGTTAACAATCCAATACAGCCGACGGAGCCAGACCTAGAAAGTCTTCGAAGCTTTTCCATGAGATATCTGGGCAATATTGTTGCTAGATATACCCATCCAGAATCTGTCACAGTGGCGGCTAGCAGTCCGACGCGAGCAGAGTGGTAGTCAGACTTCTTCGCGGGTTATCTAGTCAGTGTAACCCGAGGTTCTAGAGCTCTTGGTATAGTCCTCGCTTAAAAAACCTAGCGAACGGGTTGGTAAGGGTCCTTTTATGTCGGCTACAGGGGTATCAATCGCAGAGGGTAGTTTGATGCTCGATCGGAGCGAGTCCATCGGTCTGGGGAGGAAGCCCGCTTTGAAACTCCGCTCGATAAGCTCGCAGGTTCACTCTTTATCTATTCTCCAATAGCTCTTTCCTTCCACAGAAGAAATCTCTCTTTCCGGCCGCCCAAATCGCATTCATGATCATCTTGGACCTATAAGCAGGACCCAAGTCTTCCGAACTGTCCAGGGCAGGCATTCTAAACACTTTGCTGGGGCAGGCTGTAAGTTTTTGCTAACCGCGAAAGCCACTCGTCTCTTGACTCGCCCTGGGAGTTGACTTTCCCTTCGGGGATTGTATCAGCAGTATGCGGTGGGACATGAAGGAAAGGATGTCCTTGACAGAGGCAGATTTGGAGATTGTCCCGACAGTACGCATCCATACAGTTAGAACAGAGATCAATATCAGGACATTCGCGGCAGGCGTAATGGTCTTCCTGAAATGCATTGCCGCACAGGTCACATATAATAGTATTGTCGATTGATGGTGAAATCCAAAGTTGATATGCAGTAGTGGCTTCGTCGAGGTCCTCAATGAAGAGCAGATATCTGCCAAGCTCATATAACTGAAGTAACTGATCACCCGGTCCCCCCTTTCGTGCTTTGATCGCCACTATGGCGTGGACAATGGTTTCCCTCAGGATCTTAGTAGTGATGGTTTTCTCAGTCGGCTCATATTCAAGGTTCCAGGACAGTTTCATCATGTCAAGTGTTGGTGGATGGAGAGATGCCCAGTCCATAGCGTTCCGACCAAAGTCATCCAGCCGTAGGGGATCTACACCAAGGGACATGAACAATTTAATCAAGGCCTCCTGTTGCCCCAGAACGGCTGAGCGAAGAGCAAACGGCGTCACCAGGTTCACATTCAGCTGGGTGAAGTATTCCACAGTTGACCAGTGTTTTTTCGCAGCGGCAATCTCCAGCGGCGAACGTCCGTCATGATCAGTTATGATATCCGCGCCGGCGTTAATCAGCAGGTCAACAGTAGTCTCTTTTCCAGCTTCCGCTGCCCAGTGGAGTGGTGTCCGGTCAGAGTAATCATCAGTTGCATTAATGTTTGCACCATTCCGGATCAGAGCCTCTAGGGCATCCTCTTGTCCGTTAAATGCTGCATAATGGAGTGGTTGACTGCCTGTGTCCGAAGTCGCTGCAATATCCGCATGGTGCGCCAGAAGCAGATCAATCATGGGCGTAAATCCATGGCTCGCAGCCAGGTGCAATGCTGTAACTCCATCTGGGCCAGATGCTTCGACATCCGCCCCTTTCTCAAGGAGAAGCCTGGCAATTGACTCATAACCCTTCTTCGTGGCAAGGTGCAGTGGTTTATTCCCATCTAGATCATGCATCGGATCTGCCCCATACTCCAGCAGAATTCGCGTAATGGAGTCATAACCATGGTTTACAGCAATATGTAACGGCGCCCACCCCATCTCATCTCGTTCCTCTATGCTGATGCCCTTCATTCTATGCAACTCTAAGAGCCGCTGCACCTCTGGCTTGTGGCCTTTATCACAGGCCAAACTGAGTACTGAATTCCTCCGTCGGCTTTTTGCAGCAAGGTCCGCTCCGGCGTCGAGAAGTATATCTCCGACGTCCTTGAAACCGCAGGCGAAAGCGAGATGCAACGGAGTCAAACCTTGATAATCCATAGCAAGAACATCCGCGCCAGCGTCGAGAAACATCCGAGCCAACTCTGCGTATCCTCCCCAAGCCGCGACATGGAGAACCGTTCTTCCGGTCGTTCCTTTTATAGACAGATCAAACCCCCTTGCCAAAATCGATCGGACTATTTCTACATATCCTCGAGCCGTTGCCAGATGGAGGGCCGTACTTCCATCCGACACGCGGGCGGCGGGGTCCACCCCGGCATCCAAAAACAGCTGAGCCGTCGTCCCCTGCCCGTACTCAATAGCATTGTGTAGTAAGTTCCACCCACCTGGGTCCTTGATCGAGATGTCCGCGTTTCTCTTCAGTAGCTTCTCCGCCACGGTGAGCCGTCCGTAGAGTGACGCCCATTCCAATACCCTGATAGTTGCCCAGGTAGGGTCGTTCCTTTCGAAGGTCAGGGCCCGATCGTAGAGCGTCGAATCCAAGAGGTCAGCAAAGGGACGTGATGTCTGAATCAGCGCATTGAGGTCCGGGGGTTCCAGAAACTCTGCGATCACGACAACGATTTCCCCCGGGACGTGAGAGAATGGGGAATATTTTGGAGATGTGATGTCTTTGGTCTGTGCTACAGTGAGAGTGGCCGTCCAAGACGAAGAAGCCATCACCCCGATTTCCGGGCCCCAAGGATAGGGCAAGATGTTGTTTCCCGAAAAATCGAGGGGAGTAGCACAAGCTTTCAAAAGGTATTTAGCGGCACTGTGACTTCAACTTCGCAGTGCCCCTCTCGGCTGATATCTGAAAAAAGAATCAGAGAATGTCGGTATCGAGGCAGTCTTTCCTTGAGTATCAGAGAATGACCATCAAAGATTCTTTTATGACTGTTCAAACAAGTTGTTGCCTACGAAAGCGCGTTGTCAAACTGTCAATTCTATTATTAGTATATCACTAGTTTCGATACTAGTTAACTCCGGACAGGTGACATAAATAGAACCAAACACCCCTCGGCGACTTGATCTCAGAGGGAAATAAAAAAAATAAAAAAGCGGTGCTTGTAAGTTGTCGATATGAAGTCCGGTTGCCCATATCTATCTGTTACACAGCGCTCAATATCATTTTAGATTCCATAACTGGGTTTCGCTACGGTCTAACATACTGATCTCAAGGAGGTCAAATTGTATCATTTCTATTCCTACTCTTGAAATCTATTTCGTGCATAAAATAGATAAGAACGACGAGGCTGGAGTTGTCGGTGAAACTTGGTGTTTTCATTGACAAGGAGATTATGTAGTTCGAGAATCCAAGAATGCTTCGACATAGAACATACATCTTACGTCCTCGTATCTTCCCCTTAGCATATCTAGGAGACTGTTGGACGTCAAATAAAATGTGAAGACCCTAAGATACGTGCTATCTGAGAGGTAGTATATTCTAAGATCAAAGCTGACTTCAAAGTTCAACTCCTCGACCTCTCAAGTAGGTACCGCATGGTATATCTCATGGGCTTTCACCGCGAAATGCGGAATTGACGCACCACATAGCTCGCAGGTACAGGACAACGTCGTCACGTCCTCATCGCTATCCCATGCATCATCATCTTGATCCAAACCCGTAGCCAAGTTCTCATTATTCGGTGTAGGATCAGATTCAACCATCGGAATATCCTCCTCCATCTGCTCATCAAGGCGGTGAGAAGAAACGGTTTCACCACCAGGCTGTACCGCGTCATGATCTAATACCTTCCAATCCTTGAGCACGTGTTCCTGCCTCTTGAACATCCTCCCGATGTCCCGGCCCTCGCTACCCTTTTGCTCACCAGCGCTGTCTACCATATTTGTGACTGCGATATTCATTAAGCTTAAGCCCCAACCGCCCTTCTCCGGGTGTAGCCGGCGGAAAGTAGGGATGAGCGCTTCATTAACTAGCCTCTCAGCTAATACATCCACATTCTCCCCAAGCGTAAAGATGAATGGTGGTATGGGGCATGACCGAGATATCCGGTTAAAGGTTCGATTACGGCTGCTATCCGCATTCAACGGTGGGCGGGATCGTGTAGAGAGGCGCAGCGTTCGTGGATGTGCAAGCCACCGCACAGTTCGGTTCACTGGTGGTCTATCTTTCTCCTCGGGTGTTTCAAAATGGTCACCGTTCTCACTCTCTTCCTTCTCTTCGACTAGATCTATATGCATCCGACGAATAAGGCTTCTAGCTAAAGCTGTGAGCTCTTTCCTTACACTTTCCAAGCTGTCAAGTCTCGAATAGGAATCTTCGATGCTGATTTGTGTAGGCACTGCCCTTGCCTGCGCCACCTCACTGGGATCTATTCCGTGAATTAGGTCCCAGATCTTCGTGCCGATGCCCTTGGGAGACCCTGTCCCACCCAGAATTCTCTCTAGCACTGGGGGGCTAATGTTGGGAAATAAACGGACCTGTTTGACCGTGACACTATCCCCAGCAACAGACGTGTAGGGATTACCCAACTTCGGTTCTTGGCCAAGAATATGAGCTCTAATTTTCTGAGCAATCTTGAAGCCAATCCCTGGGATTTTACCAATCTCGTGATCATCAAGGAACTCGATTACATTTCCCTGCCTGCCGTCATGCTCACCGTATGGGGGAACGATAGTGGTTTGGTTTTGAGGTTTATGCACGTTCCCTGCCAACTTAGAAAGCAATTTTGATGTAGATACCCCCACTGTGGCGGTGTAGCCGTGCTGTTCTTCCAGTTGAAGTCGAAAATACTGCGCCAGATGGGAGCCAAGTAAAAGCCTCCAGTAAAGTGGGTTGGAGGATGACGACTGCTGCATTGAGTCTGTGACACCAGCAGGAGACTCAACGGGATACGTAGGCCCAGATATCGAGGATGCATCGTAGGAAAAACCAAGAGTGGGATCGTTCTTGTCGAGATGGAAGAACGAATTAGGAAGGTCATTTTTATTCAAAACATCGACATTGTAATCTATCATAGATGTCACATCCAAAAAAACCTAGTTTCTAGTCAGCAGTTTATCAAGAGACTAGAAAGCTGTAAACCCTATTCAGACGAAGCTAAGATCTCCATACCTCGTCAAAGCCTAATCTTTCAGCTCTCTCATCCCAAACAAACCCACTTAGAAAAGCGTACAACCGTTTCGAGGCGTCCCGAAACCGAGTCAGGTCTTCTCCCAAGATGATTACGACCTCAGGACAGACCTTCTTAGCCTCGCTGATAAGCTGTAGCTTATGCAGGCCCCGCCTACGAGCTTCATAGTTGCACGTCACAACAATCTGTTTCTGCTGCACAGCCAATGGCAGAGATTTCAGAGCTGGGTTTTCAGCTTCAAAGACAGACGCGTAGAAGCAGTCATAGTCCTATCTTATCCCAAACTTAGATCACGTTAGAACTAAGCCCTTGGCAATTTTGAAGAGAAACGCAAATTGAGAAGACCAAGAAAATTTAAATGGTATCTTGATCACCGGATGTCCTCGGTAACAAGCAAAAGAGGGAACCCAGGAAAGGCGCAGCGAAGAAGGGCAAGCGGGGAGAGGGGTTGGCTGACAAAATGTATGATAATTCTCCTGTCGTGTGAGCCATCACTGCGGTTACCCAGAGATCTGGCCATCTATCTAACGGCCTTATTCCCCCGCCGCAGCTTCGGCGAGTCTCATAGGGGCGAAACGCGTCACCCGAGCGGCTGAGCAGAAGAAAGAAATAATGGTAGCGAGTTCGGCGTTACTAGTTAATCAGATAACGTGATCCCTAAACGGTCCAGACAACTTGGCGTCCAGTAAATCAGAAAGCAGTATGAGTGAACCGAGGTTGTGACTCTGGAATAGGAGTTGGAGAAGGAAAACATATTATAGATAGAGAGCTCGAAGGGAACTGCAAAAACATGTCGTTTAATCGCTGACTAAGCCAGAATATCCGTAAGAAAACTAAAAAAAAAACCATCCACGTGATCGTGCCAGGCACCCCTTTCTTCATTTCCCTTCCCCTTTCTGCTGTGCTGCCAGTGTGTCCAAACAATATCACTTAACAGCAATGAGTTTGGCACAATCAACGCCTAGTTGCGTCTATACAGAAAGAATCCGGCCTAGCTACATTGATAAACCGTTCATTCGTGCATTCTGTTCGACACGTTACCCCCCTTCTTGAACTACGCCGCAATATATGGAGTCTTCGTCCCCCTTTTCTCCTTTTTCTCTTCTTTCTTTTGTGCTGAGGGACGTCGAAATTTGTATGTGAGCTTACTATAAAGAACTACCGTATTCATGTTAACCAGATACCGAACACATGCTTTGGATAAGAAATATAACTATTTGCAATAGTTATGAGTGGAGTTAAGCTTTCAAGGTCTGGCACCCACGGTGGGGAAATATATCAATAAAGGTCCCAGCTGAAGGTCTGCATAATAGTGTTTAAAAGTACTAACGGTGTCAAGAACTCGTGATGGTACGACTAGCGTTTGGCCCCCAGAAGGCTGAGTCTCATCATCTATACAATCCATCACCAGGCTGTTCCTGCGCCCCAGGAGCGACGAGATTCCCGGCCTCACGATCGGACGATTACCAGCAGAACTAGGTTTATGCGTGATTATTCAGGCAGTGCAACTACTCCTTTCCTTCTGCGGAGTTTGAGTTCCCCGCATGAATGACAACAGAAGGATCACCCGAGATAGGCCCTCTCCGTTGGCCCTAGAAATAAGAAGAGATGGCTGAGCAGGAAGCCGGGATAGCGTTCCCGGAACTGCACGCTGACAGAACTATCTCGGTCCTAGGTCTGCTCCGTCTTATATAGGTCGTCCAGACCGAATGACTGGAATCATTTTTAGGTCGGACAGGGGCTCAGCCCGTTACCCTATTTCCATGACGGGCAGAGATGCCGTTGCAATGTTGGGAGGCGCAGATATTGCTATCGAGAACGTCTATAAATATCCCAACTCCAGCAAGCTCTCAC
>CATIXB010000001.1:0-21150 GCA_949709995.1 Arachnomyces sp. KDTOL00113
GATTATGTTGAAAAAACAAATGATCAATCAAACATTCAAAAAGAACTTGCAAAGTTCAATCAGCGATTTGATAAAATTGAATCAACTATTCAAGAATTGTCAAAATCAAACAAACAAACAAACGCTCAAGTTGCAAAAACTGTCTCATATGCAAGCATTGTTGCAAAAAACGTTCAAAAAATTACTGAAAAATCACTCACTTCTTCTACTTCTTCTGTTTCAAAACTCACTCAGATCTCATACAAAGAAAAACGTCTGATTCTATCAAATTCAAAAGAATCAGTATTTGATTCTTATGAAATGAGAGAAAAGCTCAACAAAGATTTCAAAAATCAACTGCAAATTGAAAAAGCAGTGATTGCAACGATCACAAAATCATTCAATAATGAAAACGTCATTCTTACTACAACAGATGACTTTTCAGCTGATTTTCTTCAAAAAAATCAATTAATTTGACAAAAACACTTCAAATTTACTACAATTTATCAAGACAAAATATGACACAAAATCATCGTTCACGAAGTTCCTACCGATATTTTCAATTACAAAGATGAAATGAAACTATTTGAAAGTGAATTAAAAACATTCAATTCAATTGATTCAATTCTAGGCGTCAATTGACTTTCAACAAAAGAAAATCGTGACACTAAACTGCACGCGTCAGTTGTTATCTCAGTTGATTCGCAAGAAATAGCTACAAAACTTCTTTCAAAAAGAGTTATGATAGTCGGTCTGTCACTACGAAGTCAAATATTTGAAGAAAAGAAATCAAATGAGCAATGTCAAAAATGTCAACAATTCGATCATAATAGCAAAACATGTCGAAACGAAATTGTATGTCAAATTTGCGCTGAAAATCATATCACTAGATTACATCGTTGCAATATATGCTCTGTTTTAGACAGCATGTGTGAGCACACAATAGTTAAATGCGCAAATTGCAAACGAAATCATCGAGCGAATAGCAAAGAATGTGAATTCTTTTCAAATTCATTTAAAAAATCTAATTTAAATGAAACAAATGAAAATGAAAGCAATTCTGACGATCAAATGACTTCATCAGACATAGAATCAACAAATCAAAGATTTAAAACATGTTAGAACAACAAAATCAATCATCAAACATTAAAATCATTCAACACAATGTCAATCGAACATCTCAAAGCATGCACTCTTGTTTAAAGATTGCAATGCAAGAAAAAATCGACTTTGTGCTCATGCAAGAATTCTGCATGCTGAATGATAATATAAATACTGTTTCTCATAGCTCTTTTCATCGCATATTGTCTGAATGCTCGTCTAATTTAAGATCAAGAGTGATCATATATGCGAGAAAAAACAGTCTATTTAACTACTGCTTGAGAAGTGATTTATCTTCTGATTCTGACATCTTAATTCTTGACGTTTCTGATCTCAATATTGACACGTTTCATTTGATAAATATATATAATGAGAAAGATCTATCGACAAAAACTGAATATACGTTCGAACGATCAATCAAAAATATATATTTACTAAAAGAAACATTAATTTTGGGCGATTTCAACGCACATCATACTTGATGAAATTCTTTCGCTGAACGCAACATCAGATGCGAAAATTTAATCTCATGACTTGAACAATCTGATTTTGAACTAGTAAATGAACCTGATATTTTCACTTTTCATCGAAAAAGAAGAAATGAAATATCAAAATCAGTCATTGATCTATCTTTTGCAACCGCTTCATTATATCAAAAGATTTCCGAATGATATATAATTGAGTCAAATTCAACTGATTCAGATCACGAAATGATTAGAATTTCTATTCAAACTAGTGATATTGAACTAGTTGAAAACCCAATCACTTCAGGATCTTTTAATATCAATAAAGCAAATTGGGAAGACTTTGCGAAAGAATTGACTTGTGAAGCGAAAATCATTGCAAACTCATTTGATCAGTTGAATTCAATTCAACAATTAGATCAAGCTACAATAGATTTACAAACAATCATTCAAAACGCAGCAGAAAAGTCAATTCCGCGTCGAAAATCGTCTGAAAAATCAAAAGTATGATGAAATGAAAGCATCACTGAATTGAGAAAGAATATGTCAACAAGAAAAAGATATTGAAAAAAGCATTCTGAATCAATTGAAGCGTATTTAGAATATACAAACGCTCGCAATGATTATTATCAAGAAATTAAAACAGCAAAATCTAAAAGCTGAAACGATTTCTTAGAGAATGCTGATTCAAATGAAGTTTATCTAGCGTATAAGTTTTGCAAGCAAAGAAAGATCGAAAAACTACTCGCTTTAAAGTCTGAAAATGATCAATTAGCATTAGATTTTGATCATAAAAGCGAAGTGCTTGCAAAAGCGTTGCTTTCAGCTTCGACTCGCAATTCAACTTCAAATGATGATTCTTTTCAATCTTTTTCATTTGAAAATGATTCAAATTGGCTCATTCTAGTTCAAAATGAACTAGAAAATGCGATCTTCTCTAGTTCGTCAAAGAAAGCGTCAGACAATGACAAGATATCTTTTGCAATTATTAAAAAAGCATATGAGATAATATCTGATTTATTCGAAAAACTATATTCAAAATTGATTGAAATTGACTATCATTCTATCTGCTGGAGACAGTCAATTGAAGTCGTTTTGAAGAAACAAGACAAAGAAGACTATTCTAGTTCTCGCTCATATCGAATCATTTCATTATTGAATTGCTTAGGCAAAATTGCTGAAAAGATCATTGCAAACAGACTGTCTCAATTCAGTGAGACTACAAATCTACTATATAATGATCAAATGAGCGATAGAAAACAAAGATCAGCTATAGATGCAAGCATGACGCTGCTATCAGACATTCAATTGAATAAAATTGAAAAGAAATTGACTTCTTGTCTTTTTATAAACGTACGCGAAGCTTTTGATTTTGTTAATAAAGATCAATTGCTTAAAATATGTCATAAAAACAAGCTTTCTTCAGTTTTATGTCAATGAATTGATTCATTTCTTCAAAATAGAAAAATGCAACTAGCATTTGACAATGAAATAACTCAATCTTTTGATGTTGATGTTGGCGTGTCTCAGAAATCATCAATTTCCCCAATTCTATTTCTAATATATATTGGCGAGCTTTTCAAAGAAAATCATCATTTGACAAAAGAATTATCAATTAGAATGATCAGTTATATAGATGATATTGCAATAGTTGTATCATCTAAAACTTTTCAAAAGAATTGTCATACGTTGAAAAAAGCAGCTTCAAAATTGATAGATTGAGAAGATAATCACTTTGTTCAATTTGACATGAAAAAGACTGAATTGATTCATTTCGACTCAAGCAATAGAGCTTTAGCGATCAATAATTCTATTCAATTGAATGATATGAGAATTGAACCCAAAAATGAAGTCAAATGACTTGAAATTTGGTTTGATAAGAAACTTTCATTTAAAAAACATGTTGATGAAAGAACTGCAAAAGCTATTAGAATGTTTTATTCAATTAAACGTCTAGCTTCAACAGTAAGAGATCTTTCTTTTCAAGCAATGAAAAAGCTCTATATTGCATGCATTACATCTATAGCTGATTTTGGGGTTTCAATTTGATGAAAAAATCAATCGAATTTGCTAGAAAAATTCAATAAGATTCAAAATCAAGCATTGAAAGCAATTTTGAGAACGTTTCGATTTTCGTCAATTGCAGCTCAAGAAATTGAAGCGTGTCTAGCTTCGTCATTTGTCAGATTGAATAGATTATGCGAAAACTATGCATTAAGAACAATTCAATTGAATGACTCTCATCTCGTCAAACAAAGAATTTCAAAGTCTTTTTCAAACAATTTGAATGAAATTGAATTAAAATCATCAAAATTCATTGATTGAAATCAAAAAGAGATCATTTCTGAATCAGAATCTGAAGTCGAAACGCATTGTTCGCAAAGATCTACTGTTCAAAAACGAAAGAAAACAAGACGAAAGTATTCGTCTCAGTTATTTTGTATATGCTCGATGATTCAATCAACCGTTTCAAATCTAGACATTGAAAAATTCAGTTCAAATTGGAACTTTTCATGAAAAAAATCAAGAATTGATTTTGATTTGAATTCAAATTCTTTTGATAAATTGACTGCAACTGATTGTCATCAAAATCTAATATCTTCGCTTCGAGACAAACATCATGAAAATATAGTCATATATTCAGATGAATCGAAGATTTCAGATTCAGCAGCAAACGCGAGTAGTTTCATTTCATTCAATTCAGATCAATCATCGTCATTTTCATGAAATTTGAATTCGACAGCTGAAATATTTGATTTAGAACTATTCGCGATCAGCAAATCATTAGAAAAGATTGATGAAAAAGCAACTGAATCAATTCATTTGAGACATATATACATGTTCGTCGACAGTCTAAGCGTTATTCAAAGAATCGCAAAGAATAATCGCTCATCTGATCAAGAAATGTCATATAGAATTCATTCAAAAGCTGATCAGCTTTTTGAACAAGACATTCAACTTCATATGAGCATCTATGACAATGAAATGACAGATATAGCAGTCAAACGAGATGCGTTAGCAACTGCAAACGATTTAGTTACATGTTAGTTATCAATTTCTTTGATTTCATTAAAAAGAAATTGAAAAGAAATTCAATTGCAAAGCTGAATTGATCACTGACAAAAATCAAAGAAAAAGAGAAGAATGTATCAAAATTTGAACACTATTCTCATCTGAAAATCATTCAATTTGTCAATTAAAGTTGATTGAATAATTTGATCTTCTTATATGCAATTGAAACTAAATCATGACTATTTCAAATTTTATTTAATAAGAACTTTGTCATATGATTCAAATAAGTGTGACTACGATGAGAGATTGATTCAATTATTAGCTCATATCTTATTAGATTGCGAATTCTACGAAGCTTTTCGATCAAACTGATGTCAAAAATTAGAAAATTCGTTAACTCTTTTCAATTTACTTTGCACAAAAGAAGACGTAAAACTGATTTGCGAATTTTTGAAAGAAACTGAAATTATTCAATAATCTTGACTCTGTTGAAAGCTTTGAGACAATAATTAAACTCATTACAAGCATTTATCTTTGTTTTACTTACTACAATCGTTGTATCTTTTCTTTTCGTTTTTATTTTTATCTCTTTCGTTTATTTTCTTATGTTCAAAAACATTCACTAATCACTAATTTTTCATTGCAAATTGTTTGACTATTTCTTACTATTATTGTATCATTTTCATTACTTTTATTCTGTTGACTGAAATATTCTCGAATCTTTATGTATAATAGCACAGTGTCATAGTCGCGGACTGAATACACTTATTGAAGAAAAAAAAAAAAAAAAAAAAAAAGTAGGTTCGACCCAGTCCCTAACACTCTAGACCTTTAGACCTGCACCTTTCACGATTGATTTCAGTTTAATTCATCGTTCTCGTTGCACCTAATACTTCTAGTCTTAGGGGCATCCTCACATCAATAGAGAAGAGACTCAATTATGATAAAAGCACCTGTGAGAGTAAGAGTATTGTTTAAAAAATTATGTATCTGAAATTCCGCTAAAGAATCTATTTACACCCGGCTATAAACGCTTCTGAACGAAGATCAGTCGTAGAACCGAACGAGCCAAGGATGGAAAGTGTGTTCAGTCGAGATGGCGGACCCGATGAACCTCGGAAATCTGGCTCTTGAACAAGAAGCAAAAAACAAAAAATAAGAGTAGGTAGAGACAGTCATTTTGTTGTAAAATCAGCCCGGACAGACCCCGGAGCAACAAAAATATAATGTGCACTGAATGTTAAAAAAAGAAAGCTGCTGCTTCACCCACATGTTGTCCCAGCAGCCTTGAGAAAGACTGGAATCCCAAGGCTTCACCCGATTGATTATCTCTCTATTCTTTGAGCATGCCCGCCGCGGCAACGATTGCCTGGTTAGCTGAGTTTGTCGAACACATTTTGTCGTAATCCCCATCGTATAGTTCCTGCCACTTCACACTGATAGTGCCATCGTCGTATCGAGCGTTTTCCCAGATTGAGTCGGCTTGCTTGGTCACGAAGTCAAGATATTCCTGATTTGGATACTCACGATAGAGAATCAAGAGAAAGCGCATAAGAACTCCCTTGAAAGTGGCGATGTCGTTCGTGTAGTTATCCTGAGAGTTCTGAAAGATGCCATTCTCATCGAGCCAGTCCTCGTATGTAATGCTCGCGTGAGCAACATTCTGAGCCATTGTGGCGTAACCTTCGTCGTTGTAATACTTGGCTTGCTCGAGCAGACCTCCGATGAGCACACCCTGAGTGTACGAAGAAGGTCCGTTGGTGCTCGAGATGTAACAAGTCTCCTCATCAACGTCGCCGCCGACGGTATATGCGTCTCGATCCCACTCGCCGGACTCCACCATGAAAGTCCATGCCTCCTCGGCCCAACCAGCATACTTCTTCTCGTCATCACTGGACACGCGATTAGCGAGATAGGCGGCTGCACCAAAGTAGACCACATTTTCGACTGCAGTCAAAGTATTCCGACTCTTAGACCACCAAATACCGCCATTGCACGCTTGCCACTCATTCATATTGTTTACAAGATCTCCAGCCAGGTCGAGATACTTTTGAGTCTTCGTTAAATCATAGGCACGAATCCAGTGAAGCGCCCACCACCCCTCGTCATCGACGTAGTGATTTTCAAAGTCTGCGTTTGCACTATCGCCGGTCCATCGGTCGTACAAATCCGCCCACATATCGAAGAGATTATAGCCTGCGACCTCGCCGTGCCCTTCCGAAATGCCTTCTAGATCGCTCAGCGAAAGGTATGTGATCGCACTGTTCCACCATTTGCCAAACAGGATTTCGTCTTCTCCATCCCAATAGGTATCGATAATGAACTTGGCTGTGTCGGTGGCACGCTCGAGATAGGTATCATAGCTCTCGGCGGCGTGTGCAAGTTTGCCAGAGAAAAGAAACAAGGCGCTGGAAAGCAGGGAGGCATTGATGAGTCGCATTTTCGGCTGTATGCCCGCGGCGGGGGCTGCAAAAAGAATTAATAAGGGAGAGTTGAGAAGAGGAATTCAACCTTGATTGCAGAGCTTGGAGGGTCTAGCAATGTTTTTCGAGAGGTATTCCAAGGGAGACAAGAGGCCTTTAAATAGTAGCGACCTGGCGATGCCTTCATCGCCTCGGCCGGTATACTCCGTATGAAAACATTATCAGTACAACTCTGGAGAAGCGCAAAGTAAGCTGCAATCATGCGACGTTCAGGGGTACGAGGACAGTGATTGCGGAGATTCATGATCTGTCACCGACGCATCAGACTACTGGCAGCCATAGTATCATGAAAAACGCCGCTTGCGACGGCTGAAAAGTGAACAAGTGCAATCCACCATCGGTCCTTCATGCCCCTCCCATCTAATGAACATGCAATCTATCCCGCAGCTTGGCGCCTTTCTGAAGCTCTTCTTTGGCCCTCCTCATCCATCCTCCAAACCCTCAATTCCCGACCCCTGGGTCGAATAAATGTGCCAAAGTAACCATCCAACGGCCAAGAGAAATAAACATCAAGGAGAAAGGGAAGGCTTCGAAAAGGCTGAGCTTTGTTTCATTTCCTCAGGTTATTTTCAAGTTTGTTTTTGATCCACATCTATTATTCTGGAGCCTTGGGTCTCCCGACCCGGATCGAACAAACAGGCAAATGGCTGGGGAGCTTTGGAGCAAAGCTTTACTCTATTGAGGTTTGAAAAAAAAGGAAAAGGTTCATACGGTGAGGAATTTGTTTCTAGAATAATTTTATGCATTATTCGTTGGCGAGAGTCTAGACCGAATAGATCTAGCGTTACCACGAGGAGTTCAATGCATCGGGAGCCCGAAACGGTGGCTTGCCCGAGAAACTTTAAGCTGGTTTCATGGGGCTCGAGGCCGCACGGTTCAATTACCGATTGCCTGTTTATGGTCGGTTAGGGTTAGTCGCCGACGTCAAACAGCCAAGCAGCGATATGGCCGAGGACGAAAGTCTGAAGAACGACACATGTATATACTTACTTCCGCAGTTTGATCATGCACTTTGCAAGGTTTCTCGCCGCAATTTTTTTTAGCTTCCAGCGATCAGTCACCGAGTCACCGATGCCAATTGTGCCTGATTGTCGATCTCTTCAGCCACACAAACTTCACCCGACACACTGAACATGTTGAACGTAGTAGTACGAGTATAGAAGGATAAAAGTGTGATTCTAGTAAGAATTACGTGAAAGCTAGCTTATATAAGAAAGTGATCGATCAGGTGACCGAAATAGAGATAACACGTGACACGAGTGACGCTAGAAAGTTCAACACATTCTCTCAGATTTTGAATTCTTCAAAAACTGAAGTCAGCTAGACTATCTAATTAGAAAAGATATAGAGACAGACTGCGATAAGCGCGTAGAGCGAAACGAAATAAGAATAATACGAGTAAAAAAATAGTTAAAGCGAAAGAATCGAGTCGATTTGAGCAAAAATCATCGACGCGAATAGAATAAAATTCGAGAAAATTTAGAGCACGAGAGTTTCAAAAACGAAGAAAAAATTAAAAAAGAAAGTAAACTTTCTGAGATTCGAATTCAGACAACTTGAGCTGTTTTCTTAGTAAGTCTTAATCGTCTAGTAAATTCTTAGAACAATCGATAAGAATCTTTTAGACAATACAGAAGATTTTAGTCTCGATCAGCTTATATAAAAAGATCGAGTATGAATCAGAGAATAATCGAGAATCTAGTCGTTAGAAGAATCGAGTAGAAAGTAAACTTTCGACTCAAGACTAGATCGTAGATTTCTTAGTAATCATGTCGAGATAACGAATGAAAATCTCGTGCTTCTGTCAACTTAGATGTTTTGTTAATTCGTCGACAGACATATCAACAATAAGAATTCATTGAACGTGAGTCTGTTTTTTTTGAATTTTTTCGCGAAGTCAATGCTAATGAATATTCATATGACGAAGCTTCGTATTCAGCACGAATTTGAATTTATTTACAATTTTGACAATCTGAGCGTTGTCACATTTAAGAATAAGATCGTGATCAGATTCAAACTGTATGCGAGTAAAGAATCGCTTTCATCACTCGACTTCTCGATTTACTGTGAATAGAGAGATCAGTTCGACTTTCGTAATAAACGTAATGATCGTACGTTGCTTTACAAAACGTCAATCGATCGAGTCATCAAAAAGTTTGAATAAAAAACTCTCGATAAAACGACGAGTGTCTTTAAGATCAGCGTAGATCGCATCGCTAAATTTTTCGAAAATTTTCGATTCAGAGACGTCAGATTTCTGATTCTTAGTATAAAATGACGAGACGACGAAATCTGAGTACTTTATACAAAAATATTTGATGTCTCGTAAGTAGCAGATTACTCGATCTACTTCGCTTGAGTGACGAGATGACGAGTTAGTAAAAAAGTTGAATAATCGACTTGCAGCAGCGACAATGTCGAGTCGAGAGATGATTGCTAAGTAAATTATTGAATCGACTTGACGTTAAAAAACGTAAATTTGCTGATCGAATGCTACGAACTCGATAAGCTCATAAAAATCGATTTCGAATAGAGAGATATAAGCTTTCAAATCGTGTTCGAGATTATAAATGTTGACGATTTTATCAATATAAGCATTCTGAGAAAGTCAGAGCTTACGTTGACTTCAATTTCTAGTAATTCTCATGAAAAGAAAACATTTCAGTTCACTCATATCGCGAATCTCGTAGCGATTGCAAAGCTTGTGAACTAGTTGATCTCTTTCAAAGCGATGTTTCTTATGAGATAATATGACGATGTCATTCACGTAAAAGAATACGATGATACGATCGTTAGTAAAGAGACACTTATTCTTGAAAACTGAGCGAAGATCTAGTTCTTTCAACGTGACGAAAAGTTCGTTCAATTAAAGAAAAGAAGATTTGCGAAAATCGTAAAGTGTCTGTAATAGTAATAAAGCATAAAGATCGAGATTTAAATGCTTTAGTCTGACAAATTTTTCGAGCAATTCTAATTCTGCAAATTCATCGAGAAAGAAGCAGTAAATTTTTCTATTCATCTTACTGTTTATGAAAACGTTGATTTCATTCAATTGCTTACTATTCATGTCAAACGCGACAGCGAGAATCATCATTGAGCGAAACGTACGAGCAGCGAGTGTGACGACGCGAGTGTTATTTTCGTTGACAAGTTAAAGATCTTCACGAACACAAATGCGAGCTTTGAATTTGATCAGAAATTCGTGATCATCGAATTTGTAAAAAAAAACTCATTTTAAAGATAGAATGAGCTTTTTCGACGATTTGCTAACAATTTTGTATGTAAAACAGCGAGAGAGATCATGTCATTTCTTGCGAACTGCTTGTAAAAAACTCTTCTTTTCAGAATAATTCAACAGTTCTTTTCAATTTTTCAAAAAAGCGAGTAAATCGCTTCGATGAGTATCATTCAGAGTTTCGCTTTGCATAAAGAATTTAAACACGACACAATCGTGAGAGTTTCTGAATGACATGAAAACAGCACGAGCGAATTCAATGTCTTTTTTCATCGTAGCAACGTGAAGCTCGTGAATTTTCTTTCGATCAGTTGAGCGTTTTCAACGTCTTTTTTTTTCAATTACATGAGACTCTCGAAGATTAAAATCAATCTTTGACATAAATTTTTTCTTGTACGAATCTCTTGACAATGTAAATTTCGACTGAGACGAAAATTGAGAAAAAGAAAAAGATTGTGAGTTAGTAATAACTTCTCAACTAGTATCGAGATCAGAAGTCGAAATAGAATTGAGAGTTAGTGATCTCGTAACGAGTTTGAAATCTTTAGTAGTAATAGAATCTTCATCTGACACGAGTGACTGTTCGATAAATTCTTGATTGCTTGTAAATGAATTTGTAATAATAGTATCGAAGTTTTTGAACGTAATAATAGAATTGACGAGTTCTTCATTCACTCTTTCGTTTTCAAACTCTGAATATTCATATTCGAACTCAGAATTCTGATTATTCTCATTTATGTCAAGCGTAGTGACGACGTTCTCAACTGTAAATAGAATTTTAATCGAATTTTCGTTAGAATCGAAGAATCTGATTTCGTCGAAAATGACGTTTCTGACGCGAATGATCTTATGCTTGCTCGAAACTCATATGCGAAAAATATTAGTAAAATCGTAGTCAACTAAATGATTTACGTGAGCTTTAAGCAACATCTTTTTCAGTCTAGAGATTTTTTTGACAGAAATTTTGACGTATGCTCGAGCGTCTAAAATTCGAAAATGAGCAACGAAAAAAAGAGAGTAATTCTCATGAGAATTCTTCTCTTTTAAATGCTTGTACAGCAATTCAATCGAGAACAATCACTGATGCAATTTAATAGAAATTCGATTGATCAAGTAATCAGCGATTTTAATGATCTCGTTTTATAGATTCTCGAGCAGACGAGCTTCAATCGTTATAACTCTGCTCTTACGAATGAGCGTTTTTTCTGACTGTTTCGCTTCATCGTTCTGTTATTTAGTGTATTCGACGAAATTCTTGAATATCTTTTCATTCTCTTCACGTCAGACTTCTAAAGCGTCACTCATTGCTTGCTTCACGTCGATTCGTATGATGATAACGTCGTAGTCAAATTCATTCTTAATTCAATTGACAGCGTAAATAATGTCACGATTGACTATATTCTTTTTCAAATCGATTAGAACGATGTGAAAGCGAAAATAGTCGCAAAAAAAATGAAAAATTCACTTATTCTCATTATAAAAGAAATTCAATGAAATAAGATTAGCGTGTAATCGATAGAAAAAACGATCAGCACGCTTATGAAATCTATGAGAAATCTGTTTTTTGACATGAGAAAGCTGACACGCTTGACATAGAGATTTTGATTCGTCATGAAACGTTGAAGTTTTTTGAACATCGATAATAATCACTCTCTGAGTCATTTTTGAAAAATGTTTCACAGTTTCTCGATTTATGTGAGCGAATCGCTTATGTCAGAGATCTAGAGTTCTCTCGAAGACTTTAGAGATCGCTAAGCGTGTGTAAAACGCTTCAATCTCATTAACACGAGAACTAGTGTAAAGTTCATTAAAAAAGAAAAAGCATTGAAAAGTTTTTGAATTGAGTTCAACATGAGATTTCGAAATGAAAGAAATTGATTTCGAATTATCGAAATTCGATGAATCTTTCGAAACAGATTTCAACGAATTATATTCAAACATTATCATATTATGAAGCTTCTGAGCTTGAGCGAAGATCTTATTGTTGTAGCGAAAAATATAAATCTCAATGTCAAAGAAATAACGAGCTCGCTTCGCTAGTTGCAAAGAGAGAATATTTGTATGAAAGTTGAGAGCGTAAAGAGTGTTAACAAGATAATGTTTGAATCGATCGTTTGAGCTCGTAAGTCAGACGTAAACAGTTTCGATTTCTTTCATCATGAGCGAAGACTCTTCGATTAGTAAATGTTAATCACTGAGTGTAAAATCGATCATTCGAAAACGATCATTAGTAACGTGAACTTTGTTTTCGCTGTTCGCAATTCAACTGTTCTTTAGAGCGTAAATGAATTGAAAGCTTTGAATCGTGAGCATGACTGAGATTTCTGCTTGAATCGTAAACTTGATCTGAGAGTTTTGAATTGTAAGCTTGATCGAGATTTCTATGAACGCGATGAACACTTTCGAAAACTCTGAAATGAAAATTTCGTCACGAAAATGATTGATTAAGATTTTTATCTTCTGACTAACGAATTTGTAATTGACATCGATCTTTTCTTGAATATCTTTCTGTCAATTGAAATCGAAAGACTTCTTGCTAGACATGAGATAGTAACAGTCTTTAAACGCATGAGACTGATCGCAAAGACATTTCTTTAAAAAAATCTTTTCTGCGTCAAAGTTTGCAGTGAAACTCTGCTCGACGTTGTCTTTCTCTTTCTCGTCTTTTTCTTAAAGCTTCGATGTGAAATAGAAATCATGATCTTTCGACTGTTTTGACGAATCTTTTCAGTAGTGAGATTTAAAGAAATTGACTAGTCACTCAAAATCTTGTTTGTCAATCTTGACTTTCATTTGCTTAGCTCAAATCTCGTCTAGAATCTGATTCGCTTTAATAAAATGAAGTTTAACGTCGTCAGTATTCAGACGATCGTGCTGTTCAAATTTTCGAGTCAGTTAAATTCAATCGAAAATTCAACGTTCTAGTTCATGACGTCTGATCTTTTTAAGAGACTTCAATTCAACTCGAAATTGATATTTTCGTTTCTTTTCGAAAAGATTAAGAGACTTTTTCAGAATGATCATCATCTCGTAAAGTGTATCGTCTCGAACGATTTCGCTCATGTAGTGAGTTGACATTGTAGTAAAGAGATAGAAAAGAAACTCATTCAGTCTTTTCTGAGAGCGATCGTACTGCTTTTTCAGTCGACGTAAACATTGTCATTCAATTTCAGTTAGATTTTTTTTCTGAATTTCTTTGACAGTAAGAGACTGAGATTCTGATTGATCAGCGAGTTGATCAGCGATTTGTACACTCTCTTCTTTTTCGCTTTCGATAAGCAAAAAAACGTTCGCAAAAGCATTAGTCGTCGAGAAAATAGACCTGATTGTAGCGTCAGTCGAGATAGATTTTCTGAGCTAAATAGAATTCTTCTTGTAAGAATCAACGTAAACTTAAACGTTCAAAAAAATAGCTTTAAGCTTAGTGATCATGAATCAATCGTCTCAGCTCTTAGAGAACGAGAGAATTGACATAACTCTTTCGAATGTCATCGTAAACAACGAGTTCGACTTCACGAGCGAAGCGAGAATACGCGCAACGAGTAACTAGCAGTGAGTAGCTAATTGAATAATAAAGTAATAAAGCTTGATCGAAGTGAATTGTCGAAAAGAATTGAAAAAGAGATTGAGTGATTCAAAACAAAACACGATCGAAAGAGATGTTTGTCATCACGATCGACGTTGACACTTTCAACTGAGCTGACGAACTCAATATTAGACGAATTGAGTCCGGAATTTCTTCTATATATTCTTTAGAGACGTAAGAATATAATTGCGTTAAAAAATTAAAAATCAGAGCAATTCCGGGCTCATAACTGTTGAACGTAGTAGTACGAGTATAGAAGAATAAAAGTGTGATTCTAGTAAGGATTACGTGAAAGCTAGCTTATATAAGAAAGTGATCGATCAGGTGACCGGAATAGGGATAACACGTGACACGGGTGACGCTAGGAAGTTCAACAGAACACTTCAGCAGGTACCTACTGATCGTAGTTCGACAAAAATTTCATAAAATGGCACCCATATTTTTCTTCCTCGAGTAGAATATATCTCCAGAAGACCAGCGGCATTTCGAGTATAACAGAGCAAAAGAGTGACCATGCGCACTACTTCCTTACTTCTTGCTGTTGGTGCGGAGACAGTCGCATTATTTACCAATATTCCGGAAGACGGTGTTGTAAGTGACCCCTTCCAAAAATTCTCCAAATGCGAGCTGAGAGGATGTGCGGGGAAAGCTTGAAAGGGTCAAGTCCAAGCCAAGTTAAGCGAAACTACGAACTTGTCCCTGCTAAATATCATGACAATAATCTCGCAAAGAAGGGTTCCAGCAGCGGCTCAACACTAGATAATAGGGTTCTAGGTGGTTGGGTATTAAATTCCTCGAGAGACAAGGGGTTCGGTCAAAATATTATCTTATCCCCTTCGACATAGTAATAGAGGGGTCAAATATCGGTAATTGAGGCGAGGAATTGCTGCAGACACCATTTAGCTATGAACAGCTTTAACAAAATTAATTAAGATCGGGAAAGTACAAAAAAAGCTGATAACCGGCCCCACATCATTTTTTTTTTTGTTAAATTTGAACTTGACCTCGTGAGCATAAAAGAACCGGGGTTTCAAATCAGTAATGACTGTGATGAACGTTTCTCGAGACGCTCCCGCACATCTTCTCAAAACGAACAATAATTATTTCCAGCTGCCCAGCTCATCCCTGGTCAAAACACGTGAACTGTTATATGTTGAATACAAAAAGTCAAGAGAATTGTATTTCCCATCATTGATGAACTCGCCGCCCCAGGTCATCTAGTATGACCAGGGAAATTCTTCGGCCTGCATCTGATTTGGATCGGGGATGACACCAACCTCCGCCAAAGCCAAGACCTTCTCTCCACCAGAAATATCAGACAGAGCATCCCAGTGTGAACTCGGCGTGCCGTGATCACCGGCATTGGCATAGACATCCGTGGTGGTGATATCGCACTTGTCATTGCCAGGATACCAATCCGATGCTTCAGTATTGCAGACCCAAATCATGTTGTGAAGGTCGTGATGGTTCGTGATACGGTCGTAGACCAGGTCCCAAAGCTGCTTGAAAGCTTCAGATCCTTTGGCTCCCCACCAGAACCAGGCACCATCTGGCTCGTGGAGAGATCGCCATAAAAATGGAACATTAGCATTCGATAGGCGCAGGATCTCGTCGGCGATAGCATCAATGTCTCGAAGTAGTAGCGTGTAGTTCGAGCCGCCCTCTCCTTCAGCGAGAGCGACAGCGACATCGAAGGACGTTGCTGCGGTATAGAAACCAGAATGCCAAGGTTCCTCTGAGGTGTCGTACAGACCCGCCGGAGCGTTCCAATGCCATACGAACGCCGTGATTCCACCGGTCTGGTCATGTGCGATCGCGTCCTTCACAGCGGTGGAGGACGTTCCGTGCTCGACGCGGGAAGGTGAATAATCCATAAAATCCACGCCGAGAATTGTGGGTGATTTGCCAATGTTGGATTCGACCCAGGCGTAGTCCTCCGGCCCTTGCTGGCCTGAGAAATACTGGCTGCCGTAATTATTTTGCACCAAAGTTAACAGCGCTCGCGCAGCATCGGTGGCTGCCCCGTCGATTGGGGAATATTCAAGCCACGCACGCTTTTCCTCGAGAGCGGCTTTCGGTAAGGCGGCAGCCCCAATAGCTAGAGCAGCTACTGGTAGAATAGGAGAGATATGCATACTGGATAGAAAATAACAAATTCCCTGAGCAGGAACAGTAACAGAACTGAAAATGAGCGGATATCAAAAGACAATGTGGTAGAACGTGAATACCATCAGTGGAGCGCAGAGTAGCTAATCTTTTTATACATTGGTGCTGTACCATTTCAGTGAGTATGAAGGAATCTGGTTAGAATACATATAGATTAAGCACGGAACATTGATAAAAGGGCAAAAACCAATTGGTGGGCTTCACTATTGGTGTCGAAAAAGGAAAATATGGCGGTGAGTCTCGGAATCTGGAGGAAATGTAGATAAACGGGTGAAAGGAAGCAAGTTTAATCTAATGTCTGATATTGCTATACTCCTGAAAGAAACAATGGCGGGATATAGAAGCCGACAGAGACATCAGACATCAGACATACGGGGGGAGAGATGAGGGAATATGCTCACATTGAGAACGAAGCTGATGAAGGACCTACCCTGCGCTGACGAGAAAGGCGAGAGCTTATTCCATCGATATGAGCGGAAAATAGTACCCTATGAGAGTGGTTGGCAATAATTTGAATCGGAATATATACCTCGGTGTTTTATAGGTATGAGCAAGCAAACTCTCGCTCCCCCTTCTCGGAAAAAGATCCGCCTCGTGCTTAAGTAATGCCGTAAGTGGGCAGCAAGAAGACAGCTTGCTTTGCTAGCAAAAGCCATTTTTTTTTTTTTTTTTTTTTTTTTTTTACTTCAATAAGTGTATTCAGTTCGCGACTATGACACTGTGCTATTATACATAAAGATTCGAGAATATTTCAGTCAACAGAATAAAAGTAATGAAAATGATACAGTAATAATAAGAAATAGTCAAACAATTTGCAATGAAAAATTAATGATTAGTGAATGTTTTTGAACATAAGAAAATAAACGAAAGAGATAAAATAGAAACGAAAAGAAAAGATACAACGATTGTAGTAAGTAAAAATCGAGATAAATGCTTGTAATGAGTTCAAATATTGTCTCAAAGCTTTCAACAAAGTCAAGATCATCGAACAATTTCAGTTTCTTTCAAAAATTCGCAAATCAGCTTTACGTTTTCTTTTGTGCAAAGTAAATTGAAAAGAGTCAACGAATTTTCTAACTTTTGACGTCAATTTGATCGAAAAGCTTCATAAAATTTGCAATTTAATAAGATATGAGCTGATAATTGAATCGATCTTTCATCACAGTCACACTTATTTAAATTATATGACGAAATTCTTATTAAATAAGATTTGAAGTAGTCATGATTTAGTTTCAATTGCATATAAGAAGATCAAATTATTCGATCAACTTTAATTGACAAATTGAATGATTTTCAGACGAGAATAGTGTTCAAATTTTGATACATTTTTCTCTTTTTTTTCGAGTTCTGTCAGTGATCAATTCAGCTTTGTAATTTTTTTTTTTTTTTTTTTTTTTTTTTACTTCAATAAGTGTATTCAGTTCGCGACTATGACACTGTGCTATTATACATAAAGATTCGAGAATATTTCAGTCAACAGAATAAAAAATAGTGAAAATGATACAGTAGTAATAAGAAATAGTCAAACAATTTGCAATGAAAAATTAGTGATTAGTGAATGTTTTTGAACCTAAGAAAATAAACGAAAGAGATAAAATAGAAACGAAAAGAAAAGATACAACGATTGTAATGAGTAAAACAGAGATAAATGCTTGTAATGAGTTCAACTATTGTCTCAAAGCTTTCAACAGAGTCAAGATCATCGAACAATTTCAGTTTCTTTCAAAAATTCGCAAATTAGCTTTACGTCTTCTTTTGTGCAAAGTAAATTGAAAAGAGTCAACGAATTTTCTAACTTTTGACGTCAATTTGATCGAAAAGCTTCATAAAATTCGCAATCTAATAAGATATGAGCTGGTGATTGAATTGATCTTTCATCGCAGTCACACTTATTTGAATCATATGACGAAGTTCTTATTAAATAAGATTTGAAATAGTCATGATCTAATTTCAATTGCATATAAGAAGACCAAATTATTCGATCGACTTTGACTGACAAATTGAATGATTTTCAGGCGAGAATAGTGTTCAAATTTTGATACATTCTTTTCTTTTTTTTCGACTTTTGTCAGTGATCAGTCCAGCTTTGTAATTGAATTTCTTTTCGACTTCTTTTTAATGAAATCAAAGAAATTGGCAATTGACATGTAACTAGATCATTTGCAGTTGCTAACGCGTCTCGTTTGACTGCTATATCTGTCATTTCATTGTCATAGATGCTCATATGACTAGGAACTCAGTGAATATAAAGTTGAATGTCTTGTTCAAAAAGCTGATTAGCTTTTGAATGAATTCTATATGACATTTCTTGATCAGATGAGCGATTATTCTTTGCGATTCTTTGAATAACGCTTAGACTGTCGACGAACATGTATATATGTCTCAAATGAATTGATTCAGTTGCTTTTTCATCAATCTTTTCTAATGATTTGCTGATCGCGAATAGTTCTAAATCAAATATTTCAGCTGTCGAATTCAAATTCCATGAAAATGACGATGATTGATCTGAATTGAATGAAATGAAACTATTCGCGCCTGCTGCTGAATCTGAAATCTTCGATTCATCTGAATATATGACTATATTCTCATGATGTTTGTCCCGAAGCGAAGATATTAGATTTTGATGACAATCAGTTGCAGTCAATTTATCAAAAGAATTTGAATTCAAATCAAAATCAATTCTTGATTTTTTTCATGAAAAGTTTCAATTTGAACTGAATTTTTCAATATTTAAATTTGAAATGATTGATTGAATCATCGAGCATATACGAAATAACTGAGACGAATACTTTCGTCTTGTTTTTTTTCGTTTTTAAACAGTAGATTTTTGCGAACAATGCGTTTCAGCTTCAGATTCTGATTCAGAAATGATCTCTTTTTAATTTCAATCAATGAATTTTGATGATTTTAATTCAATTTCATTCAAATTGTTTGAAAAAGACTTTGAAATTCTTTGTTTGACAGAGTGAAAGTCATTCAATTGAATTGTTCGCAATGCATAGTTTTCGCATAGTCTATTTAATCTGACAAATGACGAAGCTAGACATGCTTTAATTTCTTGCGCTGCAATTGATGAAAATTGAAAAGTTTTCAAAATTGTCTTCAACGCTTGATTTGAATTTTATTGAATTTTTCTAGCAAATTTGATTGATTTTTTCATCAAATTGAAATCTCAAAATTAGCTATAGATGTAATGCATGCAATATAAAGCTTTTTCATTGCTTGAAAAGAAAGATCTCTCACTGTCGAAACTAGACGTTTAATTGAATGAAACATTCTAATAGCTTTTGCAGCTCTTTCATCAACATGCTTTTTAAATGAAAGTTTCTTATCAAATCAAATTTCAAGTCATTTGACTTCATTTTTGAGTTCAATTCTCATGTCATTCAATTGAATAGAATTATTGATCGCTAAAGCTCTATTGCTCGAGTCAAAATGAATCAATTCAGTCTTTTTCATGTCAAATTGAACGAAGTGATTATCTTTTCAATCTATCAATTTTGAAGCTGCTTTTTTCAACGTATGACAATTCTTTTGAAAGTTTTAGATGATATAACTATTGCAATATCATTTATATAACTGATCATTCTGATTGATAATTCTTTTGTCAAATGATGATTTTCTTTGAAAAGCTCGTCAATATATATTAGAAATAGAATTGAGAAGATTGATGATTTCTGAGACACGTCAACATCAACGTCAAAAGATTGAGTTATTTCATTGTCAAATGCTAGTTGCATTTTTCTATTTTGAAGAAATGAATCAATTCATTGACATAAAACTGAAGAAAGCTTGTTTTTATGACATATTTTAAGCAATTGATCTTTATTAACAAAATCAAAAGCTTCGCGTACGTTCATAAAAAGACAAGAAGTCAATTTCTTTTCAATTTTATTCAATTAAATGTCTGATAGCAGCGTCATGCCTGCATTTATAACTGATCTTTGTTTTCTATCACTCATTTGATTATTATATAGTAGATTCGTAGTTTCACTGAATTGAGACAGTCTATTTGCAATAATTTTTTCAGCAATTTTGTCTAAGCAATTCAATAATGAAATGATTCGATATGAGCGAGAACTAGAATAGTCTTCTTTGTCTTGTTTCTTCAAAACGACTTCAATTGACTGTCTTCAGCAAATAGAATGATAGTCAATTTCAATCAATTTTGAATATAGCTTTTCGAATAAATCAGATATTATCTCATATGCTTTTTTAATAATTGCAAAAGATATCTTGTCATTGCCTGACGCTTTCTTTGACGAACTAGAGAAGATCGCATTTTCTAGTTCATTTTGAACTAAAATAGACCAGTTTGAATCATTTTCAAATGAAAAAGATTGAAAAGAATCATCATTTGAAGTTGAATTGCGAGTCGAAGCTGAAAGCAACGCTTTTGCAAGCATTTCGCTTTTATGATCAAAATCTAATGCTAATTGATCATTTTCAGACTTTAAAGCGAGTAGTTTTTCGATCTTTCTTTGCTTGCAAAACTTATACGCTAGATAAATGTTAGGGACTAAGTCGGACCTACTTTGTTCCGGCTGGCCTTGGCACCGAATCGAAGAAATCTAGTTTCGCGAATAGTGACGTCGATGATCTCTAGCGACAATGATCTCGATGACGAATAGACCTTAGCGACGATTGTCTATAGTCGCGAACGAGCTTGACGAAAGTTCACGATTACTAAGTGAGAAAACGAATTCTGATTGATTGAGAGATTAAGCGAGAACACTAGTTCACATTCAAAAAAAACTCTCAATGAATGAACTCGAGATTTAGTGACAGTTTTCGAGCTTGAATTTACTATATATATTTTCTTCTCATCTCGAGTTTTAGTTTTCTTTTCTCTTTCTTTTCTCATCTTTGTATTCTAGTTTCAGACTATTTTAATGACATAAAAAGTTTCTTTTTTCTTCATAGTACTAAGTGAGATCATAACATAATACAAAGATCATTCTACTTTATTTTAAGTGTGAATTAGATTATCGCTGTCAAGCTTTAACGCATCTCACTTACTCATCTTATCGAAGTCTAGATCGAGTCTAGTCAGACGCGTCGACGCTTTATCGAATTCAGAACTCGTAATTTAAGATGACTAAATCTAATGTCTCAAATCGATTC
>OX453239.1:0-29467 GCA_949709995.1 Arachnomyces sp. KDTOL00113
GTTCGAGAAGCTCAACCCGGTAGAGCAGAACATTGAAGCTGTTTTGGTTATAAGTTCAAATCTTATCTCGAGCATTTAAATTAATAATTATGTAAATATAAACAATATACTTTTTTATGGGTATGCTGAAATATGGTAACCAGGTTCCACTTAGGATGGAATAGTTTTAACTTTACAAGTTCAAGTCTTGTTATCCATATTGTTATTTTAATAACAATAAAAAAAGTAAACTGTGTATTATTTACCAACAACTAAATATGTTGTTGACTAATAGGTAAGTCATAAATTTTTGGTATTTACTAATGAGTGTTCGAATCGCTCCAACATAATAAGTTCTTATATGTCACTAATTCACAAAAACAAAATCTAAATAAACACTAAATATTTATATATTGATATTTTTATTTAAATTACCCTTTCTTAAAATAAAAGGGGTTACCAGGATAGTTTAATAGGTAGAACAATAATTTCATGCGTTAAGAATGGGAATTCGAATTTCTCTCCTGGTAAAAAAGAAAAAAAAAAAAGTTTTTTTTCTTGTAAAACTTTAGTCAAACATAGGTGGGTATAGTTCAATAGGTAGAACAGCTGTATGTGGCATAGTATATCCTTGTTCGAGTCAAGGTATCCACCCAACCTATAATTAATCTGTACTTTACATATATATAACTAGCAAATCTTATTTAATGTTTAAAAAGTTAAACTAAAACTTAGTATACTTAGACATAATAACATATATGTTATTTTAAAAATAAACGTAAAAATAAAAAAAACAATTTTCTTTTTTATGCTCCAATCTCATGAACAAGTATTAGAATCATTAGATGAAAAAAATGAAAATAAAAGAAATCTAATTGAAAAAATTTCAGATTTAACTATGTGAAAAGAAAGATGATTTTTATCTTCAAATGCTAAAGATATAGGTACTTTATATTTGATGTTTGCTTTATTTTCAGGATTAATAGGTACAGCATTTTCTGTTTTAATAAGATTAGAATTGTCTGGTCCAGGTGTTCAGTATATAGGAGATAATCAATTATATAATAGTATAATAACAGCACATGCTATACTAATGATTTTTTTTATGGTTATGCCAGCTTTAATAGGTGGTTTTGGTAACTTTCTATTACCTTTATTAGTAGGTGGTCCAGATATGGCATTTCCTAGATTAAATAATATTAGTTATTGATTATTAATACCAAGTTTATTATTATTTGTATTTTCTGCAACAATTGAAAATGGAGCCGGGACAGGTTGAACATTATATCCTCCGTTATCGGGTATACAAAGTCATAGTGGACCTAGTGTAGATTTAGCAATTTTTGCATTACATTTAAGTGGAGTAAGTAGTTTATTAGGAGCTATAAATTTTATATCAACTATATTAAATATGAGAAGCCCAGGAATACGTTTACATAAATTAGCTTTATTTGGATGAGCAGTAGTAATAACAGCTGTATTATTATTACTTTCTTTACCTGTTTTAGCAGGAGCAATAACAATGGTATTGACAGATAGAAATTTTAATACATCTTTCTTTGAATTAGCAGGAGGAGGAGATCCTATATTATATCAACATCTTTTCTGATTTTTTGGTCACCCTGAGGTTTATATATTAGTTATACCTGGTTTTGGTATAATAAGTACTGTAATCTCAGCAAGTTCAAGTAAAAGTGTGTTTGGTTATTTAGGTATGGTTTATGCTATGTTATCTATTGGTGTTTTAGGTTTTTTAGTTTGAAGTCATCATATGTACACAGTTGGTTTAGATGTAGATACAAGAGCATACTTTACAGCTGCTACTTTAATTATTGCAGTACCGACAGGTATTAAAATATTTAGTTGATTAGCTACTTGTTATGGTGGATCTTTACATTTAACACCTGCTATGTTATTTGCTTTAGGGTTTGTAGTTATGTTCACTATTGGAGGATTAAGTGGTGTTGTTTTAGCTAATGCATCTCTTGATATTGCTTTCCATGATACTTACTATGTTGTAGCCCATTTCCATTATGTTTTATCTATGGGTGCTGTTTTTGCTTTATTTGCTGGTTGATATTTTTGAATACCTAAAATATTAGGTTTATCTTATAATTTATTTGCTGGTAAGGTACACTTCTGGCTTTTATTTATAGGTGTAAATGTTACTTTTTTCCCTCAACATTTTTTAGGTCTACAAGGAATGCCTAGAAGAATAAGTGATTATCCTGATGCTTTTGCAGGTTGAAATTTAGTAAGTAGTTTTGGATCTATAATAAGTGTAGTAGCTACTTGATATTTCTTAAATCTTTTATATAAACAATTAACTGAAGGTGCTGTTGTTTCAAGATATCCTTGATTAACTCCTCAATATCATAGTGATTTATTCCAGATTTTATTTAATAGAAATAACAACTCTTTAGAATGATGTTTAACTAGTCCACCTAAACCTCATGCATTTGTAAGTCTTCCTATACAATCTTAATATAAAAGCTTAGATGGTTTTTCTTTTTTTTTTTTTTTGGTTTAAGCGTGTTAGTTTAATGGTTAGAACAACGTGCTACGGACACGTATATACAAGTTCGAGTCTTGTACATGTTTAAAATTTTTATTAAAAATAGTACTTAGATCTATTTACTGTATATTATGTTTTTTATTTAATTCTTATTAGCTCAATGGTAGAGCAGAATACTTCTAATATTTTGATCTTAGTTCGAGTCTAGGATAAGAATATATTTTGTATATAGAGATTAAAAGAAATTTATATTAATTAGCTCTTATAGCTCAATGGTAGAGCAGAATACTGTTAATATTCGTATAGGTGTTCGATTCGCCTTGAGAGCTCAATAACAATTATTTAAATTGTTAGCAAGTTTAAGATATACTTAAACTAAAAAAAAGTTTTTTTAACAATATACTTAAAAATAAAAAAACTTTTTTTTTTAAGTCAAATATAGAGGTTACCTCTTAATAATTATTTAATATTTATAAAATGTTACAAGCAGCAAAAATTATTGGAACAGGATTAGCTACAACTGGTTTAATTGGAGCAGGTGTAGGAATAGGTGTAGTTTTCGGTGCTCTTATATTAGGTGTAGCTAGAAACCCTTCATTAAGAGGACAATTATTCTCTTATGCTATTTTAGGTTTTGCTTTTGCTGAAGCAACAGGTTTGTTTGCTTTAATGATGGCATTCCTTTTATTATATGTAGCGTAAGTTAAATATAATAAAATTTGAATATTTAAAATAAAATACTATGAAAAGAACAAATGACTATTTAAATGATGATCCTATGTCAATAGACACACCTATGAGCCCTGAGTGAGAGTGAGAAGATAATAATCCTAGAGTACGTAGGAGAATAGAAACATCTGAACCTGAATCTGAACATGAAGATAGTGATGTATCTTCTCTAGATTTAAGTGGGGTCAAAGATAGATATAGCACAAAAGAATTAGATAAAATGCAAGATTTATATATATCAACTGAAGAATCTGAATTTAAACAGGTTGATGAAAAGTTTGCAGAGTATGGTGTAGAGGAAGATGTTCATGAGATGTACACTAATGTAGTTTTAAGAAAAACTAAAAGTGATCTAACTTGTAATTTATCTGACCGTTTAACACCAGAAAAATCAAAAGAAACAACAAAACTAGAGGATAAATTAGTTCGAGAGCAAGAAATTGATACTCATCTTATAGATGAACAAAAATCTAATATACAAGAAGTTATCAGAGATAAAACAAATACTCTGTTAGAAAAGGCAGAAGATAATTTAGAAAAAATGAACGTACAAGTAGATTGTGATAACGCTTTAGATCTTGTTAGTTTTGTAGCTGAATTAGCAGATAAGCTATAAAAGTTTAGAGGTATTTTGTATTAAGTTGATTAAATTTAATCTTGTAGTTGTGTCGAACAATTTTTAAGTGAAAACATTTAAATTTAGAATGTTTCAATTATTAAATATGTTAATAATATAAATATGAGTATACAAGTTCAAATATTTATAATTTTTCCTGGTTTAAATACGGACTCAATAAATATTTGTATTGCTATGCTTGATCCTTCCAGGGATCTATTATGTACAAATATATAGACTTTAACATCTAGCTTTCTTAATTGTATCATAATTTTTATGTTTTTAAATATTCTTGTCTTTAGGTATTGTTATTTTCAATCATCTCTTAAAAAAAAATCTCTAAAAAATAAAAATCTCTAAAATCTAAAAAAATCTTAAAAAAAAAAAGGAAAAGTCGCTAGAGGTAAAGCAAGATATTTGCTAAATATTGTGATTTAACACTTAGATGTTCGAATCATCTCTTTTCCGTTAATACAACTATTAAAAAAGTTTTTTATAAGATTAAGTAAAAAAAAAAAAAGTAAATAAAAAATATTTATTTATTTTAATGTAGGCATTTCTTTTACTATATGTAGCTTAGTTATTCTTGTAATTAATAGTAATCTTAAATTTTAACTAAGTTTTTTAATTTACAAGAGTAAAAGAAAAATTCTAATTGTTTTTAGATTAATATCTTTTTTATATAAAAAAAAATTTTTTTTATTTTACACTTTTTGATTTCAATTAACTGTTTATATTTTTGATTAACGATAGGTTAAAGAAAAAAAAAAAAATAAAAAAAGTATAAAATTATATATGTAATAGAGCTAAAATTTTAAAGAAAAATTAAATATTTAACATGTCTATAGATATTGTACATACAATTTATTGAAAAATAAATATAATTTTAGATTTTCTAGGTTTTAATATATCATTAGATACTCCTACTCCTTGAGGATTATTTTTTCAAGATAGTGCTTCACCTCAAATGGAAGGTATTGAAGAATTACATAACAATATTATGTTTTATTTAGCTATAATATTATTTGCTGTAACATGAATGATTGTAATAATAATAAAAAACTATATATCTACAAAAACATTAATATCACATAAATATATGAATCATGGAACATTAATAGAATTAATATGAACAATTACACCAGCAATAATATTAATATTAATTGCTTTTCCTTCATTCAAATTATTATACTTAATGGATGAAGTAATGGATCCTTCTTTAGTAATATATGGAGAAGGTCATCAATGGTATTGAAGTTATCAATATCCTGATTTTACCAATGTAGATAATGAATTTATAGAATTTGATTCATATATAGTACCAGATGCTGATTTAGAAGATGGAGGATTAAGAATGCTTGAAGTAGATAATAGAGTTATTATACCGGAATTAACACATACAAGATTTGTAGTTTCAGCTGCAGATGTTATTCATTCTTATGCTTGTCCTTCATTAGGTATTAAATGTGATGCTTTTCCAGGTAGATTAAATCAATCTTCTGTGTATGTAAATAGAGAAGGTACATATTTTGGTCAATGTTCAGAAATTTGTGGTATATTACATAGTTCTATGCCTATAGCTATCCAATCAGTAAGTTTACCCAAATTTTTACTTTGATTACGTTCACAAATGGAAGAATAATGATGTTAAAAGTTTTAGATTTAAATATTAATAAAAGATTAAAAATGCAAACAATTTTTAGATTAAATACAAAAGATAATAATGTTAATAATAAATTATGTAAATATACAACTCAATCCATTTATAAGTTAAGATCTAATCAATTAAAAAAAAAATATACAGCATTTGGTTATTCAAGATCTTTTTGCTCTGGTAATGTAAAACTTAAAGCTAAATTAATGGGATCTCTAAAAGATTTAACTAACAGTCTTCAAGCTGAATCATCTGCTGAAGCAGCTAGAAGAATTACAAGTAGTCCTAATCCTAATCGTATAGCAGGTTTAGTTAGAAGAATTTATACTATTTTTATAGAAAGTGATTTGGATACAAAAATAAATAATATGAATGATTTACTTTTAGAAAATTTTTGAACTGAAAATCAAGAGATGGGTAATAGAGCTAAAATTGCTTTAGAGAAAATGCTTAGATATGAAGTTTTAGAAGGAGAAGAAGCTTTTTATGTGGATGAATTTTTTTTAAAAGAAGGTATAAGTCTTGAAGGTCTTAGGCTTGAAGATTTAAGATCTAAAATCGAAAATTGTCAAAATTTTTATATACATAAATTCTCAGAGTTACAAGAAAAACTTAATATATGAAAGGAAGAAAAAAATAATATGATACTGCAGCAAGAAGAAGAAGAAAAGTCTAATAAAGATAAAGGTAAACAGCCCGACTATAGTTTACATCCTTCATATAATATATCTGAGGATATAAACTCCAGCAAAATTACTCAAAAAGAAGATTTTAATTTAATTAAATCAGAAAATATAAATTCTAATCAAATATTATTTCCATATACTGGTTCATCTGAACAAAAAGGATTTTGTGGTAATGATGAGTTAATTTTTAATTCTTTAGATAATAAGAAAAGAAAATTTTCTGAGTTTAATGGTATAGACCTTTGTGATGAAGGTAAAATAATAAAAAAAACTAAAATTACACATAATACTTCTTTATTAGATGATTATGCAGATATTAGTTGTGAACCTTTAGATATAATAGATTTAGACGGATAATTTATTATAATTATTATAAGATAACTAAACTAAAATATATACAAACATTTCAATCTTTTTATAATAAGGTTCCTTTAGATTTTATAATTATTATAAATATAGATAGAGACTACAAAAATTTTATTTTTGTTTAGGTTATATTGCAGGTGCCAAACTTACGGTTTCTAGGTGAAGTTATTAAAATACTTTCATAGTATGGGATATTATCTACTAGAGGATTTAGATTATTAATTACAGTCTAAAACAAGATAATATGTTTACATATATAAATCTAAAATTAAAAAATTAAATGAATTTTTCTTTAATATTATTTTTAATAGGAATATTAGGTTTTGTTTTAAATAGAAAAAATATAATATTAATGCTTATTTCAATTGAAATAATGTTATTATCAATAACATTTTTAATATTAATAAGTTCACTTAATTTTGATGATATATTAGGTCAAACTTTTGCTATTTATATTATAACAGTAGCAGGTGCGGAATCTGCTATAGGTTTAGGTATATTAGTTGCTTATTATAGATTAAGAGGTAGTATTGCAATACAATATAAATAATGTATTTAGCTTTGATATTTTTACCTTTATTAGGTTCTATCATTTCAGGGTTTTTTGGAAGAAAAGTAGGTGTAAATGGATCACAAATAATAACTTGTTTTTGTGTTGTATTAACTACATTATTAGCTCTATTAACTTTTTTTGAAGTAGGTTTTAATAATATACCAGTAACAATACATCTAATTAGATGAATTGATACAGAATCTTTAAATGTTTTATGAGGTTTTCAATTTGATTCTTTAACAGTAACAATGTTAATACCAGTATTAATTGTTTCAAGTTTAGTACACATATATTCCATAGGTTATATGAGTACAGATCCACATAACCAAAGATTTTTCAGTTATTTAAGTTTATTTACTTTTATGATGATTATTTTGGTTACAGCAAATAATTATTTATTAATGTTTGTAGGTTGAGAAGGTGTAGGAGTTTGTTCTTATCTGTTAATAAATTTTTGATTTACTAGAATAGCAGCTAATCAAAGTTCTATTTCAGCCTTTTTAACTAATAGAGTAGGAGATTGCTTTTTAACTATAGGTATGTTTATTTTATTATGATGTTTTGGTAATATAGATTATTATACAGTATTTTCTTTAGCTCCATATATTAATGATAATATTATTACTATGATTGGTATTTGTTTATTAATAGGTGCTATGGCTAAAAGCTCTCAAATAGGTCTACATGTTTGATTACCTCAGGCTATGGAAGGTCCTACACCTGTATCAGCTTTAATACATGCAGCTACTATGGTTACAGCTGGTGTATATTTATTAATGAGATCTTCACCTTTAATAGAATACAGTTCCACAGTATTAATTGTTTGTTTATGAGTAGGTGCTATTACTACTGTATTTAGTTCTTTAATTGGTTTATTTCAACAAGATATAAAAAAGGTTATAGCTTATTCAACTATGAGCCAATTAGGTATGATGGTTATTGCTATAGGTTTATCTTGTTATAACATAGCTTTATTTCATTTAGTTAATCATGCTTTTTATAAGGCACTTTTATTTTTAGGTGCTGGAGCTGTGATTCATTCGGTAGCCGATAATCAAGATTTTAGAAAATTTGGAGGTTTAAGACCTTTTTTACCTTTAACTTATTCAGTTATGTTAATAGCTTCTTTTAGTTTAGTTGCTATTCCTTTTATGACAGGGTTTTATTCTAAAGATTTTATACTTGAATCCGCTTATGGTCAATTTTTTTTTTCTAGTACTGCAGTTTATTTTATAGCAACTGTAGGTGCTATGTTTACTACTTTATACTCAGTTAAAGTTTTATATTTAACTTTTTTAACTAATCCTAATGGACCGTTAATTAGTTATAAACAAGCACATGAGGGTGATTTATTTATTAATATTCCATTAATTATTTTAGCTATTTTTTCTATATTTTTTGGTTATATCAGTAAAGATATTTTTATTGGATTAGCTACTAATTTTTATACAGATAATAGTTTATTTATACAACCTTGTCATGAAATTATGTTAGATACTGAATTTGCTGTAGCTACTATTTTTAAATTATTACCTTTTATATTTACTTTATCTTTAAGTATAATATCTTTAATTTTATCTGAATTTTTACCTAAATCGCTAATTATTTTTAAATTTTCTAGATTTGGTTATAATATTTTTAGTTTTTTTAATCAACGGTTTTTAATAGAACTTTTTTATAATAAATATATAACTGAAGCTATTCTTAAATTAGGTGGTCAAACTACTAATATTATTGATAAAGGTTCTGTAGAATTGTTAGGACCTTATGGTTTAGAAAAAGGATTAGTTAACCTTAGTAAAAATATTGGTAAACTAAGCACAGGTGTTATTACAACTTATGCTTTATATATATTAGTAGGTCTAATTTTTTATATTTCATTCTTATATTTTTCTTTTAATGATAATAATTTACTACTATTAATTCTTTTTACTCTATTTTCTATTGTAAATAACAGAGCCTTGTATTTATCAATAAAGTAATAAGTAAAAAAAAAGTTTTTTTATTTATTCTATCTATTTATTTATGTTATTAACAGGTATTTTTTTTTTATTATTATCTAATTCGCTGTCTTTTAGACGAGATATAACAATATTTTATTCCAGAATAGGAATTATTATATTATTTTATTGTATATTTTTTACATATAATAATTTATTTATTACATATTTAGACTTAGGAATAGGGTTATTTGGAGGTTTATTTCATACATCCTCTATAACACTAATATTTCATTTATTAATATTTATAATAAGTCTATTAATACTAAGTTTAACAGGTTTTTATCCTAGAAAAATTTGAACTCAACAATCTTTAACATTTAATACATTTTTATTTACAAAATTAAAACTTTTTATTTCAAATATAATAAATAAAAAGGGTGAACAATTCACTATTTCAGAGTATACTTTAATTTTATTATTTGTAATAGTGGGTAGTGTTTTATTAATTTCAAGCAGTGATTTTGTTTCTCTTTTTTTATCTATTGAATTACAAAGTTATGGTTTATATTTACTATCTACTGTTTATAGAAATTCTGAAGTTTCTACATCTTCAGGTCTAACTTATTTTTTATTAGGTGGTTTATCTTCTTGTTTTATACTTTTAGGTATAGGATTAATATATGCTAATACAGGTACTACTAATTTTGATAGTTTTTTTATGCTATTAAATATATCTAATATTTTAAATGCAGAACAACAAATTAGTTTAATCTATACTGCTAATTATGTACCTTATTGTTTATTATTAATATCTGTAGGTTTATTATTTAAAATATCAGCCGCACCTTTTCATTTTTGATCTCCAGATGTTTATGATGGTATACCTACTATAGTTACTACTTTTGTAGCTATTATAGCTAAAATATCTATATTAATATTATTATTACATTTAGTACACTATACTAATAATATATATATATCTAGTCAATATACTTGAACTTCTAGTTTATTGGTAAGTTCTTTACTATCATTAATAATTGGTACTGTTTTAGGTTTAACACAGTTTAGAATAAAAAGATTATATGCATATAGTACTATTTCACATGTAGGATTCTTACTTTTAGCTTTAAGTATAAATAGTATTGAGTCTATACAATCTTTTATATTTTATTTAATACAATACAGTATTACTAATTTAAATGCTTTTATTTTATTATTAAGTATAGGTTATAGTCTTTATTTTTATATAAACAAACAATTAGAGAATAACAATAATTTATTGGATAAAAATAATTCACCTATACAACTTATAAGTCAACTTAAAGGTTATTGTTATATAAATCGTATTTTAGCTTTAAGTTTAGCTATAACTCTTTTTTCTTTTGCAGGTATACCGCCCTTTATAGGGTTTTTTGCAAAACAGATGGTTTTATCTGCTGCTTTACAAGACGGATTTGTATTTTTAGTTATTATAGCTGTGTTTACTAGTGTAATTAGTGCAGTTTATTATTTATTTGTAATAAAAACTATGTTTTTTGATTTACATACTTATAAATTAAATACTAAATTATTAAATGTTAAAATACCTACTTTAATTATAAGAAAAAATAATATTATTGATAAGCATTATTTAAATTCAAAAATAGTATTATCTAGTAGTCTTTCTATTACTATTTCTATATTAACTCTTGTTATTGTTTTATTTATGTTTATGCCTGATCAGTTACTATTTATGTGTAATATTTTAGGTTTAGTTTTATTGTTTCCTAGTTTTTAGTTTATTTAATTATATAATTAAAAAAAAAATATACTTACTATATATATATATTTATTAGTTTTTAAAGTTTATAAAAAAAAATTTAATATATATTAAGTAAATTATATTTTATTAAGAAAAAAAATGAGAATTTTTAAAAGTCATTCTTTATTAAAAATAGTTAATTCTTATGTAATTGATTCACCGCAACCATCAAATTTAAGTTACTTATGGAATTTTGGTTCTTTATTAGCTCTTTGTTTAGGTATACAAATAATTACAGGTGTAACTTTAGCTATGCATTATACACCTAATGTATTAGAAGCTTTTGATTCAGTAGAGCATATTATGCGTGATGTTAACAATGGTTGATTAATTCGTTATTTACACTCAAATACAGCATCAGCTTTTTTTTTTTTAGTTTATCTACACATAGGTAGAGGTTTATACTATGGATCTTATAAAGCGCCAAGAACTATAGTGTGAGCTCTAGGTACAGTAATATTTATTTTAATGATAGCTACTGGTTTCTTGGGTTACGTTCTTCCATACGGTCAAATGAGTTTATGAGGTGCTACAGTTATAACTAATTTAATGAGTGCTATACCTTGAGTAGGTCAAGAGATAGTTGAATTCATATGAGGTGGTTTTTCTGTTAATAATGCTACTTTAAATAGATTCTTTTCTTTACATTTTGTTTTACCTTTTGTTTTAGCAGCTTTAGCCTTAATGCATTTAATAGCATTACATGATACTGTTGGATCTAGTAATCCTTTAGGTATATCAGCTAATTATGATAGATTACCTTTTGCTCCTTATTATATTTTTAAAGATTTAATTACTATATTTATTTTTATCTTTGTGTTATCTGTATTTGTATTTTTTATGCCTAATGTTTTAGGTGATAGTGATAATTATGTTATGGCTAACCCTATGCAAACTCCACCAGCTATAGTACCAGAATGGTACCTTTTACCTTTTTATGCTATTTTAAGATCTATACCTAATAAATTATTAGGTGTTATAGCTATGTTTGGTGCTATTTTAATATTATTAGCTATGCCTTTTACTGATATATCTAAATTAAGAGGAATACAGTTTAGACCTTTAAGTAAAATAGCCTTTTACTTTTTTATAGCTAATTTTTTAATATTAATGCAATTGGGGGCTAAACATGTAGAATCTCCATTTATAGAATTAGGGCAAATATCTACTGTTTTATATTTTTCTCATTTTCTTATAATAGTTCCGTTTATAAGTCTTTTTGAAAATAGTTTAATAGATTTAGCTACAAATAATTCTAAACTTAAATCAGATTCTAGAGATTTTTAGGTTAGATAGATTAAAGGATTTTAAATAGAGAGTAATTTTTACTTTTTTTTTTAGATTCTAGTAAATTTTTGACCAAACATACAAAAATTATATCTTGTTTTGTTAAACATGATCAATTGAATCATATCCTTGTTGATTAGTAATTGAAATGTTATCTAATTAGGCAACACATTAAACTTGTGGTTTTTTTTTTTGATTAAACACTAGAAACAAATTTATAAAGACAAAATAACAACAAAATATTTATATTTAACACAAAACAAAAATAAACTTTTATTTAACATATGTCAACAACAACTTTTTTTTTTATTGTTATACCTTTTCTCGCTTTACTGTTGCTGTGGGTTAATATACAGTTTTCACCCCATAACTCTTATCAAGAAAAAGATAGTGCTTTTGAGTGTGGTTTTCATTCTTTTTTAGGACAAAATAGAACACAATTTAGTATTTCTTTTTTTATTTTTGCATTACTGTTCCTTTTATTCGATTTAGAAATTTTACTCGTTTTCCCTTACATAGTAAGTGCTTATTTTAATGGTATATATGGGCTAATTATTATGTTGTTTTTTTTTCTTGTTTTAACTCTAGGTTTTGCTTTTGAATTAGGTAAAAACGCGTTAAAGATTGAAAGTAAACAAATGTATAGTTTTAATACAAAAAATTGAAAAGGTTATTCTTTAATTTATAATTAAAGGTATTAATTACTTAGATATTTTATTTTAGATAAAATAAATTTATTAGGAGTAAGTGTAGATGGTTCTACGTTTTGATTGCAAATTAGAATAAAGGGATTCGATTTCCCCTTGCTCTTAATAATTAAATAAAATAATTACCTTTTTTTTTTTTAGTTTAGTACTAGTTATACTAGTTTTAGTAGTAGATAAAAGAATTAATCTGAATATTTAATATTCAGGTATCTTTATTTTTAGGCTAAGTATTATATAAACACAATATTTTTAGTGGTTTTTTTTAATATATTAGATTAGATTTCTGTTTTTAATAGTTTTAGATGTTTATAAATATAAACATGATATATTTAACAACAATTATTTCAATTATAGAAACTTTATTAGTTGTTTTACCTGCTTTATTAACAGTAGCTTTTGTAACTATATCAGAAAGAAAAACAATGGCTAGTATGCAAAGAAGATTAGGACCAAATATCGTAGGTTATTATGGTTTATTACAAGCCTTTGCTGATGCATTAAAATTATTATTAAAAGAATATATAGCTCCTACACAAGCTAATATTATTTTATTTTTTCTTGGACCTATAATAACTCTTATATTCTCTTTATTAGGTTATGCTATGATACCATATGGATCAGGTTTATATATATCAGATTTTAGTTTGGGTATTTTATATGTATTAGCTGTATCATCTTTAGCTACATATGGTATATTATTAGCAGGTTGATCTGCTAATTCTAAATATGCCTTTTTAGGTTCACTAAGAAGTACAGCTCAATTAATTAGTTATGAATTAATTTTAAGTTCTGTTATATTGCTAGTTATCTTATTAACAGGTAGTTTAAATTTAACTTCTATTATAGAAGCTCAAAAAGCTGTTTATTTTATTTTACCTTTATTTCCTTTATTTATTGTATTTTTTATAGGTTGTATAGCTGAAACTAATAGAGCTCCATTTGATTTAGCAGAAGCTGAATCTGAATTAGTTAGTGGTTTTATGACAGAACATTCTGCTGTTATATTTGTTTTTTTTTTTTTAGCTGAATATGCTAGTATAGTATTAATTTGTATATTAACTAGTATTTTATTTTTAGGTGGTTATTTAAATTTTTTACCGTTAGAGGTTTTAATTTATATTTTTAATTTATTTACAAATTATGAGATAGATTGTAATAATTTATTATCTGATTTTTTAATAAATGGAACCTGGTCTAGTTTAAATTTAGCATTTAAAACATCCTTACTTATTTTTGTTTTTATTTGAACTAGAGCATCTTTTCCTAGAATACGTTTTGATCAATTAATGTCAGTTTGTTGAACTGTTCTACTTCCTATTGTAATAGGTTATATAGTATTGATACCTTGTATTATATACGGTTTAGGTATCATACCTACTAATATCTCTTTATTATAAAAAATTAATCTTATGTTAGAACAATAAGTTCTAAAATTAATGTAAGCTTTATCACTTTAAATTAACAACAGTTAATAAGTTATCCTAAGACTACATTTTCACTGTTAGTGCGGGAGTTCAAATATCCTAGGGTTAAAAGAGCTAGATATACCCCGTTCTAAAATTAATGTAAATTCTTTACCACGTTTAATAACCTTATGTTTAGTATTTGTTATACTGAGAGCTACATATATTGCCTGTTATAAAATTAATGTAAACTTTAAAATAAAAATATTAAATAAACAAAAGGTTAAGAATTTAGCCTTAGAGATGTTTAAGGTGTTACATAAGATCAGATAAGTTTTTGATCTAGAAGTAATTAATTTTTTAACTTTTTTCATGTTAGCTCCTATATTTTTAACTCTTGTTCAGCAATATAATCTAAAAGGTGATTTTATTTATGTAAATGCATTAATCACTAAATATATTGCTTTATTGCATAGTAGTGATTATTGTGGGGATCACAATTTAATGGCATCACATAATAAGCTTATAGATATTATTGCTTTGGAAAAAATTAATATTGTTAATAACATTGGTTATCTTTCACTAAAGGCACAGGCACAGATTGAGATATCTGTGCAAAATGCCATATCAAACCATGTTGGGGAGTCACTTACGGCTCAAATCAACACTCATATGTCTGATAAAACAGCCATATTTGAAATTGTTGATCAATTGTCTAAAACTTTAAATGGTTAATATATAGCTTGTATGAAAAAAAAATTTATTTCTTTTATTGTTTAATTTTTAAGAAAAAAAAAATAAAAAAAAAAAAATCTTAAAAAAAAAAAGGAAAAGTCGCTAGAGGTAAAGCAAGATATTTGCTAAATATTGTGGTTAACACTTAGATGTTCGAATCATCTCTTTTCCGTACCAGAAAAAATCATTTAGATTTTTATAAGATTAAGTAAAAAAATTGAAAAATAAATAAATAGAACGAAAAATTTTTAATCCAAGAAAAATGTTTCAAACTCTAAAGAAGATTTAAAAATTAATGTAAACTTTAAACAAAAGTTAAGGTGTTAGCCTTAGAGATGTTTAAGGTGTTACATAAGATCAAAAAAATTTTTGATCTAGATGTAATTATGTTTTTCTCTTTTTTCTTGGTTTCCCAGTTATTATTATTATTATTAATAACACCAATTATAGGTATATTATTTATAATAATAAATACTAGATCTGGTCAAGAAATAGCTTTATTGCCTAACACACGTATTAAATTTATAGGTTTATTTACTAGTATAATTAATTTAATTATATCATTAATAATATATATAATCTTTGATTTTAGTAGTAAACAATTTCAATTTATTCAAGAACAACATCAAATAAGTTATTTTGATATATACCTAGGTGTTGATGGTTTATCTATATATTTTGTATTGTTAACAACGATAATAATGCCTTTAAGTATTATATCTAATTGAAATTCTATTAAATCGGACAATGTTGTGTCTTTTGTAATAATAATATTATTGTTAGAAATGTTATTGTTAGCTGTTTTTTTAGTATTAGATATACTTTTGTTCTATATATTTTTTGAAAGTATACTACCACCTCTTTTTTTATTAATAGGGTTATTTGGGTCAAGTAATAAAGTAAGAGCTAGTTTTTATTTATTCTTGTATACATTATTAGGTTCATTATTTATGTTACTTTCTATTATAACTATGTCATCTATAACAGGTACTACTGATTTAGATGCATTATTTAAATCAAATTATCAGTATACAACACAATTATTTTTATTTTATGGAATATTTATAGCTTTTGCTGTTAAAACCCCAACAATTTTCTTAAATACTTGATTATTAAAAGCTCATGTAGAATCTCCTTTATCAGGTAGTATTATATTAGCAGGTATAGTATTAAAATTAAGTTTATATGGTATTTTCAGATTAATATTACCTTTATTACCTAAAGCATCTATAAATTACACTTATATAGTTTATGTTATAGGTGTGATAACTATACTATATGCTAGTTTTAGTACATTGAGAACAATAGATATTAAAGAACTTATTGCATATTCATCAGTATCACATGCAGCTGTTTATCTTTTAGGTGCATTTAGTAATACAATACAAGGTATTGAAGGTGCTATTACCTTAGGTTTAGCTCATGGTTTTGTTTCTTCTGGTTTATTTATTTGTGCAGGAGGTGTTTTATATGATAGATCTTCTACTAGATTAATTACATATTATAGAGGTATGGCTCAAATAATGCCTGTATTTTGTATATTATTTTATATATTATCTTTAGGTAATTGTGGTGTTCCTCTTACTTTGAATTTTGTAGGTGAATTCTTGTCAATTTATGGTGTATTTGAAAGAATGCCTTTTTTAGGTATTTTAGCTAGTTTTTCTGCTGTATTTTCAGCAGCTTATACTATTTTTATGTTTAATAGAATAGCATTTGGTGGTTCTTATTCTAAATATTTTATTAATTATATAGATGATGTTAATAAAAGAGAGTTTATAATGATTTTGATCTTAGTAATATTTACTATTACTTTAGGTATTTATCCTGCTCCGATATTGGATGGATTACATTATTCAGTTTCTTCATTAATATATAATATATAATAATATATAATTTTAGCTATAAAAAAAAATTTTTTTTTTCTTATAAATTAAACAATAAAAGAAATAAAAATATTATTTAATTTCTTTATCGTTAAGTATTTTCATAGGTATGATACATATATGAACCTATCTTGTTTGAAGTTTATTTTATGCCTCAGCTAATACCTTTTTTTTTTGTAAATCAAGTAATTTTTGCTTTTATTTTATTCATTTTTTTAACTTATATATTTACTAAATATATTTTACCTAGATTTGTTCGTTTATTTATAACACGTATCTTTATTAATAAATTATAATTGTTGTTTATCTTACATATATTATATGTTTAATTTTTTTTCTAATCTTTTGCAAAAACAAACAAAAGGTTTTTAAATAAATTAAATTAAATATATTTATATATATATATATATAAACAGAATATTAAAATAGTTTTTTAACTATATTTTTAGGTAATAATCTTTTTTATTTATTTATTGTAATTTAAATAAATAATCTTTTTTATTAGAAAATATATAACTTTTTTTTTCTAATAAATTTATACCAGGCTTAAATATTGAATATATATAATTAATAAATATGCAAGATTTAAATATTGTGTTAAGTCCTTTAGACCAATTTGAGATTAGAAATATAGTAAGTATTAACGCTAGTGTATTAGGTAATAGTCAAATATCTGTATCTAACATAGGTTTATATCTTTCTATAAGTACTGTTATTATTACATTGTTAAGTTTATTAGCAACAAATTATAATAAATTAATACCTAATTCATGATCTATAAGTCAAGAATCTTTATATTCAACTGTGCACAGTATAGTTGTAAACCAAATAAACGCTAACAAAGGTCAAATTTACTTTCCTTTTATATATGTATTATTCTTATTTATTTTAATAAATAATTTAATAGGTATGGTTCCTTATAGTTTTGCTTCTACATCACATTTTATTTTAACTTTTTTTATTAGTTTTACTGTTGTTTTAGGTGCAACTATATTAGGTTTCCAGAAACATGGATTAGAATTTTTTTCTTTATTTGTACCATCTGGTTGTCCTTTAGGTTTATTACCTTTATTAGTTTTAATAGAGTTTATATCTTATTTAGCCCGTAATATATCTTTAGGTTTAAGACTGGCAGCTAATATCCTTTCAGGTCATATGCTTTTATCTATTTTAAGTGGTTTTACATATAATATTATGACTAGTGGTGTATTATTCTTTTTAGTTAGTTTAATACCTTTAGCTTTTATTGTTGCTTTTTCAGCTTTAGAATTGGGTATAAGTTTTATTCAAGCTCAAGTTTTTGTAGTTTTAACTTCTTCTTATATTAAAGATGGTTTAGATTTACATTAAAAATAAAAATTTAATTGGTTTTTACTTATTTTACTTTTAGTTTTAACATTTAATTAAATAAATAAATAACTTTATACAAATAATGATACAACATTTATTAACCATTTAAATTTAATATTTTATTTGGCAGGAAAGTCCAGAACTTAACAGGTTTATATACATTATATTTATAATATTGTATTAAGATTAGAATCTTAGAATTTTAAAGAAACAAACATTTATAAAATTAATTAGATAATAGTTAATTTATAATTATGAACATTAAACTTAGACTAAGCTTTTTTTTAGAATTATATATCACTTTTAACAGAAAACGGCTTAATTGTATCTTAAACATCTATTATTTTATCTAAAATTATTAGATATTTATTTTTTTTTTTTCTCTTTTAAGTTATTTTGGAAAAAAAGTATATTATTAATATACAACTTTATATATATTTTTTTTTTAATAATATATTAACATTTATAATGTATTATACACATGTTAGTATAATACCTTTTTTTTTTTGAGTTTGATGATGGCTCTGATTGAACGCTGTCCAAGTGCTTGACACATGCTAATCGTACGTCTAATAAGATATAATATTTTATTTATATATGTTTTATTAGAAGTGGTGTACAGGTGAGTATATGATATATTGGCTACCTTAAAGTAAGGTAAAATCCCTTATAAATTAAAGGAAACAAAATAGTTCCGCTTTAAGATGTTAATTTATATCACGGAAAGTAGTAGAAAAGGTAATGTCTTAACTAGCTAAAATCCGTAGTCGTGACTGAGAGGTCGATCGACCACATTGGGTCTGAAAAAACCCCAATGCGCAATAGTACAGCAGTGAGGAATATTGGTCAATGGCCTAACGGCTGAACCAGCAACTTGGAAGAATGTATATGTATTATTAAATAATGCAGTAGCGAATAAGTCGTATAAAATTCTAAATAGAATAATGATTATGACAATTTTCTATTTATAAGTCTTGACCAAAATACGTGCCAGCAGTCGCGGTAATACGTAGGAGACTAGTGTTATTCATCTTTATTGGGTTTAAAGGGTAACTAGACGGTAATTTATACCCTAAAAGGGCAATTTTTTACTAGAGTTTTATAAGAGAAGGAAGAATTTTTGGAGGAAAAATAAAATTTTTTGATACTAAAAGGACTGGTAAAGGCGAAGGCGTCCTTCTATGTAAAAACTGACGTTGAGGTACGAAGGCTTGGGTAGCGATAAGGATTAGATACCCTAGTAGTCCAAGCAGAAAATTATGAATGTCATAAGCTAGATAGTAATTATTATTGTAATAATTTATTAGACTAAATTTAGCTTATAAATGAAAGTGTAAACATTCCACCTCAAGAGTAATATGGCAACATAGAAACTGAAATCATTAGACCGTTACTGAAACCAGTAGTGAAGTATGTTATTTAATTCGATAATCCGCGATAAACCTTACCACAATTTGTATAATATTTAATTATTACACGCGCTGCACGGCTGTCTTCAGTTAATGTCGTGAGACAGGGTTAACTCCTTTAATTAACGAAAACCCTCGCTTTATTTGTATACATAAAGTGGTTCGCCGCTATATTGGACTAGATAAGAGGGACTAAGACAAGTCATCATGGCCATAATATTGTGGGCTATAGACGTGCCACACAAGCCTTAACAAAGGGATGCGATATTGTAAAATGGAGCTAATCCCTAAATTAGGATATAATATGGATTGTAGTCTGTAACTCGACTACATGAATAAGGAATTACTAGTAATCGTGAATCACCACGTCACGGTGAATCTAATCTCAGTAGGGCACTAACCACTCGTCAGGCGCTGAAAGGAGTATGTGCAATAAGTTTGGCTTTTATATATATTAATATATATATTTAGATATATATATATATATAGATTTTCTTCGTATGCATGACTTTAATTGGTGTTAAGTCGAAATACGGTTCGTGTAATGGAAATTGCACGGGAGGGATTATATAAAATAAAAAAATTAAGTTTTTGTTTAGAATAAAGAAGAAAGTATATAACGTTTTATTTTAGAGATTTAGTTGTATATGAGTATATTTTATCTAAATAAACATCTTTAAGGTTATAGATTTAATTTTTTACTGGTTAAACCCCAGAAATTAATTATTTTTTATAATTTTTAAAGGAAGGGTCCGTTTGTTGGTTGACGGGTTGAGCTGTAAACTCAATAGCTTTAAAGCTGTCGTAAGTTCGAATCTTATTCTTCCTAAAAATTTAAAATTTAGATATAATATTTTTGGTTTCTCCTTTTTCTTTTTCCTAATAATTTAATATAATTTTTTTATTTTTACATTAAAATTTTTGATCTCTTCTTTTTCTTTTTTTTTTTATATTATATAAAATTTATATTTTCCTTTCTTTTTAATATTGTTTTTATGGCATATATAAAAGTAAGATAGTTTAGTAAACATTAGTAATGAATTATTTATATCTACTTAATGATGTTTCAACATATGGGTATAAGGTAGTATTTTTAGATATTTTTTATTTTATTTCTATTTTATTTGGAGTTTATATTATTATAAGTAAAAATCCTATAGTGTCTGTTTTATTTTTAATTGGTTTATTTTCCACTATTTCAGGTTATTTAATATTAGTAGGTATAAATTTTATAGGTATATCATATGTATTAGTTTATGTAGGAGCTGTTTCTATTTTATTTGTTTTTATTTTAATGTTGATCAATATTAGAATATCAGAGCTTTTAAATGAAACTAATAATACTTTACCTTTAGGTATTGTTACAGTAATTAATTTTGATTTTATTATAGGTCAAGTGTTACCTTTTAATCAAGTAGAATCTAGTTTTATAAACCATATATATAGTTCATGTTTTGAATTTTTTTATTCTGTACAACAAGGCGAAGAGTTTAATAGTATTGTAGAAAATAAACAATCTTTAGTTCTAGCTAGCGCTAGTAATTGAGATACTACTTTAATAGATATAACAGATATAACTAGTATAGGTAATATAATGTATACAAGCTATAGTATATGACTTGTAATTACTTCAATAATTTTGTTATTAGCTATGGTAGGAGCTATTGTTATAACTATAAAACAAAAATAAATAATTATAACTTGTTTATAAAATTTTATTTTTAATTTCGCATAGGTTGTTTTAAATTAATATGATAATTTAATTTAAGAGTTATATATATATAATGATTTATAAAACTAAAAGTATTTTTCAAAATCATCCTTATCATTTAGTTTCCCCATCACCTTGACCATTATATACAAGTATTTCTTTATTTACTATGACAATGTCAGGTGTTTTGAGTATGCATGGGTTTTATTCTTCAAGTTACTTATTTTTTTTAGCACTTTTGAATTTAATTTTTTCAATGTCTTTTTGATTTAGAGATGTTATATCTGAAGGTACTTATTTAGGAAACCATACATACGCAGTACAAAGAGGTCTAAATATAGGAGTTGGTCTATTTATAGTTTCAGAAGCATTATTTTTTTTAGCAATTTTTTGAGCTTTTTTTCATAGTTCATTGTCACCTAATATTGAAATAGGTACACAGTGACCACCTATGGGTATAACTGGTATAAATCCTTTTGAATTGCCTTTATTAAATACAATAATACTATTATCTTCAGGTGTAACAATAACATACGCACACCATTCTTTAATACAAGGTAATAGAAGTGGTGCTTTATATGGTTCTGTATTCACAGTTTTATTAGCTATTGTATTTACGATTTTTCAAGGTGTAGAGTATACAGTTTCATCTTTTACAATTTCAGATGGTATTTACGGTTCTTGCTTTTATTTTGGTACAGGTTTTCATGGTTTCCATGTTATTATTGGAACTGTTTTTTTAGCAGTAGGATTATGACGTCTAGCAGCATATCATTTAACTGATCATCACCACTTAGGTTTAGAATCTGGTATATTATATTGACATTTTGTAGATATAGTTTGACTGTTTCTTTTTATTTCTATTTATTATTGAGGTTATTAAATGTTAAGATATTATATCTTTTAGAGAGACTTTAGTTTAAAGGTAAAACATGTGACTTTTAATCATTATAATGTGGGTTCGAATCCTGTAAGTCTTAAAAAATATAATATATACAACAACTTTTTATATTATATTAAATGGCTATAAGTTAATGGTAGACTGTTCGTCTTCCAAACGAAGTGTGTCGATTCGAATTCGACTAGCCGTACAATAAAAGGGCTAGTAACTTAACTGGTAAAGGGTTTTCTTGTCGAGAAAATAGATGCCGGATCGTAGCCGGCCTAGCCCGCGGTAAAATGACTATTCCTTCCTTTGCTTTCTCATTAATTTGAAAGTATTTTATTTTGGAGTTTAATTTTAAAAATTAATACTTTTTATAGCTGTAAAGAATTTAAACTAAAAAAAAAAAAAAGAGTATAATTTAAAGGTAAAATAAGAAGCTTCAACCTTCGCATTCTCAGTTCAAATCTGAGTGCTCTTGAAGAAAAAAAAATTTTTTTTTTTTCTTTTTTTTTATTTTTAAGTATATTGTTATTAAAGATTCCTTAACTTAATAGGTAAAGTATACTTTTGATAAGAGTAGGTTTGGCGTTCAAGTCGCTAAGGAATCAATTACAACATAATATATAAATTTATATGAAAAGAGAATTGACCGAGTGGTTTAAGGTGATAAGCTTGAAACTTATTTGGTTTAATAAATCGCATCCGTTCGAATCGGATATTCTCTGAATATAAAAAGTAAATATATTAAAAACAGGTTAGAGCCAGGTTGGTTAGGCGTCTCATTTGGGTTGAGAAATTGTTATGTTCGAATCATAATAACCTGAACATTAATTTTAATATAAAATATACTGACTATGTTAATAGTCAGTGTATTAGCTGAATATGAAAGATATTTTGCTTGATGTAATTTATTATTATATCAAGGTAAGTATATAAAGAAACTATTATGGATAATTAGCTATATATTAAAGAATCAGTAGTTATTACTAAATTCTAAGAAAAATTAAATAATAAACAAAGTGAATTGAAATATCTTATTAACTTTAGGAATATAAATCAAACGAGATTCTACTATTAGTGTCTACTAAAGTAGAAAAGCTTTTAAGTAAAATGGATTTTATCTGTTTGAATAAAGGGGAACCTTCCTCTAAAGCTAAATATGATATATAAGCAATAGTGAAAAGTACCGTGAGGTAATATTTGAAATAGTAGTTTTATAAGCAGCTCGAGTAAATTTTTAATAAATAATAAGAGTATACCTTTTGCATAATGGGTCAGCAAGTTAATCTTAGATGCAAGCAATAAAACAAAATATATAATTTGTTTGTTGCCTAGATAATCCAATTATGAAAAAATGAATTAGTATCTAAGTTTAGACCCGAAGGCTAGTGATCTTACCATGGTCAGGGTTATAAAAGCCCGAACGGAATATCGTTGTATAGATATCCGAGGAACTGTGGTAAGTTAGTGAAAGACAAAACTGACTAGTATAGCTGGTTTTCCGCGAAACCTATGTAAGTAGGTAATTCAATTAACATCTTAGCAGGTACAGAACTGTGATCTCGGACATTATTAAAAGAAAATTCTTTTAAGTTTTTGTATACATCGGGGGATCGTGAAGATTTTATCGGAGAGTATTTGCACTCGGAAGGGCAAAGATCTATATTGAATAATCGGACATAGTACGATAAGGTTGTATGTCTAAAGGGAAACAGCCCTAAACAAGAGTTTATAAGGTTCCAAAATTATAGTTGAGTGAAATTAAGGATGCTTTTATCAAATACAATCAGGAAATAGGCTTAGAAGCGGCCATTTTTTGAAGATCTCGTAACAGAGCACTGATTTTTAAACTATTGTTTATGTAGATATTTTCACCTAAAATTTAACGGATCTAAACTATATACCGAAACCTTGTGCGTATATATTATATATAGTAATATATTATATATATGGGGTAGCGGAACATTGGATATATTTTAGATTTTTTCTTTTTAAGAAAAAAAAAAAGATTAAAAATGGAAAATAAAATGATTAAAAATCATATTCTCGAGCTTTTCTTATCTTTAGGAAAATTTAGAGATTTTCTAATTTTTATTATAAATAATCCAAGAGAGAATGCTGACATGAGTAACGAAAAAGGAAAACATCCTCGCCTTAAGCTTATGGTATTTTACTTAACTTTCGGTATCTAAGTAAATCCCAAAAGGGAAATAAATCTTTAACATAAACAAAAACAAAAGAATATAAACAAAACAAAAGAATATAAACAAAATAACATAACATCTTTTATTTTAAATATTAAAATATTTTGTAATCACTAACAATTAAGTATGTATGTTATATTAGTTTTTGTTAAAGTATGATGATCTTATTACTAACAGACATAAATTAAATAAAACCTTTAAGTAGTGTTAAAGGTTCTGGAAATTTGATTATTATTTTTATATTTAATAAATTTTAAACTTTGTATTTAATTTAATATAATATTTATGTTTTATTAATATAAAGTTTAGATACAAATATATTATTTAATTATATATTTTTGTTAATTATTTTTATTAATTTTTGTTATAAATAATATATAGTGATATTGTATCTATATTTTTTTAATTTAAATATTATATAAATATAAAAATAAATTTCTTATGTTGGTAATATATATAGATATAAGCTATTGGCAATGATATATACTATGTAAAAAAAAAAAACATCTAAATTTATATTGTATAAATAATATCTAAAGATCTAAATTATTGTCAAGAATATATATAGATATATATTATTTTTAGTAAACCGTACCTAAATACTATCGCAAGTAAGCAAGTAGAGTATACAAAGGCGTTTGAGTGAACAATCATTAAGGAACTCGGCAAATTAACTACCGTAACTTCGGAATAAGGAGAACCATTATATTAGGTATATAAAAATATAAAAATCTATAATTATAGATTTTATCTTAATAACCTAACAATAAGAGGAAGCATAGAATAGTGTTGTACGACTGTTTAATTAAAACAAAGCACTCTGCAAAGATAAATTATCAAAGTATTGAGTGTGATGTCTGCCCGATGTCGGCTGGATAACTGATTTGCTTAATTGATAAGATTAGGTTTTGAAGGACACCCCGATTAATGGCGGCCTTATCTATGAGGGTCCTAAGGTAGCGGAATACCTTGGCCGTTAAATGCGGTCTTGCATGAATGACTTAACGATACAACAGCTGTCTCGATGATTGGCTCAGTGAAATTGGAATAACTGTGCAGATACAGTTTACCTCTAGTTAGACGAGAAGACCCTATGCAGCTTTACTGTTACTAATTATGAGTATAATATTTTATTTACCAGTGTATAAGGTAATTGTTAGATGTAATTGAAACACCTTTGTTTATTATATTATACTATTTTTGATTAGAAGGCAGTTTATGCGGGGCACAGATCCCACAAAAAGTACCTGGGTATATCCAAAGTTCACATAGTAAATTTGTAAATGATATATTTACGATTAAAACATATTATTTTATAAAAATTTATATGTTTTTTTTTTAGTTTGTAATTAATTATATACTTATAATTATCCAGTTATGTTAGTATTAAATACGATTTTTATTTTATTTTTTAGTAAGATTTTAACTATATGGAAAATAGATGTAATTAAAACATTAATAATTATTATTAATGTTTTCAATCATATAAACAATGTATATATAACCATTATTTATATGATATTTAAATATACTTTAAAAGTTTAATGGCTAAATCTTGCTTTACTGTTTGACTTACAAGTCTATCAGTCGCGTAAGCGGGGCATATGATCACAAGATGCAGAAAGGAAAGGTCTTGGATTCTAGAAAAAGTTACGCTAGGGATTATTTGTTAGTCCTCCAATATTTAGAATATATTGGTAATATTTGGGTAAATTTCAAAAAATACTTATAATAAATGAGTATATTTGAAGCGAAACTTATTTAAGCATAGTGATTAGTATTAAGATCTAAATCTTAATATTAATAAAATAAGGACGTTCAACGACTAAAGGGTGAGTATATGCTAACAATAAACCTTATTTTTATGCCCAACATCTTAATTTTTTGTAATATATAAAATATATAAATATTTATAAAGGATAATAAAAAAATTATCTGTATAATTATTTATGTTATACCAGTAACATATTTGTAATAGATTTAACTAAATAATTTTAGTTAAACTAAATTACTATGTAATTAGTTTTAATTACATAGATAAAATACTATTTGTATATAAATATGATAAATATTATTAAATCAAAATTAAATAATAAATATAAATATAAACCGGTAAAAGTAAAAGAAATAGTTAAAAACTATAAAGATTTTTCACCTGGTATAAGACAATGAAAAGACAGTATATATGTTTATAATAAAAATACATTAAGTTTAATTCCTGAAGCTAATAGAATAGTTATGAAATTAATTCAAGGTTATTTTAATTTATTTAATTTTAAATTAGAAAAGAAATTAAGAAATAAAAGATTAAAGTTAAGACTGAGAAAAATTTCTATTAACAAAATTTTTGTTAGTGGGGGTGAATTTAAACATACTAATGATAAAATAAATATTACTTTATATCTTTTTAATAAACAAAAATATAATTATTTACTAAAAATAAAAAAAAGATTTTTAAATTTATTTAAAAATTTAATATTTAAAAGAAAGTTATTGTTAATTAGAAAAAAAGGATTAAAAATACTTAATCTAGAATTAAATAAAAAAGTTCTTTTATTAAAAGCATTACGTATAAATGGTAAAATTAGTAAAGCATATATAAAACAATATCAAGATATTTATTATAGATTATTTATTAGAAAATCTTTAAAAAGATTAAAGTTGTATATGTATTATAAACAATTACTATATATTAATAAATCTAAATTTAATAATTATTATTTACAAGGTTTAATTAATTTAATAAAAAAGATATATAAAAAAAATGTGGTTTTTAATTTAGTTAATCTTAAATATTTTTATCTTAATAGTGATATTATGACACAAACTTTATTATTAAAACTTAGAAAAAATAGAAAAAAATTATTAAGATATTTAAATAAATGTGTAACTAAAGCAAAAACTAGTAATATTGAAATAAACTCAATGGCTAGACATTTAGATAATTTAAAGTTAGATAACACAGATAATTTATTACATAAATTATTTTATAAAAATAAAACTAAATCTAAGTATTTAAATTACATTATATTAAACAATATTAAATATAAAAAAGTAACTGGTATTAGATTAGAAGCAGCAGGTAGATTAACTAAACGTTATACTGCTTCAAGATCTATATTAAAAGTTAGATATAAAGGTAATTTAGTTAATGCTTATTCTTCTATAAATAGATATCCTTCTACTTTATTAAGAGGTAAATTTAGACCTAATTTACAATACACTAAATTAAATTCTAAATCTCGTATTGGATCTTTTGGTTTAAAAGGTTGAGTAAGTAGTATTTAAATGGTTGAGTATATAGTATTTAAATTATTGTTTAGTTTATTTATTAGATATTTAGATTTTTAAGTTATAATGTACTTTTTACATATTTATCCCACCCTTTTTATATCTATATAAATATATATTTAATTAATTAAGATGATGAAATAGTCTGAACCATTTTGAAAAAAATGGAAATAAAAGATAAAACTTTTATGATAACATTTATTGAACAGGCTAATTTGCGCAAGAGAGTACACATTGAGTGCGCGGTTTGGCACCTCGATGTCGGCTTAGCTCATCCACATGAATGTAGAAATCATGAAGGGTTCGACTGTTCGTCGATTAAAGAGCTACACGAGCTGGGTTTAATACGTCGTGAGACAGTATGGTTTCTATCTTCTAGAGGGAAATAGAGTAAAATAAAGATAGCCCCTTCGTACGAAAGGAGTTGGGTATATTGACCTATGGTTTACCTGTTGTTTATTATTATTGCTATTTTATTAGTATATCATTATACTTTCACTAAAGTATATAAAAATAATAAGCATGGCAGGAAAGCTAAGTCAGTTAAAGATAAGTGCTGAAAGCATTTAAGCGCAAAGCTTACTTTAAGATACTCTTATATACACGTAGTTTAACACTACGATATGTAATTTATTATAATAAAATTATTTTTTATAATAATATATAGGCTTTAGTTGTAAGAATCTTGAGATTTTTAGATATAAAGTACTAATTTTTTAATATACTCATTATTACACATATCTAATTTTAGATTAAAAATACATAATTACTAATTTTTGCCTGGTTAGCATAAAAGAAATGCAACCGTTTTGTAATCGGTAGAAGTAAGTGCGATACTTGCACTGGGCTAAAAAAAGACCCAATGGTCAAGTATGGTTAAGACATAACATTTTCACTGTTAGTGCGGGAGTTCAAATCTCCCTTGGGTTAAAAGAGATTAGCTCAGCGGTAGAGCTGTCGCTTTACACGCGAAAGGTCAAGTGTTCGAATCACTTATTTCTTATATGTAAAAATATTGTTTTTCATGTGGATTAATGTAATAGTAACATATTTGGCTCATGACCAAAAAATTTAGGTGCAATTCCTAAGTCCGCAAATAAAAAAGGGTAAATATATAAATTGTTAACTTTTCATTGTTTTTAATATTTTTTATTTATTATTAAGGCTATAGCTTAATTGGTAAAGCCAGCTGCTCATGATAGCTTAGATAAATGTTCAAGTCATTTTAGTCTTATATATGTTACTTTTTGGATAGAAAACTTTAAATTCGATTAATGTTTTTTTTTCATGTGGGTTAATGTAATAGTAACATATTTGGCTCATGACCAAAAAATTTAGGTGCAATTCCTAAGCCCGCAAATTATTGTAAAAAATTTAATATTGTTTAAGGTTATCTTTGTAATTAGTGAATTAGAAACATTTATTAATTTAAACATAAATGTTAATTGTGAATCTCAAAAATGAAGAGGTTAAAAATTTGAAGAATTAAACTAAAAACTAGTTATTATTTGCTTTTTTGCCTAATATTTATATATCTATGTTTTTTAATCCGAGTGCTGGAATTGGTAGACAGTCTTAACTTAAAATTAAGTGACGCGAGTCGTGAACGTTCGACTCGTTCCTCGGGTAATAAAAAATATTAGATTAGGAGGGGTTATAGTTTAATTGGTAAAACTGCGATTTTGCATATCGTTATTTCAGGATCGAGTCCTGATAACTCCAGATCAATAAGAATCAATATGTGATTCTTATATTC